>CM070635.1:30963118-31518121 GCA_036346255.1 Ampelocalamus luodianensis | reverse complement strand
AATATATAATATGTACATGGGATCGTTTTATTCATAGTTGTTGAAATTTTCAAGTTTAAATCACTTATTGTGACCATTAGATCAATATCCAATCATATGATATCCATTGATCAATATTCAATTATATGACAATCATATAACACACCAATCTCTTACACAAATCTAATGGTCACAAAAGTGATCAACTTGAACTTAAGAAAATTTCTGCAATCAAAACTAGAAACCGTATGTACATGGTTTACAATTATGCAAAAATACTTACACTATCTACATATCTAACACCCTCAAAATTATGGTAGATCAACAACACCGAAGTTTGGAAAAGGTAGAATCTACGTTGGAACCTTAGTTCATGCTTTGATGAAGAAATATAATCAAAGTTCCAAGACACATACCAAAATCAATAACTTGGTCTTGCACTCCGCATCGATGTATAAGGCATCCACTCTAATGTGCTTGGTGAGGTCGTCACAGGATCGCACTCAAAGATTTATCCATAGATGAGTCGGGTGTACATACACTAAATCCCTGGCAGACACTCAAGCTAGGTGATCTCACTGCCAACGACGCCATAGTTTCGCTTTAGCTTCATTTCTAACGAAAACTGTAGTCACTGATCTTGTGCAATCAAAGAGGAACAAAAATACATTAGGTAAAGAGACTAGCGATCGTAATGATTCAGCTAGGTCGCATAAGAGTACGCCTGAAACTGCAAAGAATCAAGTGAGAAAATAAGAGGCGACGAGTGATAGTCCTGCGAAGATATCGCAGTAACACTAAAAAGATGAGTGTAGTGAAGCTGAGTGGAGCAAGATGAACTGACTCAGATGTGAATCGAAAGGAGAGATATCGTGACGCAGTAACGGCAGACAAGACTCGACAAGATGGCGGTAGCGAGGGATCTCAAGAGGCTCACCATTAGTCGGAAGGTGAACACTAAGCATCGAGTATCCACCCCACGCCGATTAGTAGATAAAGGTAAGGATATCCTCGAATGTACTTCTCGAGAGAGGTAGCCCACTGCATCAAGTGATCTTAATCCTGCGAAGTAACGTAAGAGGACCCAAATCGCATCAAGAATCGCCATCGAGACGCCTTCACAAATAACGTACTGGAGAGTCATCTAGTAATGATTATATCATCCAGAAGGAGGAGCCGTCCGACCCCGAGGAGAGTGTGTTCAAAGAGGGTAGGTCGTAATCACCGCGAAAAACCGCAATAGTGACAACTAAGAGAAGCGGTCAAACCAAGCACGAGAGCTTGTTTGAGCCCATAAAGAGAGTGACTAAAGTGACAAACCATACCATCGTGACGTATACCCGGGCGGCCGCATGTAAACCTCTCACACGGCCGCCATTGAGAAAGGCATTTAACGCCCAACGAGAGATGAGCCACTATCGAACAAAGGCCACAACAAGGAGAGTGCAACAAGTGGTCATTTGAGCAACAGAGCGAAGGTCCTATTGTAGTCACAACCACATTCGCCAAAAACCACGCACTCATAAGATTTAGCCTTGTAGCGCCAAGGGAAACCATCCGAAAGGGGTCTTTGATCTTGTACACCCACTTACACATGATGGGAGTGGCATGTAGGTACAAGATCCTGTGTCAAGACGCTCAGCAGCATCTTCTCAGATATCGTGAGTCGCCACTCAAGTGAGCAGTTGGCCACGATAGATCGAGGCTCGATGAGCAGCGACCGCAAAGTCAGAAGGCCCGCCGCCTAATAGTGTGACGATCATAAGATCGATCTCGAAGGAGAATGCAGCCGGGCCCAAGAAGGACGAAGATGAAGAACTGGAACAGACCAAGCAAAGACGAAGGACCAATAGGGAAGGAGTAAGTTGAGGACGGCGAGTAGTGTAGAGGAAAAGGTGGAACCTAAAAAGAGCGGAAAGGAAACTCGATTGAGGTGGACCAGAGCACCTGAGGAGAGGAGGTGAAGTAGGTGAGGAGAAAATGAGACAAGAGGGGAAAAGCAAAGAGTCAGAAAGAAAGAGATCGACTCAACAGAGAATCTGATCACTATGGGGAACGAGGTAGTACAAAGTCGATCATAAGTGACATCCCGAGAGATCCTCATCCATGAGCAACAGGATCGAGCAACACAACCTTATGCTCAAGATCGTAGCCAAGGAAAACATACTCAATCGATCGAGTAGTTTTGGTACCTACGAGGTGGAAGAAAATTAAAAGTGCATAGCCGAAATCGCAAAGGTGATCACTCGCTCGACCATGGAGGCGTCGACAGAGTAGAACTCTTAAAGCAGTAGTGAAGGCCGCAGTGGCACCCCGATAGTGTAAAAGCATTAGACCGGGAGATTATTTAATCGGAGAGATTAATTAATCGGGAGAAGTTTTATTTTAAGAATAATCAGAATTGAGGGGGTTTTCCGTTAGTTGGCAACTTGGGCTTGGGCCCTGCCCGTGGGTGGCTGCCAAGTGAGAGTGGGCGCCACTCTCTAAACCTCAGCCGCCCCACTCCTCAATGCCTCCCACCTCCCCTCTTGTGCCGCCACTCACAAGAGTTGATGAGAAAGTAGTAGTGGGAAATGGGCCAAACTTGTAAATGAGGAGAGGGCAAAGTGGCAAGCATGAGCCGCCGAGCGGTCTCAAGGTGTGACGATGCTTACGCTTAGAGACACGCTCGGAGCGTGAGCACCAGACAAGAGTACAGAGAAGAGTACCTACTCGAAGAAGAGCGACACAAGATAGCAGAGGAGATACTCACCACAGAGTCGGCACGAAACACACGAATGGTGAAATCAACCAAGTGTGAACCATGGTGGCGAAATATCCGTAAATAGAGAGAACCCGATCACAGAGGACATGAACTAGAAAGTATGACAAGAATAATCACACAAAGATTACACAGATCGACACTCTTCAAAACGGGAGCTAGACCCTAAACATCATAGTGAACAAGATCAAAAGGACGCAGTAGAAATAGAATCACTAGAGGGATAGATGAGTCGCAACCGCTGCCAAGCATACAATCCATACAATGTAAAGATGTATCCCTAGAAACACTCCAAGAACACCATGACCGACTTCAGACGACGAGACGCACAGAGATGACCAAGATGATGGTGCCACTGAGTGAAGGAGAAAGAGAGACACCGCAGGCTATGAAAGTGGTAGGAACATGAAGAATCTAGAACCGCCATTATATGTTAATGAAGAAGCTATTAATGACAAATGCTTTATGAGACTAACACTCTTTTGATATACCTATTGTTCACTCCCAATTGATAAAGAGGTAAAACTCAAATGAGGTATGCTTTCCAAATGATAAATATATTTGAGAGATTAACTCCTTTATATTGCTATATTCTTGTTTAGTAACTCCTTTATATTGTTATATCTCTTGTTTAGTCTTTGAATTTAAAGATCAAAGAGGTATGCATTTGACAACATTTATTATACCTTGTTGCATTCCTGGATCCAATATATAGGTTGAACTTCACCAAAAGGTTAACTTGAACACGTGTATATGTCTTACACATTTGTATGCACATGTTTTAGGGAGTTCACTATTTTGTGGTTTCATTAGTATTGATCCATTCTTTCACATATACTTATATCTTTTACTTTTGAAATATATCCCTGAATATATTTAACTTGTGTAGTTAATATATCTCATATGAGTATAAACTTGTGTAAGTCTATATATACCATATCCTTGAACATATACAACTTGTGTAGTTCGAGATATATTCATGAGCATATGAGACTTGTGTAGTCTATATATGCTCATATATCTTTTGTACATAACCTTTGTAGTTTATATATAATACTCCACCAATTACATTCAATCATTCAGATTGTGTTGGTTGTCATCAATTACCTAAGAGGGAAAGATTGTGGTATCTTGTCCCACCATTATTGGTTAATGGTATGTTGTGGTACTAATGACAATCACCTTGTGGAACTAACATTTTTCTATGAGTTGGTGAAATAGGCTATGTTCCTGGTGATTGAAGACTCTTGATAACGCCATGAGTTGATCGCCATCAAGTCAAGTTCATGAAGAAGAAGAATATCATCATGGGGTGATGATATTGAAGTGAAGAGCTTGGAGTAAAGGGATGCATCATGAGTTGATCATCAAGTCAAGAAGAATCCATCATATGCTGATGGAGGTCAAGGAAGAGTGCATCATGAGTTGATGCATGTCAAGACCGAGATGAAAGATGTCATCATATGTTGATGGACATTAAGTCAACAACCCGACTTGAAGCGGGATGCGCCATCAAGCTTCAAGTGGTTGCGGCGAAAGGCATGACTAGCTAGGCTAAGTGATTTGTTCCTAGTCATTTACCGCCCTGGCTGGTTGAGACCGATTGTTGAATAGGCTGCCGTACCATTAAGAGGGTCTTAATTAGTAACTTGAGTTAGTCATGTGTTGATCGCCATTGTGTTTGTTTCTAGCTCAACTTAACATGTTGCCTATATTTGTAAATGTGTTTTGCAAATAGTTGAGGCTCATGGTTCCTTGTAGCATGTGACTTTGTTTGAATGTGTTTTGCAAATGGTTTAAGTCCATGTACTTTATTCCTTGTATGATAATTCTAAAAGTCAAGAAAATGTGTTTTTGTGACTTGTTGAGAATCTAGCTCATCTCTTGTGTACATGTTGCATCAATTGGCAAATATGTTTTGCAAATTGAGTTGAAGCAAATGTACAAAGTTTGATCTCATTTTAATGATTGATTACTGGTTCGACTAACTCGTAGCTGTCTGACCATGAGAGGTTCACTGCCATTGTGTAACATCCGTGAATGTAACCCTGTACTTCAAATGTGTGAAATGAGTATAATTTAAAATTTTGAGCATGTATTAATTTCTGAATTTTTGTTTGAAAAGTTGTCTTTGAAATTTTGAAAATAATTGAAAACATACAACCCAAATTATAACCACAAAGAGAAAAAGAAGCCAAAACTCATGATCATCCTCTAAGTATTTTTCCTACCTTCCTATCCTTCCTAGTCACTCTGCAAAATCTCACAATTTTTTAGATTTTGTTTGCTATTTCAAATGAGTGTCAAACCAGTTTGAATCTCTCGTCAACTCTTGGGACAGCAGCTTGTAATCTTGGGAATACTGCAGTGCCTAAACATTCTGGAAAAATTATGCAAGGTTGTTCTCTGTCCAGAGGAGTTACATAAAATTTCGGAATTTTTGGAGCTTTGGAGCTACTCTAAAAATTCCCCAAACCTTCACCTTTTGAAAATCAAATCTGAAATCACTGCTCGCTCGACCGACTGCTCGAGTCCGATCACGCTGGCTCACCGCATCGCTCAGCTGCACCGCCGAGCCCGATCGTTGTCCGCCGTCCGATGTGAATCGACGTCCACACACGCTCATCTAATCGACTCGTCCAATGCACTCATGAATCTCGACCGCCCATTCTAGATCGAACGATCGACTCTTCTGATCGAGTCACCAAATCTTTGAACCGCACTCCACCCGATCGCTACGTTGTCACCGCCATCGCAGTAACTTCAAAGGGTCCAATTTCATTTTTTCCCGCAGCTCACCGGAGTTCGCCGGGCGATCACAAGATGCGCGCTACGCAGCTCGCCGCCGCCACCGTGGACGCTGTCCGGCCGTGGCATGTCGCCGTTCTTCTCATCTCACCGCACCCACCCATTCCTCGCTTCCTTCACTCTATCGCTTCTCTCCGCCATTCTGGTTTCGCCGAGAAGAAGCCGAGCAGCTGGGCCGCTGTTAGTGCCGCCTGAGCCCGGATCGCACCATCGCGGATCCACGCCCGCCGCCCATTTTGCCCACCGGGTCCTGGCGTCTAGTGAATCGCCAGGTGGTGTCGCCGCCTCCCGCCCGGTGATCTCGGTCCCGCGAGCTTCCCGCGTGTCTAGTGAGTACCATGCTTCGCTTGGTCCCTTTAGGATCATTCCTTCACCGAATCTAACGGTGGCTCTTTACTTTGTTCTTGCGCATCACCGGAGGGCGCACTCAGCTTTCTTCCTCGAGCTCATGGTCGCCGCCAGCCATTTCGGCCGTACCGCACTTCTCCTTCGCCGGCGTTATCTTGGGCATATTGCTCCCGAGCCGTAGCGAGCTAGGCGCACCTTCCCGCAAGCCCTCGCCGCTCGTAGGCGTTTCCCGCGGAGCGTGTCTTCTTTCCGCTCGCGCCACCGCCGCATTCTCGAGGTCCCGTCGCCGACATCGAAGTTCGCGAGGTCTTAGCGAACCAGCAATCACCGCCCAGAGACCCTCCGTTCGCTAGATCCACTGTGCGCGCGCATCAGCCAGATCACGTGAGCCGCCGTACGTTGCCGCTTAAGCACATCCTTTAGCACTAATTTCTTTCTTAGTCAGATCACCGTGTGGACCCTTCGGGTTAAGTATGGTTAGAAGTGTTAATCCACCATTTTAATCTTCCGAGTCCATGACATGGGTCCTCTCACCGGTTAGGGTCTTGCGAAAGTAGCAACATGCGCTTCTGATCGCAGCGGATTTCGATGTTGTTTAGGTTCAAAGACGCTGGTGAATAAGAAGGCGTATTCTCCAATCCGCTTCGACCATCATGGCGCACGAAACAGCCGTTGATCATCAACACTCTCTTGGCCCCACTTCCGCTGAACGGCTCGCTAAGCACGAGAAAAAGGTTTCAATGCTTTAGAATTTCCGAATTGATTTTCTTTACATCGTTAATTCAATTAAACTTAGAAAATTCATAATTAGTTCAATTTTTGTCCAAATCAAGTGAAACCAATTTTGTAAATTTTCATTTTAGTGTACTTTTTACTAATAGGTTTTAGGTTCATCTATATAAATTTGACAAATAATTAAATGGTGTTTTTATGTGTATTTAGCTTAGAAAATTCCAGAAAATTCTTCATAACTCCAAATAAAATGTTCTCTGTTCTAAAATTTTGTTATCATGCTCTAGTCAGTCAGAAATTTGTGCTCTTTGGATTAATTTGAAGTTTGTTATTGTCGTGTTATTTGTTCTTATTTGCCTCGCTTTGCTTGATCGAGCAGATTGCGATTTATTCGCATTATCGAGAGTGAGCCTCAAAGAACATATTGAGCAAATGAACTGCAAGCGCTTGATCATGTTAATCCCTTTATTTTTAAACTAATATTTTGTTTAAACTGTATGTATATGCGCTATTTGTGTTAAAATATGGTTAGCGGCCTTTTAGTTGCAGTTACATCAGAGTCAAATGATATTCCTCACTACCTGAGCCTAGGTTATTTGTCGTGATTAGAGATCGTTGGATGATCTCTGTCACTTAGTAGAATGGAATTCAAATCGCAGACATGCTTAGTATCTATGAGAAATGGGCTTATCGATTTAGTCAGAACCTTGATCACACAAATTATTATAACTTTATATTTCAGCATTTTGCTATGCTTAATTGTAAAAAAATAAAAACAAATGATTTGACTTAGGCACAATGGTAAGATGGTGTGCGGTGTGATTGAAAGGTCAAGTCATTTAAGGACCGAAGCATTGGCGCCACCAGATCGAGCATTTTGTGTGCTAACCACACTAGATAAACCCTCTTGACTTAGTACTTTATGCGTATTGGCTCCGGTCGCAGAGAGGTCAGGAGGGATGGTGTTGGGAGTAGCAGTTGTCCGGTGCTTTATCCCGAGTGGGTAGTTGTCTTTTCTGGCATTAGTCGGGTCAGCATGGATTTCTATCCATGAGCCGCTCAGAAGTTACTACACAATATTGGAAAGCGCCTTCAGAGGACTTAGTCGTACAAAGAATTTCTCGAAGTGCTTTGGCTTAAATCAAGGTGCAGTACATTGGTACACCCAGAGGATTAAAACTATTCAATAGCATCCCCAGGTTATGGACACGCCGATACGCCTCAAAACTAGACTACAACCTTTAACTAAAACTTGATTTGTGGAAATACGTGATTCGTTATGTTGTGGTGACTATTGATAGTCACTCGTGTGGTTACTAGTACCTATCTTTACTTCGCCGCTATTTTAACAATAAAATGAATTGTAAACTTGCTCTGAAATTGTATTACACTATTGCAAATCAAATTGGCTTGTGCAAATGAGACATATAACTTCTCTTCAAATAAGCTCCGCATGTAGTTATATAGGCTGCTAGTCCACACGTCAGTTTCCTAAGTAGTACAAAAATAATTTTTGTACTACATGCTTTGCTTAATATTTCAAGCAAAGGAGGTGTGAGTCCCAAGGGCCTTACCGTGAGAGATGCGGGTCTCTGGGACGACTTAGCTTGACGGTCCTAGTGGTTGCCTTGGGCTAAGGCACAACCGATTGGTTTTTGTTTATAGCCATCTTATGGCACTTTTGCTTCTGCTTATTTAGTTATTTGTTGTAATTTGTCGCCTCGTTGAAATAACTCACTGTGTTGTTTACTCTTAGTAATCGTGATGTTTGGACTTATGTTTAGAATGGAGTTGATGAGCAATTTGTGATGAGGTGTGCATACGCACAGCTTAAGCATGTTCGAAGTTTAGTTTATTTGATTTGTGATGCTAGGACCGTGGTTGGTTAAGCATTATAAGCCAAATAAATCGTCCTCACACATGGTGTGGGGGTCTCGACCGATCTTGTAACGAATCAAAGAAACGACACATCGAGTGCAGAGTACCGAGTGAAACGCACACGAGTACGGAGAATCAAAATTTGTATGGCGGTGCGTGTTTTCCGTAAGAAATGTTTTCTCGGTCCGCTTCGTTGTCGCTGAGCTGGCTCGACTGCCATTGGTTACGGCGCATCGATTGTGAGTCCAACGCTAGTTTTATAGCCGCTGATATTACACCGTCCACGGCTAGCTACGGCCGATCGGTTTTGTCCAGATTCTCCGAATCTTCTCCCAACGGCTAGTTTTTGTGTGTGGCTATAAATACCACATTGGACGCGTGAGGAGAGTAGCCGTCGTGCCCCATTGAGTTCCTTTTTGAGCTAAGAGCAAGCCCTCTACTCCTATTTGTGCATGTGTTGCACTTGTTGAGGTTTGAGAGGCAAATCCTATTGCATGTGTTGCATTAGTGGGATTTAGTATCCACGTAGAGCTTTGATGTTTGATTGGTTCAAGTGAAAAGTTGGAGACATGTTTCTTGGTGTTTGCCCAGGCACCTAGACTCCGCTGGAGGCGTCATGGCGCCGGTGATCTTCTCAAGTGAAGCTTGTGAGAAGGCGGCGTTTGTGAGTGGCTTGGTGCTCGCCATCTCTCGGGTGAGTAATAGCAACCCCAGTGGAGGCGAGGTGGTTGATACCTCGGAGGAAGGCTTCGTACGTGAGCGAGCCCAGCTGGTTTGGGTTTCCCTCAGCGTGGATTAGGGGACCGGCAAGTCTCCAGAGCACCACGGTAGAAACATCGGCGTGTCATATTGCGGTTTGCATTCTTGAGCCTTACCTTGTTGCAATTTACATTCATATAATTAAGTTGCTCATTTATTGCGTATGAATGATTGCCAAGCTACATGCTATTTACATTGCCTAATTTGAATTGCCTACAATTGAATTGCTTACAAATGCCCAATTGTTTTTTATCATTAGACTTGTATTGTTGGTGCAACTTAGTTGAGACTAGTGGTTTTAGGTCTTAATTGTGCAAAACCGTATTTGTATTAACTTCCAGCATTAGAAATCGGTTTTAGCGTATAAAAGTTTTAAAACACCTATTCACCCCCTCTAGTCGGCCTACTCGATCTTACTGGTACCGGTTGGTGGAAGCGATGGAAGAAAGATAAAGCCATCAAGCTCCCAAAGACGATGCGAATCACAAGCGTAGAGCGGTGCAAGCGTAGAGTCCCGTATGTCTGATCTGAACACAACAAGAGTCGAACTCAAGAACAACCGACAATCATGATTGATGTCCGACCGGTGACCATAAGTTTGATAATGGCCGAGGAACATGAGAGACAATAGGAACATGAAAATAAGAAGTGGAAAGGGTGCCACTACCTATATGTAAAGAGAGGTACCATCTCATGTAGTCTTAACAAGTGGAAGAAAAATAGTGGAGCGAACGAAAGTGAGGTGGGTAGAATTTGGTGTCATGTGAAAGGAAGCACAGAGTCCAAGATCCACGAGACAAGATACCTAACGAAGGAGGAGGCGGCGGTGAGGAAGCTGTGGCGAGAAGCAAGAGTCGATTTGAGCGAACCCAAGTAGTCGAGGATGAGTGTCACATCCCCAAATTAATAAAGTGGTTTATTATGCATCTCATTAACATGCATCATGTTTTGAAACTTTTATTTAAATATTGTACTTGGAAAAATCTCCAAAAACAAATGAAACATACACTTTAAATTGAACTCCAACGAAAAGCTGAAATAAATGCTACTCGAACATCTCTGAAATAATTTATTCAAATACTATATTAATTATCATGAATTAATATAATTTTTCCCAAATTTTTAGGACTGGTCTTTACCCTACTAAAATCCAAACATGATTTAAAGATCAACAATAAGATTGAAATTAAATTATACATTTTATATCACATACAGCAGGGTTCAATAATTTTTATGGACACTAGGCTATCCCAGAACCCCAGAATTATTTCATGATTTTGGAAATTTTATTTCTATCTTTAGCTTAGGTCAAAGTGGAGGAAACTATTTTAATTCTCAGTCAAAACCTAACCTAAACCGATCGACACTATTCCTGGACTCGAGTCCAGACCGAGTGGCCCGACTCACTCAACCGCCTAAATGCACAACGCATGTAGGCCTTGGATCTAAATCTACGGTCCCGACCTCTTATGTCTCAACGACGGTCGGGACCTCTGGGTGGTCGTGAGCCTTGCGATCGTGATCCGCCGACCCGCGACCTCCTTTGCCTTATAACCCCATTCCCACTTAGGAGGTCGTGAGTCATCCGATGGACATCCAACGCCACGACCTCCACGCGCTTTTCGGTGCTCATCGCGCAGAGAGGTCGTGAGCCATTTGATGCGAATCCAACGGCCCACGACCTCCCTTCCCTATAACACTCAATCCCGCCTGGGTGATCGTGAGCCATGTGATTTACATCCAACGGCCCGACCACACCTTCTCCTCGACTCACGCGCACGCGACTAAGTCGCATGGCGGCGTGAGCCCGTGTCGGTCCGTCTCGACCTTGCGCAGAGCTCGCCATGTGTGTCGAGCTTCTCAGCGTGCTCGAAGCGGCGCCGATGGCGCCGTCAATCCACGCCGCCATGCAACCACTCCTGAGCTTCTTCACTTCACGCGCCTCCATTTCCGTCATCACGACCATTTTACCTCTCGCAGCCCTCCATTCTTCCTCACTTCTCCTCTGTTGGCCGAGGAGAGGGGAGCTTGTTCTGCTCTCTTCACGGGTGAGCTTCCTCCGCGTGATTCCTCCCTGCTCTGTGATCCATCCCGTTTCCATTTTTACTAATCTCAGTTTCTCTCATTGCTTGTAGCACCTGGACCATCGTGGTGCCATTGCAAGCTCCAGAGCACACTCCTGTGGACATCACTTTGTGATCTTCGTCTCCGGTGAGTTTTGTCTAAAGCTTAGCGTGTCACTTCGTGCCTTTAGGCATAAGATGGAAAACCCCTAACTCTATTTGGGTAATACATGCGGGGCTTCGTGGATTTGAAGAGATTGGATTTTCGGTAGGAACCAACCTTTCACCTCCCACAGGTTTGGTAAGCCTTTTGTCGATTCCTTGCTCTTACATCCTCATGGGATCCTTGAGCTTTTCAGAGCATTCTTTTATTTTCGTTTTGCTTCCATATCCTCTCTCGTGAATCCGTTTGCCGCCACCTTTCTCCGTGCGAGCAAGCTCAGGCATCTCCAAGCTTCCCGAGCACCTCCTTAGCTCAGTGACCTCTTGGCCTAGCCGTAGGACCTCGGGCACCGCTTGTTTGCGCCGCGGGCGACATTTTGCTGTTTTCATTTTTGCCGTTGGAGCACCGCGCTCAGCGCAGGCTAAGCCGTTCAGGTTGGCTCTGATGCCGCGGAGTGCCCTCAGCGGTGCGCAATGTTATTGCGCTAACGGTGCTTTTAGTTCGCATTGCTGTGGTGCAGCAGTGCCAACACGAAGCCGGCAGGTGAAGCGCGCGAGGCAAAAGCCCGTTGTCGCACTCAGACAACCACTTAGCTGGCGATTAGAGTTAAATCATCGTCATTAACATTTAATCGCCGTCGAAATGAGGCGTTACTCACTTACACGTGGGCCCCTTGCTGCAATCCGTGAGGTTTAAATGAATAGCGACGGTCGCCGACAGGTGGGACGGCAGCGTAAGCACCGTGCACCATGCGAGCGCACGGTGGCGAGTCCATTGGGCCGTACCGCGGCGGCGCCCCACGTGTCGAATGGATTTTAAAATCTAAGTGAAATGGAAAAATGCACTATTCACTCAGGCCCATGGTCGATGACCGCTGCTAGGAAGCGCTCGGTAGAAAAGTGATAAATGCTTTAAGAAATTGAAATCCATTTAATTGTAAGTTTGAAAATATGTATAACTTTGAAAAGGCCCAACTAATTCATTTTACTCCAAAAGCAATCAAACCATACAGTAATTTTTATTTTTAATGAAATTTATGTTAAAATTGGTTTCAAACTTTCTCTATGTGAGAGCATTATTTTGGAAAATGAGCTATTAACACTATTATTGTTACAAAAGAAAACACTCGATAACTTTGAAAATTCATAACTAAGTCATGAAAACTCCAATTGAGGCAAACTCAACTGTTTTGAACTTGTAATAATATTGCCTATTTATCCATGTAATCCATTTACTCACCATTGTTCTACAAATTTTGCCTCATAATTAAATTACTAGAATAAGGGTGTATTGAAATATGAAAAATCGAATCACCATAACTTTCACATACTAAATCGAATGAAATAATTATTTCACCAAAAATCACCTTAAATAATAACTTAGCTACTGAGAAAAATCATGCATTTTTGAGCATTTTGAATTTTGAGGTATTTCGATGTTTATTCGGTATTGCAATTATATAGATTCCGAGCCTATTGATATCGATTCTCTACTGGTGAGAGTGAGCAACTAAGCTACCAGAGAAGGCAAGCATCCTTTGAACTTTCTTTTGCATCATATTTGATCCCAATTTTGTTAGGGTAGATGCAATGATAATTGCTTGCATATAGTTTTATAATGTCGCTATTTTTGTGATGAGTAGTTAGACACATCCTATTATCTTGTCATTGTGGCTATCCATGAATTACTCCAATGCTGAAATATTTATGTTAGGATGTGTGAAATTATATTATTCGAGTTTAAACAGCCATGCAAGTCTAGAACCGGTAGTTTGATTGTCGGAATAACTTGACAATTATGAGATAAACCCACTCTCTTTATATACTTTTGTTTCAGATCTTCGTATCTGTTTTCTAAGTTAAATTTTGTCATTTAAATGAGCTTTTAGTCCGGACAAGTGATGGCTAGTGATGGTGCCTTCGTGCACGAGAATTGGGTATGTGGTTGGACTTGTGCGGACAATTAAGGACCGAACTTGGTAGCGTCGTTGATTCAAGTACATTCGTGCTATCACAGCAGGTTGGGAGCCGTATGGTTAAGTAGGGGAGGTTTTATTGTGTTGAGTCCCACGGTGGCGAAATTGTAAGGGCATGGGACCGTGAAATCCCGTGTTCCTTTGGGCCGATAGGATGGGGCGTTAACGTCTTGTGTTTCCTAGGATATATAGGATGGGCGTTAACGTCTTGTATTTCTAGGAGCCATGGGTTGAGGACTTGGCTCAATGGGATCCTCTTGCTAAAAGCGATCGTATCTTGATTTACGTGCCGCATACCATAGGAAGTATGCTATATTCGGAGGCATCCGGAGGCTTACGGGCTAATCAAGTCGTGTGGGTAAAGTAGTACACCCTGCAGGTATAAATCTATTCGAATAGCTTTGTCCACGGTTATGGACAACCGCTTGAGTTCGGGAGTTACTATTGTTAGACTTGGAATTAAAATTGTGGTTATAACTTGGTATCGACATGAATGGGATGTTCATATTTGTTGTTGTATCAAAGTGGACCGCCACTTTGATTGTTGGTATGATTCATTCGTTATTAAATTCATCACTTATTCACATGCTTTACTTCTACTTGAATTTGATTTTTAAATGACACTTGAAAAATTAGTATGTGTAGGTTGTTGATGTGCGTCTTTTCGCAAAATTAAGCCAATATGAGCCTTCCTTTGAATGACCTTATGCATAACTATTTTTATTTGTGTAAGACTTGCAGTACTCTTTGTACTCAGCCGGTGTTCTTGGCTTTTTACGGTGAGAGAATATTGAAACAAGCGAGCTTGTCGGTGTCGATTTAGGCGACATCGATGAGTAGTTTGCTATCATCTAACTCTCGGTTGGTTGCCGATGGGTTATGGGGCATACCATTGCTGGTCTTTTGGTCTATTTATGTGTTTCCGCTGCTACTTAAT
This sequence comes from Ampelocalamus luodianensis, assembly GCA_036346255.1. Lineage (NCBI taxonomy): Eukaryota > Viridiplantae > Streptophyta > Magnoliopsida > Poales > Poaceae > Ampelocalamus > Ampelocalamus luodianensis. The sequence continues at coordinate 31,503,718 of CM070635.1, read as the reverse complement.
ACTCTCTATTAAATTTGGCCGGTCGGCCACTTGTATTAGTTGTAAACTTGGAACTATGTTGTATGTCTTTTGAACTATTTATGTATGAATGTTGTATGGATGTGAGCAACGTTGTATGAGAGTATGACTATATTGGTCGCTGATCTTGGGAGCCAATATAAGTTGTACTCGCTGTTCATGGCTTCCTATTTAACTCACTAAGTGTAGCGTTTGACTTGTTGGAGAACCGACAATCATGTAGTGCTCGCAGAGGAGCGGCGCGCATGATCTTCGGGGCTCTAGTTTGAGTTAAGCCTCTCATTTAGATGGAGTTAAGTTGGAATCTATTCACGGGAGACCTAGAGTTATGTCCCTAAGGCTTTGATTAGTCTCGGTCTTATGGAGATAACTCCGGGGTCCCCACAATGAGCCAACACCGAGACGCTAGAGCAGTGTGAGGAGCTACTGAGTGGCGTCACCGGAGGAGCCCTAGCGAGAGGCGCTAGCTCCTGAGTGGGAGGAACCTCCGGAGCCCTTTAGGGGACGTCCACCCCGACGACCCTGGTCCCTCCTCCGCTTGTGCGATCCGATACACAGGTGGCCGTCACGGCGATAGGTGCGGTGGAGACCGCAGGGAGAGCAGCAACCTGCAGTGCGCGAGAGGCTGGAGGAGGCATCACGGTCGGTCTTGAATAAATAGGTGAGGAGGCAGTCTTGGCGGAAAAGATAGCCTGCATTTGAGCCACACCACGGTGATGAGCCTCCTCAGCACACACACCCATGAGAGCCTCCACCAAGCTCGGGCGCAGGTGGCGAGTCAAGAGCTGAGCACGCACAGTCTCGAACTTAGGCCAGAGATGCGTCGAGAAAGTCATAGAGCGGTGAGTCTCCGGTGCAAGCGTGGAGCGCGCACACAGTGAGGATAGGGCCGCGGACATCCGGCCCTGAGAGTCCGATTGATGCCACACCTTAGATAGCGTGGTAGAAGTCATCTACGTGACATCAAGTCTTGAGAATGAACACAGTGCACGATTGAAAGGTATAGAGCATCACTCATTGGGTGGTAATGAGCTCGGAGGTGCTCCCACATAAGTCGTGTCGTCGGCAGCTCCATCACATCCATGGAGATGGCCATAGGCATGCTACCCACCGGGATGGTGGTAGCCGAGCCTCGGCATCCATCCACCACCGTGAGGCGTGCATCTCGGTGGTAGATCTCTAGGGCCTCCTCGGTGCAAAGCATTGTGACCTCTGAAGTCGCCGGATCCGCACCAGCGGGAGGAGCGGGCGAGAATGGGCGGTGTAGGGCTAGGCGAGGCGGGGTGCTCGCCGGTGAGATGACCCAGAGACATTGGCTATTGAGGTGGATCCTCGGTGAGCGGTCCACTCCCAGAAGTTCATCCTATCGAATCGAATTGGGGGAGCGGGATGGCGATGGCTTGATAGGTACCTGATTTGACTGGATTCAGAGTCGTAAGTCGATGAGCTGAGGTCGATGTGCTCAGGAGATACAGCTGGAGCCCCTATTTTTTTAATACAAGAGAAGCTGGAGCAGATGGAAGCCGGAACTCGACCGTTGGCTCAGGGAAGTCGGAACATAAGCCCGCCGGCTCCAAGTAGATCAGAGGAGCCGGTGTGGAGCTGGAGCCGCCAGCTCCACCGAAGAAAAGAAACATAGCATGGGACTCTGCTCTGCTCGGTGGATTCACGGGCGATGTCGGGTCGAAGAGGAGCAAAGCTCCTGTGAAGAAGAAGCACCGTGCGAAGAAGAAGAGCGGCGGGCGGCGGATGGCCCAAATCCGGTGGTAGAGCCGGATCCGGTGATAGGAAGAGGCGCGGTGAGATCCGGCGGCGCGTCCGAGTCGGTCTGAGGAAGCTAGCGGTGGGAGCGAAGGAATAGGGAGGCTGCGATGGGAGCAGCGGGGGCGAGGGAAGAAGACGGGGAGGGCGGTGGTTGGCAAGCTAACCTAAACCTAGCCTTGCTGATACCATGTTAGAATGAGGCATTGTGTTCATTCCAATGGTCCAAGAGGCCAATATATAACATGTACAAGGTTTACAATTATGCAAAGAACACCATACACTATCTACATATCTAACAAATGTATCTAACAGTGCAGTACTACAAGGGTACACATATAGGCTAGAAATAAGAGTACCTAATAGAAGAAAATCGAGTAAAAGGTTGTTGCGCCACTTGGCGCCACGTGTGGCGCGGTCGACGCATGTCGCTGTCCAGGCATAGACATGATGACGAATTTGTGTCGTGCTTTAACAATCTCTACCTTGAGACAATTTGTCCTATAGCCAAAATATCAAAATCTCTTACAAATAAGTATCATCAATAGACATTGTGCTCGATAAGGTTTTCTCTCTAGACCTAGCCTTCACTATATAATGGTTGGTGCAGGATTTGCACAACCAAGCCTTGAAACCATAATTTGAGATTTGAAGAAAGTGGAGAAATCGAGGAGGCTAGGATTTGAGAGAGATGGATTAAGAAATTACGTGCTCAAGTATGAGCTTTTGTGTTCCAAAGGTTTTCATTAGGTCTTTTCTTGTGATTTAAGTTGCTAGGACTTGTGAGATATGATCTAAGGTCATCATGATCATCTTCCACCCATGAGAAAGCTCTTGGCTCGAGTTTTGGTCTTCCTGGTTTTGAGCTTTCTTGAGCTCAATAAAGAAATGTGTACCCCTTCGCTCGATCGTCGATTGGAATAGGTTCTGGCCTTCTTGATGAGTTATGCATGAAATCTCGGAGGATTTGAATCACGGAATCAAAAGTTAGATCATTTTGTGGATCTTTCGAGTTGCTAACTTGCGATCGGTGGTCGGACCGCCATCGCTCGGACCAAAGCAGACGGACCGTGAGCTCGGTCGGTGATGCTGAAAGGTTGAGCTCGCGGTTTTCGGTTCCAATGCAGGACTTTTCTGTGATCTTGTCGTTTTGATCTTTATAGTTTTCATAACTATTGGAGTGGAAAGAAAGTTGAATACGAGGGAGGTGGAAAATAGGCGGCTCCTATTCACTCCCCTCTAGTTGCTAATTCGGTCCAACAAATTGGGTATTTAAGCCTTATTTGAGCAGAGGTTAAAGATGACAGGTAGCCCATATTTGGAAAAGTTGGACTGGATTTTCAGAAATTATAAATGTAGTGGTAAATACCCAATGAGTAATGAATATAATGAAATCAGTGATGTATTACACCATGCTGCATGTGTATTTACTTATTCTTCAGAGTTCTGAAAATCACTTATATTCAGAGTTGAGAAATATGTAGATGTCACAACCACGACATTGAGATATGTCACAAGAAACTTTGAAGATCTAACAAACAGCTCCCAATGTATATTCGAGATGTTTTTAAGATGAACAGGACATCTAACAGTAGCAGGTTCAGTACAAAAACAAACAGTTGAAACAGCTGCAAGGCCACCAAATTCCGACAACAAACAAGCTGCAGGAACAAATACTACTGAAACGCCAGACAACAGTGGCTAAACATCCTCCTCTTATAACAAGAACCTAGCATACTACGACAACTTTCACATATAACAATACTTCATCAGGTCACAAAAGATCAGGGGAGTGTGTTCAGGTGCATTGTTCTTCAGTTTCTTCAGCCATTGTCTTATCACCACAGGCATCCATCGAAGCACATCGCAACAGACCATCAACTTTACCTTCCATGCTCAACGTTTTCATTCGAACATCAGTCTCATTGTTTCTTGGATTAACTTCTCCAAGAAAACAATGGCACAATGGCCTTGTAGATTGGCCGCCACCTCCTGAGCAAGTGAGCATACACCACATTTTCCTCCAAATTTGCTTTGTATTGATGCGCACACATGCTGTTCAAAGATCAAATCATTACGGGATTTTGAGGTCCCCAACAGGGTAGCAGCACAAATAGTATTCAACACCGCATGTTTTTTTGTTACAAATCCAGAACTTAGCTACTGCCTCATTTATGACCAATTTCTAAATCAAAAGCCACTTAGAATTTTTCCTACAAGAAACAACATTTATTTTGCCCATCCTTCTAACAACTTGACTTTCTGTGTGAGTATTTTCAGGATATTGCTGTGTGAGTTCTTTAATGAAATCGTTTCAAATTACTGAAACTCAACACAATTGCAGCAGTAAGCCCTCCCCCAGTAAGATAGTGTATGTGCCCATTTTGCAGAGCGTTCTCTGCTCTTACATCATTTGTTCTCCGGCGGTGCAGTATACACAAATGGCTCTACAATGCCATCATCCATGGCGAGCAACAGCTCCAGGGCCTCCACAACGGCCGACATCTGGGGCCGGGATTTGGGACCAACGCTCAGGCACTGGTAAGCTATGATTGCAGTCTTCTGGGCAGCTTGGGTTGAGTACTGGAGGCTCCGGTCGATGACACGGTCGAGTCGCCGAGAATCCTGCAGGCACCGCCGCGCCCACTCGACTAGGTTTTGCTCTCGGGCGGCCTGTTCTTGTCCACCGCCTTCCGCCCCGTCAGCAGCTCCAGCAATACCACGCCGAAGCTGTACACGTCGCTCTTTGTCGTTAGATGACCTAGCAAAGAGCAGAGAAGGTGAGTAAATTAGTGAAAATCCATGCAATTTTAGACTTGTTATTGCTTATGATAAGGATGGAGCCAACAAAAATTGGCATATGTATATCTACCGGTCATGATGTACTCAGGTGCTGCGTAGCCCTGTGTGCCCATGACTCGTGTGGAGACATGCGTCTCGTCTTCTTCGGGCCCATCCTTGGCTAGTCCAAAATCCGATAGCTTTGCTTTGTAATCCTACCAAAAAGAAACCATGAAATGTCAGATGACGACTGTGCGACATAAGATTTTTAGAAATGTTGTGATGATCATCTCGGTGATTTCTAGTTAGTCACTGGGTTAAGGTAGTTAGCTGGCTACATGATATGTACATACCGAGTCTAGTAGGATGTTGGAGGTCTTGAAGTCGCGGTAGATGACGGGTTTCGCAGCGTCATGGAGAAAGGCCAAACCTTTGGCGGCTCCAATGGCGATCTTCAAGCGTGTTGACCACGGCAGCGACGTAGAGTACTCTGCAATTTCCAATTTCCCATGCATGCATGCATCGACAACTCGTTAATCAGATGAGCTAAGCAATGCCAATGGATGGAAACAACAAATTAAATGCACCAGCTTTGAATTAAACTTTTATGCAAGGTTTCAATATTTGTGGTTTCAATCAATTGCTACTAGTCAGTGTTCGCCTAGACGCTAGGGCGCTAGTCGGACGGCAGACCAGCGTCTAATCGCCGCTTAGGCGAGGTTAAGCAGCCGTCTAGGTAGGGTAAATCGGTTAGGCAGCGTGCAGGTGCTTTGGGAATACTGCTACTAGTACTACTTTGCGAGGATAAATTGTCATCTGTTCAGTCTTGTGATGTTGACAATGCTAGCATCTAGGTACGATGTGGAAAGTTGGCCAGAGCATTCTAAAGGAGGTAAGCATATGGACAAATCCAAGGATTCGAATTCGGGTGGGCGAGGAACAACGTCACCTCTTTAGAACCGGCTACGGGCCGGTTTCAATGGAAGCTTACAGCTATATTTAGCATTACATGATACGATTAAACAAACACGGTTCCTCCTCGTGTTGATCAGACTGCTGACGACGAGTTTACGTATGTTAGCACTGATAAAATGGTTTGCACCTGATACACATCCCTTCATATCTAATCTTGTTGAGCTTTAGGCCACTTAACCAGCACTAAAGTGTTAATCATCGCATTTTAATTACTTTAATTTCCTGTAGCAACTATCCAGTTGTGCATTCAGTGTAAGATACATGATTGACAACTTTTGACTTAGGAGCTAGCTATTGCCTTACCAAATTGCTCCATGCTTGGTCATTATTATGGCCTAGCTGGCTGGATTCTCTAGTTTTGGGTGAGGCAATTGGAGAGCTCAGTTGTGCTTATTGTATCATACTTCAATTCCATCCCCTAACCAACCATGAACATGTGTAATGTCCTTCTTACTGATGACCAAAATGGAGTCATTACAGGCAGAACACAAAGATAGCAAAGAGAAAAAAAATTGTTGTGCAAGCTTCACATCGAAGTTGTTAATGGAAAATGATCAGGCCATGATATGTACGTGCTTGAAGGAATATTGTTGATGTGAACATGAAACGGACATCACACCAACAAGTGTAAAACCTAAAAAGAAGTATGAACTATGAACTCCATCAGGAAAAAATGGGAGCCAATGGGTGTAGAGCAAGCGGTGACTTCTCCTCCTAGTTGCACCACTGGAGTCCTTTGATTTTTAATCATACAAGAAGCTAGCTAGGTTCGGATTAAACACGATTAAACAGGGCTGGTCAAAAGATGTTGGTTAATCCAACCAGTGTAGCACCAGTTTTCTAGCTAAAAGGGTAAAGTTTGATTAATTCCCATCAATTGCATGCATGAATAGGGTTACTCCTGGGTTCTTTTTACTCGTCATTTTAGAATACGTGCAATCAATGTTTTACAACTTTGATCACAAATTATACATAAAAGTGTTTAGATTTGTCCATGAAAATTATACTACTAGGTTTATCACCGAATGAACTTCTATATCATTCTAATTTAATTATTTTTCCTAACATATAATTAGAAAGTAATTGTCAAAGTGGTGTATTTCAGACACATGCGATGTCCAAAATGACAAGTAAAAAGAATTGAAGCTAGTATTTTTATGGATTTTTGGGATTTGATGCATGTCCTCTTAATTAATGTTAACTCTGTTAACCAAATACCTCTTTCTCAAAAAGAAAAATATTAATTTCATTTAGACATGTTGTTGGATAGTTAATAGAGAGGGATTGTAATTGTGACTATTAATTAAGGCCTAACTGATGATGCTGAAATTAACCATGTGGATTTAAATCTTGCAGCACGCGCGCACCAGGTTAATTCCAGGTTAATATCGATTATCATTTTTTTTTGTTCAAATGAAAAAGTGCATTATTTCAGGGATTGTTACAAACAAAAACTAGGATGATATAGCCTTATAGAATTTACTATACTTTTGAAGAGATGCTTCTCCAAGCTGCCCCTCGCCATGAACTCGTAGACGAGAAGCCTGTGTTCATCCTCGTAGCAATAGCCGATCAGTTTGACGAGGTGAGGATGCCTCAATTGCCCAAGAAAAATGACTTCAGCCTGCAGCCAAAATTATGCATCCAAACATATAGGTCAAAACATGCAGCATTTCTTCTATATATTAAGGTAGAATTTGGCCCTAAACACTCATAAAAAAATAATTATTTGACCAAAGCAATGAAGTATATTAATTAGGTGGTTGACATAATCCATGCCTCCGGGTACTAAAAGGTTTCTGAAACGAAATTAAGTCTGAACAGGAGAAGACTTGGCGACTTTCCAAAGGGATCACAGCTAATAAGCTAGCTGGCATTACTATTTGCTTTGGAGTAGGGTTTACCACAAAATGGATAATCCTAGCTAGTTCTTGTTTGTCAAATACAGTACTCAAATGGACATTGCAGCTATTGTTTATGTGCGATTAATTTATTTGAACTGAAATCATTAATAAAATTTTAAAAAGGTGCAAAGATTCTTTAAAAAGGGTGCAAACTTTCGTATAATTTGTAAAATGATGAGCTCTGTTATGATAAAAAATATATAACACAATTATAATCCCTAAAAATGCTAGCTATTTTTTTTAATATTATCTAGGACGCAACTAACGCTCGGATGTACGATGGGAAAGTTTTTATCGTACGCCCCCGACTCCTCTCGCGCAACATGTCCGATACACATATTCAACAAAAAAAAAATCAACATATACAATAAAAGTACTTGGATCTCAAAAATAGAGAGGGGGATCCATATTCTTAACAAAACAAATTCACTTAAAAGAATTAAAGATCTCGTTAGCATACATAGACATACATGAAAAATTAACACATAAGTTTGAAAAAACATTAATCGATGATACTATAACCTCGCAATATTTTGAAAACACATATGCAACATTTTGGGGCACACTTGCAGCAAATTATTAGAACCACTGCAACAAATTTCAGTGTATCGACGTCTCAAGAGGCCCAACATTTGAGGCTAACTTATGAAACATTTTGATTTTATTTGTGCAACAACCAAGAGACAATTGCAGCATTCAAAAATTTCTGAAAACTAATTTCAATAATTTGTTCTTGCAACACTAAAAATACAGTCCCAACATCTCAAATCACCTATTGCAACAAGAAAACCCTATAACCGCAACATGAGTATGTGGTACTGCAACATTCAAAATAGCAGCGCAACAACCCGACTTACTGGTGCGACAATTTTCGAAAGCCAACCACACCACCATCTCATCGCGGAAGGCCAAATCCGGTGAAGCGTGGCCATCTCGCACAACCGCCGTCCCTCGACCGTGTCGCCCCTCGCTCGCCATCCACACCCACCCTCCTCTCGCATCGATCTCGCTCAATCCGGTGAGCTTTGGCGCAGCAGGACCAAATCCGACAAGCTCCCGCCATGGTGGATGGTCTCCCACAAGCACTTGTAGTGGCGACTAGCGGCCGACAAAGCAAGCACAGATGCCGACAGATCACGAGCAAGCATGGCAGTGGTATGGGATGTGAGGCGAGGATGGGTGTTTGAGGAAGAAATAGAGGAAGGGAGGTAGAGAGGAGCGAAACTCCGGCTATGAGTCTGCACACATGAGCCACCAAAGGAAAGAGCAAGAGGAGATGGACCACCAATGGAATTTGGGAAGGGCCGTGGTCTCACATGGAATAGGACTCGTGTGTGTGTGTATATATATATATATATATATATATATATATATATATATATATATATATATATATATATATATATATATATATATATATATACTTTGAAAATACTTTCTCAGGAGTAGTTACTCCCACCTCCGATATACCACCTAAAAGAACTTGACATACTCTATTATCACTTTGGGTATACTCATATACTAATTACAAGATACTCCAATGTGAATCACTGAAAAATTTACAAGAGAGTTCATAGTTTTTAGCATATTTTATAAATACCTTCATATTCGCACATAAAAAGAGTATGTCTAAAAACTTATACATACCACCCTAAAAATATGTAAATACCACCTATGTGGTCTTATATACTCGTATAATACACATACATACTATCGGTCATGTATGATACTCCCTACGTTAGAGACATGCAAGATACAAAATAGGAGTAACTACTCCTGTAGTAGGAAAAATGCTATATATATATATATATATATATATATATAGAGAGAGAGAGAGAGCTAGGAGCGGCCGTGGTTGGGAAAGTGAAAAGGCATATGCATAAGGAGAGCACTGGACTGGGGTTGTCCAATGCCCATCAACCTATTGTCACTTCTATCATCTCTATCTCGATTATCATAACACTTTGTTCATCCGTATAGCAACACTATCTATGTAAAATTGTAGGTCCAAATAAATTACACTAGCAAAGTAATTATATATGTCCATCTGAAAATGAAAATTTGATCATATACCCTCCCTTTAGATGGAAATTCAGGATTTACCCTCCTGGCCCATATGTCATTGACCTATGGTGACCCCATATGTCATTGAGGTGGGAGAGTAAATCCTGAAATTCCAAATCAGTGAGGTATATGATCCAATCCCCAATCTGAAAACGGTAATTCATCTTAATTTTTAGGGACAAGTGAGTCTTAGTTGATAATAATTAATTACGGACTTACCAGCCACTCCTTGTGGCCCTGGGAGCCCTCGAGGTCGAGCAGCTTGACGGCGACGGCCTGCGCGCGCACGCCGGGCTTGAGCCGCTCGTCGACGTAGCCCTTGTACACCGGCCCGAACCCGCCCTCGCCGACGAAGTTGCTCATCGAGAAGTCCCGCGTCGCTGTCCGGAGCTCCTCCACCGTGAACGCCTGCACGCCGGACCCCGCCAGCGACAGCGACAGGTCCTCCGGCGACGGCATCCCGCCGTTGCTGCTGCCGCTCTTTGGGCCGTCCTTGCACGAGAGGCGGCTCGGCAGCTGCGCCGGCGCCGGCGGGCGGGAGGCGGCCTTGGTGGCGTTCTTGGGGTCGTCGTTGGAGTGGTCGCGGTGGGAGCTGAAGCAGCCGAGGCCGAACAGCGCGCTCCACGACGTCTTCCCCATGCGTGCGCGCGTGTGCGTGGCCAACTGCTTCTGCAAAGCGCGGAGTTTATAGCGTCGGAGGAGTACGTTGTTCGGGTATGTTGTGTGGGGTGGGTTCATTTGTAGGAGTGGTTGTCGACTTGTCATCATCAATCGAGGGTATGCTATAGACACGTCCGTGTATGTCGGGCCAGCCACGACACTATTGGTTCAGTCTAGACAAGGCACGGTACGATACCCAAACAGGTTAGACTGGCACGGCCTCAACGCAGCGTGCCATACTTGGTCGTGATTTTAACCTAGCGGGTTCACTATTACAAAAATATCATCATAGACGATTCAAAATCGTCATCACGAACGATTTTCAACCATCCGACTTTATAGGTATGTGATAATATAGGTCATTCTGAGCGATTTTTGAACCGTCGTGAAAAAGCTATCCCAAACGGTTACGAACAATAATCGCTCTGTAATAATCAATTATCACGATGGTTCTTGTTCGAATCGTTAGAAAATAAACTATCATAGACGCATTTTTTTATTAAAAATCGTATGTGATAGTTTTTCTATTGCAAAAAATATTCAAATTTTGAGTCAAACCAATCAATTCTTTGAGCAGTGATTTTCATATGCTCTTTCGATAGTTTACAAGAAGGTAATGAAAAGATACTTTCCTTCCTTCTCTCTCTCTCTGAATCAATGGCTTACTCTCGACGAGGACGAGGTCGAGTAGAGAGGTCCATCTCGAACCGAATCGGCCTCTCTTTCGACTCACGATGGGAACCTCACCGAGAATGAAATCGACAGGATGGAGGGGACCAATCGAGTGAGAAGGAAACTGAATGGGGATTTAGGGCAAAACTCGTGCTCACCGAGGCCAAGATGGGGCGGCAGATCCGATGGTATCGTCGAGCCGCGCGCCGCCACCGGCGACGCCGTGAAGCGATGAGGCTGCGGACGCGTCTCCACCTCCGTGGCGATATAGAGCTCTGCGCGTCCCTCTTCCTCCTCCTCATCTGGCCGTGTGTCTCTTCGCCAACCGCGCTAGGGAATCGAGGGCGGTCGCTAGAGCTCTGGCAGGGGAGGGAGAGATGATGGAAGACAAGGCGGGGTGATTAATATATAAGGACAACGCCAAAATAATTTGCCTCCCTCGCACGTGTCCAAAAAATTTCACCCTCCCGCGCTGCGAATTACAAACGGTTTCAAACAAAAACCGTCTGTGATATTTAGTAATATCACAGATGGTTCTTATTAAGAATCGTATATGATTTTACCATGACTTGAAATGCCCAACTCCCGATTTTACCATGACTTGAAATGCCTAACTCCACGATTTTACTATGACTTGCATTTCAAGTCATGGTAAAATCATAGCCTAATTTTAATATAAATCGTGCGTGATGAGATACTTATCACGCAGCGATTTTTTAACAAAAACCATATGTGAAGTATCACAAGAAAAGCGTCGTGATAATTGCAATTATCACAGACGGTTCTTTTTAAGAACCGTTTGTGCAGGATCACAAACGGTTCTTATTAAAAACCGTCTGTGACAATGATGTATCACTGACGGTTCTAGCCATCGCTAGTAACATAGACGATCACGCTTGTAAAACCGTCTGTGATGAGGCGTTCAGTATAGCCTATTTGTAGTAGTGGTTGGTCCGGCCTAGCACGCATAGTACCGTTCCTGGCACAACGCGACACATGTCATTTAGGCACGACCCGTTTAGCACCAGTCGACCGTTAGGCACGACATGACAGATCCGTCAGCACGATTAGACATGGCCCATTAGGCATGGTTAGACTGTTTAGAAATGGTCGCCCGTTAGGCACGATTAGGCACGCCAAGACATGGTTCCTTAGGCATGGTAGGCACATGTTGATTTTTAAAAAATTTCTAACCGTTTATAACCATTGGGAGCTTAACAAATACGGAAAAAGTTCAAAAAATCTCAAATTTGTTTTCTATAAATAGCAAAGATACCCTCATTTAATCACCATTCAATCTTCACTCTCCCCTGAATTTTGTTGTGAAAATTTAGATCCCTTTGTGATAATTTGGCAAAATTTGATTTTTTTTGGCTAAATATTAAAAAAATTGAAATCCAACTGTAGTCAGAAAAAGAGGTAACAATACTGATTTTTGCATATTTTTATTGTTCTTTTTTGCTATACTAAAGTGAAATAAATAATAGTGTAATTTTGATTTGCAGCTTTTGTTGATGGAAAAATTACGATAATTTTCCTATTGCTGATTTCAGAATTTCACCCGATGATCTTGCATCATTTGATATTGTTGTGCCTCCAACTCAAATGGAAGAGCAAGTAATACCATCGATAGGCTCTACGAGTACCTCTACGTCTACAAGCATCGAGCAAAGATACACAAGTCCAAGACATCGAGAGTCTAGGCATATTTGATAAGAAATCCAAAGCTAGATGAAAATGGAGTTCATGTAAGATATGTTGTTGTAAAATTTCTTATTATGAATTGTCTGCAAAGTTCTTAGGTAGAATTGGGCACTTGACTAGGCATGCTGAAAGTTGTAAAGCAAGACAAGAATCGATCATGAGGCAGACGCATTTGCAGTATAACCCCGACGATATGGTACGTAGTTGGGATTATAGTCCTGAGATAGCTCGTCAATCTAGCTCCTTGTCGTTTAATTGCTTCACATGATCTACCTTTAAACTTTGGTGAGTCTAACGTATTTGAAAATTACATTAGGATGACACATAATCCAAGATTTTCTACCATTTCTAGACAAACAACAACTAGAGATCTAGTTAAATACTATAATGAATGTTATGCTAAATTAAAAGGACTATATAAATTTGTACATTTTTGGTGACTTTGACCTCGTACATATGGAGTGGTTAGAGTATCAAGGATTTTCTTAGTGTAGTTACTCATTATGTTAATAACAACTAGGAAATAAAAAAAGAATTATATGATTTAAACTAATTAATGTAGCACACACAGGTGAAAATATTGCGAATTGTATTATCAAAGTTGTGGAAGATTTTGGTCTTACAAATAATTTTTTTGCAATAACTTTAGACAATGCTGTCACAAACTCTAAAGCAATGGATATTCTCACTCCGTAATCTAGTACATACGCTGAATTCTTCTTGCTACATTAGCGATCATACTGTCATATTATTACTCTTATAGTTAAATGTGGTTTAAAGAGGTTAGAACTGTATATTAAAGCTTTCATGATGTAATATCTTTCCTAAATCATTATAACCAACGAATATCAGCATATAAGAACTTTTGCATTGCAATGAATGTACGTCTAAGAATTTTTGGTTTGGATATACGAGTAATATGGAACTCTACATATATGATGCTTAAGAAAATTTTACCGTATAAGAACACATTTTTGTTTTTATTCACACACACTATCACAGCCTTAAAGGTAATACATGTTGATCGAGTAGCATTGGTTTGTTGTTTGAGAAGTTACTATCATTTTAGAACCTTTTATGATTCGGTGTTAATTTATTCGCGATGTATTTTACAACATCTCCTTTAATTGTGCATAATATTCTTGACATTGCTAGTCACTTGAAGGCTTATGAAAATAAAATAGTATTACTAGAGGCTATCGCTACTATGAAAACTAAATATTTTAAATATTGGAAAGATATCCCAATCCTATATGCATTTGCATTTATTTTAGATTCCAGAGCTAAATTTCGAGGATTCGCTAATGTTCTTCAACTTTTGAGTGATGCTACAGTTATATATTATTCTAACTATTTTTCAGATGTTCATACTTAATTTTCCAATATTTGTCAAAAGTACAAACTAAAGTTTTAGAGAGTTCTCTTGCAATGACCTCTAGTACCACCCACCACAGGTAAGAAGACAACTGCATGGGGCGAAATATAGGGTGCAAGTTCTCCCTCCAAGGAATCAAGTTCTACAACGTTAAGTTCTGAAGCAAGACCCAACGCCCACCGTAGCAATGGGGAACTATCCATCTATCTGAACAGTGATACCGTAGATTGCTAGGAAGAGCACTTCGATATTTTGCAATGGTGGTATGACCATAAAGTATCATATCCAGTGCTATCTATATTAGCACGAGATGTGTTAATTGTTCCTGTCTCGACGATTTCTTCTGAGTCTGCTTTCAGTCTTCTGAAAGAATATTAGAGGAGAGAAGAACAAGTCGCATGAGTAAGTTGGTGAAAATACTTAGAACTGTGAAAGACTGGAAATAAGCTGATGCACGAGATGAACACTCAGTAGAAAATCGAGAATTGGTGGACGCGTTAGAAAATGTTTACCTAGATAGTGACACTTAGAACATCAATATATGCAGAGCTATAGACTTACTCTTTTTTTTTTCTTTGTCAAGGTTTCCTCATGTTGAGTTTTTACTTGAAAAAGTTTTTAATGAAGCCGTCATCTAAACATTAATAAAGCTTATCATTATATTTTCAATATATTTGTCTCTTTTTATGGGTATAGGACCTTTTTTCAATTTTTAATGTGTATTTTCAAATTTTATATATTTTCTAGATTTTTTTGTAGTTTTCCAAATTTTTCGCACTGAGATGGGCCAACCCTGACCCATCGAGCTAATCATGTCCGGACCAGCACGACACAGCCCGTTTAACCAGTCGGTTTAACCAGTCGGACCAGCCTGGCTATGCCTAAACAGGCTCGTGTCATGCCGCCTATTTAGACAGGTCTAGTATGATATTGTATGGTTTGGTTTGGTTTGGTTGGGGGAGAGGAGTGTGGGCTTTTGACCCAGCGAAGAATGCTCGGGCTCAGTTTTTACTGTGTTACAGGACCGGAAGGCTGCTTTGGTTCGCAGCGAGTTATTATTATTATTATTGTTGTTGTTGTCATGCTCGATCAATCCACCATATTGCAAATCTAATCTATATCACCACAATGTTGGAATTAGGCTGCAATCTAACAACTTCCAACACGTATAGGTTGCCACTGCACAGCTGCGGGTGCGAGCATTGCGCCAACCTAGCGTAACGGTCCCGTGCTACAGAATCAACTAAATAAATTTAGTTCTAAGTATGTGGATAATTTTAGCAAAAAAAATCAATGATTTCGCTATAGAGATCGCATATTAGTTACTACATCACAAAATATTAAAACAACAGGCAATTTTGAAAGCCATTTCAATGACAGACACGACCATGCATGTGTCCCAATCCAAGCTCTTCTTGGTCGAGGGAGGGATATTAGTAATGTTATTACATTGAGAGACCTCAATTCCTTTTTGGGCAATGCTTTGAGCCGAATGTACGGTCACGTCCGACGACCCATCTCAGCTAAGTTATATTTGCATTACTTCCAACCACTCCTGCCTTATCTATTGAGCACTAAAGCCAATGCTTCCGACCACCCATTCTTCTCCATCTCTATCCACTCTCATCCGCTCCGTTCCTCTCGCCCCATTTGTTCGCTCACATCCGCATCGCCGGGGATGCGCCTCGTCGCGTTGCACTCCGATCTAGCGGCGGTGGAGGCCACGCTCAGCGTCGCGTGCTAGTCGCGCAGCTCAAGCTCCGCCACGGCGCCTCCTCTCGCCACCTTGTTTCTTGAAGGTTTGATTTTGAAAGTTCCTAACTTCGATCTGAATGTTATGAATCGAGTTGAAAGGGTTGAAAGGGATCTCAATTGAAATCTTGATTGTCTAATGTTGATGTTGCGGCCCATTGAGAATAATATTGCATCCCGTTGAGAATGATGTTGCATACTATTTTTTGAGATATTGCATACGTAGAGAAAAAAATATTGTATCTATAGAAAAAAAAAAGTGTTGCATCGGTAGAAAAAAAAAGTGCTGCATACTATTTACAGTGATGTTGCAATTTTTTTCAATGCATTTTTTTTTCAAATGCTTTGTTTTTTTATTCTGATATTCTTTGAGATGATGATTCACGGTGATGTCTGGCTCCCCGCGCCCCCTCGGCTCAGTTCCTGCACCGCGCCCGGCCGGCTCAGCCTTCGGCCACCGGCTGCCTCGGCTCGCCCCTGCATCCCTGCTACTATGCTACGCTCGGACCATACGACGCTACAAACGAAGCGAGCTTCCAATTTGACGGTCCGAAGTGGCTATGGCGGCCAAGGCTTTTGATTACATTAGCCAATGAAGTCTTTCGAAAGAAGGCGAATCTCCGAAACGCTTCGCAGATCAGGGGTTCATAGGGGGTATAGTCCGAGTTCAAAAATAAAAAGAGCTTGGTGTAGTCCTGGCCGGACAAAATTGGGTTGATTTTGATAGCGGTCTGACTTGGCCAAACATTTTCCTAGCTTTGGCATGACAAGTTTGGTCAGAATATGAACGGTTTGACTAAGAATTTAGGTTTGCAAATGCCATACTATTTACGGCCCCGGCTCGAAAAGAACCTTGACTCTTCTTCTTGTCTGATTCCCAACTCAACTGTTATTGTACAGAGATGTATTTTGGTAGGCTTTTGTCAGTTTTTGTGTTGATCAACTCATCTGACTCACGTTGAATTAAACATGAGAAGTTGAGTGAGAAACATAATTTGCTTTTCAAAGTTGTCTACTTTCCTCTAAATAGAGTAAATAGCAGGGGTTTTGTGTTTGCAAAACATATATCAACTTGGTTAGGAAGGACCAGTCAAATTTTAATGGAACAAATTAACAACTGATTACAAGCCAAGCAATTATCCGAATATTCAGCATCTTCTCTCACACACACACCGGTACACACGCCAACACGCGCCAGTTGGCTCGGTACCAGCATATATACAGTTGTTGATGTTTTTTTCAGTGAAATGGAGTGAGCAATGAAGCGAAACCTCAAATTATTGTACTTCATTGGAGTGGCAAACCATCAATTTTTTCATAGTAAAATCACTTCATAACCCGTGAGTTCATATGCATCGAGTGAAATATGAAATAAGATGAAGATACAACATGAAGGTGCAATTCTCACTATTGCCAATTCCTGTTAATTCTCACTGGTACCAACGTGTAGTAGGTCGAGCCGTAACCTTTGTTTACTCTAGAGTTCATGTGGTGGCATCAGCAGAAAAACATAAGAACATTTATAAGGGATTATCTAACCATCAGTTAATTTTCTTTATCTTTTCAGAAAATTTTAGTCCATTAGGTCACTCTAAGAGACAGTGACTCACTATAACCCCTTCTATCTACCACCACCTTTCGGCATGCAATGCCCCCTCCTACCACCTTGCCGGCACCCTCAAGGCCCATCGATGAGCCACTACTAGTACTACACCCCTCCCACCTTGGTTGCCGCCCGCCACCATGTCCCTTGCCATCGACTGCCTCCCTCATTGGCACCGTAGTTACCACCTCGACTGCCACCCCAAACCTACAAGAACAGCAAAAAAAAAACTTACCCTCCTCATCGTTGTCGCCAACACCAACTCCATTGCCTCCCTCCAAATTCACGGCCTACGACACACTTGCCACATCAGAGCCATTGGCATCATTCACCGTGGCCGTTGAAGAGCATGGATCTTGGTTGAATGTAATGGCGAGGAATTTGATTGATTTTTCAAAAAAACAAAAAAAAAAAAGAGAGAGAGAGAGAGTAGCTGGCTGGTTTTAAGGGTTCTTTATTTATACTTTCTTACTAAATTGAATTTATATCACTCATATCATATATCGACGTATCGACGTATGGTTGGACTATGACATAACAGATCTATCTACAACAATGTGTATATATGGGAAAAGAGCGAGGCCAAGTGGCTGGTGAGACTTGACCTTCAACCCAACTGCCAACAGTTCTACTGCTTCAAGGTGCCGACTTGAATGCAGCAGCCATGTGCCGACTTATGACAAATTTTGAGCAGCTCTTCAGTCTTCACACAGTGAAGTATACTCCTCCACTCATGGCCTTCTTATGGCAATGGTCATATTCCGATGGTACGGAAATATATTTACCCAAGAAATATATTTTTCCAATCAGCTATAGTTTCCGTATTTTTCTATGTAATGAATTCTAGAAAGGGCTTTGCCAAATGAAGACACTGGCAGACAGCGGTACAAGAAAATATCTTGATAAAAATAATAAAAAAGGGAATAAGCTGACCATTTAGAAGAGTATCTGGTGTCTAATTAGCACTGGCAGCATCTGATCCACTTGGTCAAGAATCTCTACGTCTTGCTAAGCCGATAATTTTTTCAAAAGAAAACACTCTACAGAGACATCTGTCGTTGTTTGATTGCCGTTTTGTCTAACATTTGGACAAGTTGGAGCTTCAGAAGTGCATTCGCAGCCTTGTCACTGTCACTGAATAAATAATTATGATCTTATATACTGCAGGATAAAAATGTTCAATGGCCTCACTATGATCAAGCTGTGAGAGCTCATGCGGCCACTGCCTCAACTGTTCAATTACACATTTACACCACATAAATATTTGACTAAAGTTTTTATAGTAGTTGTCTTTCATGCGGCCACTGCCTCAACTGTTCAATTACACATTTACACCACATAAATATTTGACTAAAGTTTTTATAGTAGTTGTCTTTCTAAGACCCAGTGCTGGCCACATAGGCAGCCCGGCCCGACCTGGCCCGGCACCGGCCCGACCCCTTCTGGCCCAGGTAAGAATCGTGTCGTGCTAGGTCGGCCCACGCACCTTTGTGGTGGCCCAAGCACGGCCGAAGGCAGTGCGTGCCGTGCGGCACGAGTTCGTTGGCCCGTCGAGCCGTGTCTGATCCACTTAGCCCAAAAACTAAAAAATTAGGAAAAATAGGAAAAATCATAAAAATTCTAAAAACAATCAGAAAATATGTAGAATTCATAAATACATATGAAAGTTGTAAAAATGAGATAAACATATTGAAAATATAATAAAGATCTTTATTAATATTGAAATGGCTACCTCGTTAAAACTTTTACCAAGTAAAAACTCAACATAAGAAAACCTTGGTAAAGGAAAAAGAGTACAACCTATAGCTCTACATACATCTTTGTTCTAAGTGTCATTGTTGATGTATAGATTTTCAAACACGTTCGACAACTCTGTATTTTGTACAGAGTGTTGTGTTCGCGAATCGGCTTGTTCCCAGTCCTTCACGGTTAGAAGTATCTCCACTATCTCACTCGTGAGACGTGTTCTTCTCTTCTCTAATATTCTTCTAAAAAGAGTGAAAGCAGATTTGGAGAAAATCATCGAGACAGGAACAGTTAAGACATCACATGCAAGTATGGATAGTACGGGATATGTTAACTTATGGGCATGTCATCATTGCAAAATTTCGAATCTGAGTTGAAATCCACGGTATCGCTGTCCATATAGGTGGATAGTTCCCCACTCCTTGGTGTTGTTCTTGGCTGAGTAGGCGACACTGTAGAAGAAGACTTGGACTTGGAGGAAGTGCCACCGAAGATCTTGTCCCATATATTTGTTTTGCCACTTGAGGCGGGGGCTACTGGAGGTCATTGCAAGTGGACTCTCCGAAACTTTTTTCATACCTTTGGTAAACCTCGTTTAATCGAGAGTGAACTTATACAAAATAGTTATTATAGTCTAGCCCTATAGCATCACAAAGAAGATCAAGTACATTAGGAAATGCTTCAATTTTAGCTTTAGAATCTAAAATAAATGCATTTAGGAAAAGGATTTCTCTCTAATATTTAAGGTATTTAGTTTTCATAGCAATAATAGCCTCGCAGAAACTAAGTCATTTTCATACATTTTCAATTGAGTAGCAATCAGAAAATACTATATACAATAATAAGAAATGTTGGATAGTAGACAATGACAAAGCAACAAGTGGCGCATAAAAATTTCTAAAACCGTAGTATCTTCAAGCAATGAATCAATGTTGCTCACCAATAGTATAGTACCGTCGATTGCATTGATAGTGCGTTTGAATAAAATCAGAAAAAATGCTCTTATATGGTAAAGACTCTTCCACGACTTTGATAATACAATCCACAATATTCTCACTGTATGCGCTACATCAATTAATTTAAAACATATAATTCTTTTCTCTATTACCTAGTTGTCATTAACATAATGAGCAACCACACTAAGATAATCCTCCCTAGCACAGCCACTCCATATATCCGAGGTCGTACACGAAAATGAACATGTAGCAAATATATCCTTTAATATATCACGGTGTTTATTTTACTAGATCCCTAGTTGTTTTCTATCTAGAAACGGAAGATAATCTAGGATTATGCCAAATGATCTCACAACGAATTTGAATTTACACAACAAAATTTCAAAGAGAGATTGAGGAATGGATGGATTCTGAATGATGGGGGTATGGTGGCTATTTATATAAAAAAAATTTTGGGATTTTTTAATTTATTTGCTATTTTTAAAAGCCTCAAACGGTCAAAAATGGTAACTTTTTTTTAATAAATTTATCTGCTTGGCCTCCCCCTTTTCTCCCCATCGTCGTAGGCCTGATCGCCGCATTGCCGCATGCGCCTTGCCCCGCGCTTCTTGTCGCTTCTCCCTCTGGTCGTCGACGTCGGCACGCGCCGCCTCCACGCCACCCCACGCCGACGGCGCCACCCTCCTGGCCTCCTCCCTCCGCGCCGGCCCGCACCGCACCGCCTCTTCCTCTCCTCCTCCTTCTCCCTCCGCGCCGGCACCGGCGCTACCCCGCCCTCCTCCTCCTCTTCCTCCCTGTCCTCTTCCTTCTTCCGCCGCGCTGACCCCTTCTTCCTCCACGCTGGCGCCGCCCCGCCCCCTCTCCTCCCTCCCTCCTCGGTGGCTTGCCGCTCGGCCTCTCCGCATGAGGAGCGCGCTCGTGTTGTGCCTAGCACGGCCCGACACTGTTCGTGCCATGCCGGCTCGGCCCACCGTGCTAGGGTTACGACTCAATCACGGCACGGGCCTTCGTGCCGGACAAACACGACCTATAAACAGTGCAGGCCGTGCGGGGCCTGAGTCAGACCAATAGTACCGTGTTTTAGGCCAACCCAGCCGGCAAGGCCCATCTGGCCACCACGGCAGAAATTTCATATGCTTTTCCCAATAAACAGTTCAATTCATACAAGAATCGGGAAAAGTCCTCACATTCCAGACGGGCTAAAAGAATAGTTCTGGTTAGTCAATGCGTCCATCCTCTGAATTGTCCTTGTTGTCATCGCCATATATTCTAGATTATCAGTGACTTGTCCAAGTTTCTCTGAGACAATTTTCGGTGCAATGTCCAAGTCAGGGACACGGTGTATAATTGCACACAAGGTACAAATCAAGTCAATTGCACTGTTTTGGTAGCATACTTTGCGAGAGAGAGAGAGAGATCACAGAAGTATTCCATTTCTATAGGACTTGAGATGAAGGCAAGTCAACGAGTCACACGGGAGGTCTTGAATTTGACAAATTAATCCTCATTTGCAGCAACCGATCAAGAACAAAATACTCGAAATGGCTTCTAACTTTTTTCGAAGACAGTCAAGAGAAATATCTATTATATTAATTACACGGTGTGAAATGCTCTAAACATTTGGCTCCCGCGAGGATCCAAGATCTACCTTCTTTCTTAATCTTTACCACCGGATACACGGGAGTGGTTGACCTGCTATTGAACGTTCTGTTGCTGCGTTTCTTCCAAATTTCCCAGGTGGTTAGGATGACCACAGTGGTCGTCGCCCTTCTTAAGCCCTTCCATACTATTAATCTTTATCCACCAATCTCCAATGCTCCAGCTATCCGCCCAATTGGATGGCTGAAAGCATCTAGGCCCCTAAAATCTGGTTTTGGTAATTAATGATGATATGTGTTAAATGGACTTATGTGTTTGTTGAGTATTTGCAAGGTTAAGTCCAAATGGTAAGTACGATCGTGAAGCTGCATGCTAAAGGATATCGTGAAGATCAAATTAGTTCAAAGTCAAGGTACAAGTAGATTAAAAATCTTCTACCTTTTACCGGTTTTAGGAGATATGGTTGGAAGACCGGATTATAGGATAAATACCGTACTATTAAGAGAGATCATGTCCAAGTAACTTGATAGCCATTCATGTGCTTTGTGGATCAATTTAGGATCATGCATGAAATTGATTTTTTTTCCTATAAAAAGCATCCGTTGCATTGTCTAGATATTCGGTAGTACCGGCGTGTTCACGCGGTACTACCGGCGAACAGTACAACTAGGATTGTAGTGCGGTACTACCGCACCCCGGTCGTTCCGCATAAAAGACGGTATGTTTTTTCCAGAGAGCATGTTGTCTGGGGTCTCTGTGCAAATCCTCATAACGGTAGTACCGCTGTTGAAACGCGGAACTACCTCACACCTGCGGTAGTACCGACTTAGTGACGGTACGTTTTTTCCAGAGAACATATTTTCTGGGTGTCTTGGTGTTACCCCTCAGAACGGAAGTACCGCTGTGCAAACGCGGAACTACCGCTCACCCCCGGTAGTACCGATTATTCGACGGTACGTTTTTTCCAGAAGCAATGCAGTTTGGTTTTTCTCGTGGAACGGTAGTACCGCTGCCTTCGGGCGGTATGACCGGGAAAGCGGTAGTACCGCATGTTCGTGGCGGTAGTACCGCTCTGCATTTCAAACGGCTATGTCAGTGCATTTATTGTCTTCTTTTCTAGCCGTTACTGTGCAAGTAGGTAAAGTGCGGTAGTACCGCATCTACTTGGCGGTAGTACCGCGATTCGCTGTTTTCTGGGGATTTCCTCTCCAACGGTTATATTTGTTGGTGGGTGGTATTTATACCCCCACCTGCTCAAGGACGCTGTGCTAGACCACATCTAACATCCTTTGAGCTTTGTGCATCCTTTCAACTCCTCAAATTTACTTGTTCACTCTTTGTGAGGTTGTTGAGCTCATTTAAGTGCATTCATCATTCTAGTTGATCCTCTTGCACTTGAGTGTCGTCAAGCGAAGGTCCTTGATTTGTTACTCTTGGAGTTTTGCCAAACTCCTAGACGGCTTGGCGATGATTGCACGGTGATCTCTTCAAGAAGATTGTGAAGAGGCACGGTGCCCAAATTGTGAGTGGTTTGGTGTTCATCATCTCCGGAGTGGAGGAAGAACAACCAATAGTGATCGAGGAAAGGCTTAATACGTGGAGCCGGCTTGATTGGTTCAAGCTCCCTCAACGTGGACTAGTGAAGACCGGCAAGTCTTTGATACCACGGGAAAAACATCGTTGTCTCATTGTGGTTATTTCTAGTCTTTACTCTTCCGCATTTATATTTCTAGCTTGATCTTTGTGCTTGTTTTGCTTAGCTAGAAGTATAACTTGTTTAGATTAAGTTGTTAATTAACTTATCTCGTAAAATTGTTTAAAAGTTTTAAAACCTCCTATTCACCCCCCTCTAGTCGGTTATCCTTGATCCTACAATGGCCTAAGTGATGCCTGGCCCAGCCAACTAGCCAGCGAATTTCAAACTCATCTAGAATATCTACACACGTGGAAAAAGGTGCAAGGCCGTTTTCAGTGCTTGCCTGCAAATGGGGCAAATGTATTGGTTCGGCCAACCTTTCACTTGCAGTATGTCCGAGGTCCAAAGATGGTTCTATATGGATACCTAGGAGAAGAATTTGCATGCGGGGGCGGGGGTGGGGGCAGGAGGGGGGAGGAGGTTTTCCATATTACCCTTTTGTGGTCCATTGTTGTTGAGCCAATGAACTACGGCGCATATGCAGATTTCGTTGTGTATCTTCCTTTTGGTGTTATTTTCCAAGTGATGTCATCCGGGACGATTGGGTCGAGTTCGATGAGCCTTATTTTCCTCCAAAGGTCTAGGAATTCCGACACATGCTGGGTAGTTACCCCCCTCCTACCCTAGAATGTTGATGTCCTAGATCCATCGACTATCCTGTAAGGCCGCACTGCCTGTTGTGTTCTTCCTTCTGGATATTTGGAATATATTTAGGGCCAGGTCTTTGGGAGGCGTACCGTGAAGCCAAGGTGAGGACCAAAAAATAGCTTTATTTTCGTCGCCCAAGATGATTGTCGTGGCCACTACAAAGAGACGCGTCGGTCAAGACTCACACACGAATCTCCATTCCTACCCAAGGTTTATGATCTGCCTTCCATTCTTGGAAGATCCAGTGGAGTCTTAGGGCCTTTGTGAGTTTCTGAAGATTGAGAACGCTAAGTCCGCTGAGTTGAGTTGGCCGACAAACCTTGTCCCAGTTGACTTTGCATTTCCCACCTGAAATCTCATCTATGCCAGCCTAGAAGAAGTGTCGTTTGATGCAGTCCAGACCATGGAGGATGCATTTCGGGGCTTTTAGGACCATCAGGTAGTAGGTCGGGATCGAGGTGAACACCGATTTCACCAAGATTGTCTAGCCGGCTGGAGTTAGCAGTCTACCCTACCATCCCGCCAGTCTGCTACCTACTTTGTCTAGGAGGGGATGAAAGTGTACCTTTCATAATGTTTTATAATCGAGCGAAAAACCCAGTTATTTGATGGGGGGGTTGATCTGGTTGTAGGGAAATCCAAGAGGATGACATCGAGGTTGGTGTGGTATCAGCTTAGAGGCACTACCATATTTTTTTGGAAATTGGTCTGTAGACCCGAGATGCTCCCGAAGCTTTGGAGTAATTGGCTTGTGGTTGCGACGTCCTTCTTTGAATAGGAGATGAAAATCGCCACATCATCGGCATACAAGGAAGTCCTAAATCCGGCAAAACGGTCTTGGGGTCGCTCCAACTGGCCCATCTTTATTGCTATCTCATGTAGTCACTCGAGGGGATCAATTGCTAGAATGAAGAGGAAAGGGATGGCAGTTCTCCCGGACGCAGACCCCTCCCGTGCTTAATGGTGTGTCCAGGGACGCCATTAAGGAACACTATGGAGGATGCCATTGAAAGGAGAGCCGAAAGCTAGTCTGTCCATCTGCTCGGGAGGCCTCTTCTTTGAAGTAGCTTTAGCATGTAGTCCCATTGGACCATGTTAAAAGACGTTGTTATATCTAGCTTGAGAAAGAGAGTTGGGATTTTGCTCCAATGAAGTCTTCTTATTAAGTTCTTAATGAACAGGAAATTATCCTAGATGCATCTAGATTTGATGAAAGCACTTTGATTTATTGAAACCAGGCTGTTCAAACACGGCACTAGGCGTAAAGACAGTGTCTTACAGATCCATTTTGCAATCCCATGAATGAGACTTATCGGTCTGTAGTCATCAACCTTGTCAGGTTCGTCCTTCTTTGGGATCAAGATGATGTTAACCGTGTTTAGGAGGTGTAGGTTCGTCGTGCAGAGGCTGTGGAAGGTGTGGAACACCGCAATAACCTTGTCTTTTATGATAGTCCAACGTGATTTATAAAAGTTAAAGGTGAACCTGTCTAGACCTAAAGCTTTGTCTCTTGGCATCTGCACAAGGGCATCGGCGACCTCCTGTTCCGAGAAAGGCATGTCAATGCCTTATATGTTTTGCATGGTGACGTCCAAAGCCTCCCAGTTGTGGTCGAGGGTTTTGGTGGTTGGCAAGGACATCATGTCGTGAAAATGCAGTTCAAGTATGTCTTGTTTGTCGTTGTGTCAGCAGGCCCAGCCTTGCTCCTTTTGTAGTCTTTGAATGTGGTTCATCTTGACAATTGACACTCCCGTTGTGCTTACTATCGGCACCAACCCCCACACAGGTGGTTAGCCCATCACACACCGTTGGACTTGGACACGGCGAACCGCTCATAAATGTGAATCGCCACATAGACATAAACACAAATCTAGCCTGGCACACAACTTAAACTATTTACCCGAGTAATCAATATCAAGACTCCATAGCTTACTAGGTTAGGCTCGTCCCATCGTGCATGTGGTAGTACAGGTGTGGCTCAGTTCAATGGCTCACAAAGTTAAATTCTTAATTGACCAAGGCGAAACTACCAAATTACTACCAACCATCACATTCATATTTTCTCAAGCACACAGTTTCACCATATCACACAGTTCCATCCACTAGCCCCAGTCTAAATCTTTTTTCATCCTGTTGGTTAAGTGCAACACATGCCATCAACGAGTAACAGCATACTGCACATAGTTTTACACAAGTTTCATAATCACTTAGTCACGTTTATATTTGCAACTCAAATGATATCAATGTCCCGTTGCATGGCTGAGCAGACTATTCATATCTAACCAACCCACATTGGTGCTATGATAATACCAACTAATAACTAACCAAGCTAGGGTGACAAAACATCATGGTAATACAATAGGAAAAGTGGATATAAGCAAATAAGTGTATAACTAATCCCAAAACATTTAAATAAATACTTAAAGTATAATACGATAAGTTGAATCAAGGTAATTTTGAAAAACTGGGTTTAACATGGTCAAAGGTACAACTTGCCTTAGAACAAGTCTTGGTATTGGTCTTGAGCTTGATCAACTTTCTCTCCTTCAAAAGCTCCTAAGTATCAACATCTACTCACAAACGACATCAAATAACCAAATAAATACAAAACAGAGTAATAAATAAACTTTAAAAATTAAATAAAAATCTCGGAAGGTAGAGCGTGAATTGGGATTAATTTATAAACTTGAATGGGCTCAATCGGAGTTCAGTATGAGCAAAAGCAGCTCTCGGAAGATTTAAATCTAAGAAAAGAGAAAGAAAATACTATTTTGATTTTTTAGAATTTTCTTTCTAAAGAAAATTCCAAAATATTGCATCAGCATAACGTCAACCATAATTTCAGAATTAAAAGAAAATCTAAAAAATAGGAAATAGAGGCTGACTGGTGGGACATTGGTATATGGACCAAGTCCACGAGGTTGTCTCACTGTCTATGGCTCATGGGTCAATGGCATAATAAATCTGACAGGTGGGGTCCATATGGCAGTGGCTAGGCTCACGGTAGACTAAGTTTACGTGGGATTGGATTTGGGTTTTGGGTGTGGGTGGCGCTGACGTGGTTGGGCTTGCACACGTGGCGTACGCGGCGATGACGGATGGCACGAGGCGCCACGCCGACAAAGATCGACACGCCATGGCTTGATGGCAACGACAGCGAATGGCGGCCAACGACGGCAAATGAAGGTCATCGTTGGCATGCTTGTGCTCCAACAAATTCGTCTAGCGACTCCGATGCGACAACGTGGCTCGGAAAAGGGTTCAACGGCGACGAGGGTGAAGGCGGTGGCTCGGCCTGACAGCTAGACGGTGGTGAGGTTCTCTGGTTGGATCTTGGACATGCATGTTGGGTTCCTGAGGTTCTGGCAATGCTAAAGAGTGGCGTACGAGTCCCAAAGGTTGTCGGTGGTGATTGGAACACGGCAGTGACGGTGAAGCAGAGCGACGATGAGGGTTTCGATGGTGCTATAGTGCTACGGTGATCCTCCAGCGATAAGATGGTGTGCACCAAGTAGAACACGACCAGGTGAACTCGATGGTGTTGTCGATGACGACCGGAGCTCATCGACGGCGACAGAATTGACGAAGACCAGCGGCGGCAGAGCTAGGGTTCGAGCTTCGATTCCGGCGAAGTGACAACGATCTAGGGCTTCGGGATTCAGGGGATTGGTGGCTAGGGTTGAGGCGGTCGTTTTGACATGAATGCCGAGGCCTTAAATAGCCTGTAGCAGTGGGGCCACGGGACAGTCCGAGAGCGACACAAAGGCGGAGTCCAGGGCGCGCACGGGAGAAGACGATGAATAGTAGCACAAAGACGAGCCAACATGTCAGGGGCGAAAGCTAGGGTAAGTTAGCATCGCACACGCCACGTGTGCAATCGACAGTGGGCGGGGACACGCGAGCGGAGAGAGAGAGGCGGCTACGCTACAGAATTGGGTGGTGGATCAATGGGCTAAGGAATAGGATTGGGTTCAGCCCATTTGATTTCTTGATAATCTAAATAGCTTTTGCATTTTAGAAATACCAGAAAATCCAAATGTCAAATTAAAAAATAGCAAATTAACTTGGAAAAATTCCAGAAAATTTGGAAAATATTTCCAAGCACAAAGAACTCAGATAAAATAGTTTTAAAATTAATTGATGTTCAGGTTAGTCTCATTAAATTGTTTTGACATTTGAAAGTCCATTTAAGATTTATTAATTTCAAATAAAACTTGGTGAATTTTTTCCAATGACTAAACTACTCAAAGGGTTTTGAAACTCAAAAAATTGGGATGTTACAAACCTCCCCCTTAAAGGAATCTTCACCCCGAGATTTAGGCTAGCTAGAGAAAAGGCTAGAAAACTCGGCCTTCAAGTCCTTTTTACGTTCCCAAGTTGCTTCACTTTCTAAGTGATTACTCCACTGAACTTTGCAAAAATGGACGGTCTTACTTCTGGTCAAACGTTCTGCCATATTAAAAATCTTAATTAGCTGTTGTTGGTAAGTAAGATCCTCTTTTAATTCAATTGAATCCAAGAGAGTCTGTTCTGTTGAAACACGGAGACACTTTTTCAACTACGAGACATGAAAGACATCATGTACTCCTGCTAACGACTATGGTAGTTCAAGCTGGTAAGCAACTTTTCCTTGGCGCTTCACAATCCTGAAAGGACCGACATACCTAGGGGCAAGCTTCCCTTTGGCATGAAACCTCCTGACACCTTTAAGAGGATTAACTCAAAGATAAACAAAATCCCCTGGTTTAAAGCTAAGATCACGACGACGATTATCAGCATAATTCTTCTGTCTGGACTGAGCTATCTTTTATCTTTCTCTGATCATAGACACTTGGTATTCCGCTTCTGGAATAATATCTGGTCCGAATACCAAATGTTCGGTTGTTTTTGTCTAATTCAAAGGTGTTCTGCATGCACGACTATATAAAGTTTCAAATGGTGACATTTGCATACTAGCTTGAAAACTATTGTTGTACGAAAATTTTGCATAAGGCAAACTCTTATCCCAAATCGTTGCATGAGCTAGATCACAAGCTCTCAACATGTTCTCTAATACTTGATTTACTCTTTCAGTTTGCTCATCTGTTTGAGTGTGATAAGCAGTACTAAAATTTAGATGAGTCCCCAAAGCTTCATGCAAACTTTGCCAAAAACAAGATGTGAACTGAGATCCTCGATCTGACACTATCTTCTTAGGCACACCATGCAAACTGAGAATCCTTGACATATATAAATCCACAAGACGATTTCTCGAGTAAGTGGTTTTGATTGGCAAGAATTTTGTAATTTTCATCAAACGATCTACTATTACCCAAATGGAATCGTAACCCGATTGAGTCCTGGGTAAACCGGTGATAAAATCCATCCCGATCTCTTCCCATTTCCATTCTAGAATTTTCAAGGGCTGTAGCAGGCCTACTGGTCTCTGATGTTCTGCTTTTACACTCTGACACACGTCACATAGGGCAACAAATTATGTGACTTCTCGCTTTAGATTTGGCTACCAAAATTTACTCTTAACATCCTGATACATCTTAGTGCTTCCAAGGTGAATAGAATACTTCGAATCATGAACCTCCTTTAAAATTAGCTGTCTCAAACCATCAACATGTAGCACACTGATACGTCCATTGATCCAAAGCATATCCTGATCATCCTTAGTGAAATCCTTAAATTTTCCTTCCTCCATATTAAGCTTAATATCCTTTATCACAGGATCATTCGGTTGGGTTGCACAAATCTACTTTTCCAATGCAAATTGCATTTCCAAACTGGCTACAAATCATTCGGCTATAACTCCTAACTTTAGCTTCAAATTCGTCATGAAGTATTAGGCAATTTTCCTTTAGTTCCAAAGCATTACAATAGCTCTAGCGACTTAACGCACTGTAATGACATTGGCTTTAAGGGATGGTAGTGGATTCGAGATTATAATCCTTTATTAACTCTACCCATCTTCTCGCCTTATATTCGAGTTAGATTACGTGAAAATGTACTTCAAGCTCTTATGATCTGTGTATATCTCACAGCGATTATCAATGAGATAACGACACCGAAACTTTAATACATGCACAACAACAACTAATTCCAAGTCATAGGTAGGGTAATTCTCCTCATGAGGTCTTAGTTGTCTTGATGTATAGGCAACAACTCTTCTTTCTTGTATCAGAACACAACCTAATCCTTGACACGATGCATCACAATAGATATCAAAATCCTTCCGAATATTGGGTAGAGCTATCATTGGGGCTAATGTCAAATGTTTCTTCAATTCCTGGGAACTTTCCTCGCAAGTTGGAGTCCAAACGAACTTTTTCTCTTTCTTCAACAATTGCGTAAGAAGCTCAGCAATCCTCGAAAATTGTTCGATGAAACGGCGATAATATCCTCCCATTCCCAAGAAACTGCGAATCTGAATCACTATCTTGGGTTGTTCCCATTGAAACACTATTTTAACCTTACTAGGATCAACCACTACTCCTTTAGCTGTCATCACATGACCAAGAAAATCAACTTCTTGTTTCCAAAAATCATACTTGTTGAACTTAGCATACAACTGATGCTCTCTGAGTTTCTCCAGTATTGTTCTCAAATGTTTAGCATGTTCTTCTGTCTTGGAATAGACCAAAATGTCATCAATGAACACTACCACAAACTTGTCCAAATATTCCATGAATACCTTATTCATCATATTCATGAAATATGCAAGGGCATTAGTCAGACCAAACGACATGACTAAAAACTCATAATGTCCATACCGCATAGAAAAAGTAGTCTTCGGTATATCCTTTGGACAAATTTTCAACTGATGATAACCTGATCGCAGATCGATCTTCGAGAATACTCCGACTCCTTTCATCTGATCAAACAAATCATCTATTCAGGGCAGTGGATACTTATTCTTGATGGTAACCTCATTAACAACACGATAATCAATGAATATTCTCATGCTTCCATCTTTCTTTCTGACAAATAAGACTGACACTCCCCAAGGCGACAAACTAGGTCTCACAAAATCTTTCTCAAGAAGTTCTCCAATCTGTTTCTTCATTTCCACTAACTCATCGGCTGGAATCCAATAGAGTCTCTTAGAAATCAGTGTTGTTCCTGGCACTAGATCAATAACAAACTCAATGTCATGATCCGTGGCATTCTGCAAATCTTCTCAAAAACATCCGGATAGTCCCCGACAACATGTACATCATCTAAAGATACGGTCTCCAGACTATTGATTGCTAGATGTCCATTATGAATTGTAGTTTCTAGGAACTCCACTTTCTTTCCATCGGTACCTTCAATCGTTACAGCTCTTCGGCCACAATCTAACACAATTTTGTGCTTTGACAACCAATCCATACCAAGTATGACATCTAAAGTAGGGGTGTCTAAGACAATGAGGTTGGCTAAAAAAACTCAACTTCATAAATGAGTAACTTAGCTCCTAAACATCCCACTTTAGAGCTTAACTCTACTCCAAGCGACTAAGCTAACAAGGTATGCATAAGATGCATAGTTTCCAAATTGTTCTTGTTTACGAAAACTCAAGAACAAACGAATGTGAAGCTCTAAAGTCAAATAAAACTGATACAAGTACGGAGTTAACCAGAAACTTATCCAGTACGACGTCGGGTGCTTCCTGCGCTCCTTCCAAGGTGACATGGTTGACATGGCCTCTAACCATGGACTACGGTGCTCCTCCAGCTTGACTGGCAACTTAAGGTGCTCCTCGGTTGTTGACTAACGTTGGAGTCTTGGCTAGGGTATGTCCAAGGTTGAAACGAACTAGAATCATTGTTCCCTTTTGAGGGCAGTGGTTAGCAAAGTGTTCTGGCTCCCTACAATTGTAGCAAAGTCTAGCTCGACTCTATTGGTTGCTTCCTAGATTGGGGTTGACCAAAACAGAGTGACGAAAATTCTGAGTAGGTGGACGATGTGTTGAAATAGGTGCAAGCGTTTTAAATGAATTCTACTACAGAAAGCGAGTAAACTACTAAGGAACTATCCTCACTCTTTGCTAAGACGGATGACTTCCCCGCTGAGCCATTCTGAGCTTACAGTTGTCATCCAATTCTTTGTGTTTGTCTTCAAGGATCAACGCCTTATTAACCAACTCTTGAAAGTCTAGGAAAGTATGAGCAATCAAACTGACTTGCAGTCCGGTGATCAATCCTTTCTAAAATGACTCGTTCGCCTTGTCGATAGTGACATCTTCTCGTAGCATAGCGTGCAAGTCGAGAGAACTTGTTGAGGTAATCGACACTTACATACCTCCTTGCTTAAGTGCAAAGAACTCATCCTTTTTCAAGTCTATGATTCTCCCAGCACATGGTACGGGCGAAAAGTCAGAGAGAACTCTTCTCAACCGATGTTCTCATGTGTCTCATGTGTAGCACAAAAATTCTCCCACTATTCGGTGGCAATTCCTTCCATTCGATGGGTAGCATAAAGGACCTTCTCGTGATCGTTGCAATGAGTGATCAACAACTTTCTTTCAATCACGTGAAGCCAATCATTAGCTTCCACAGACGAAACACTTCCGAAAAAGTCGCGGGTGGGTCCTCATGAACTCGCTAAC
Organism: Ampelocalamus luodianensis; assembly: GCA_036346255.1. Taxonomy (NCBI): domain Eukaryota; kingdom Viridiplantae; phylum Streptophyta; class Magnoliopsida; order Poales; family Poaceae; genus Ampelocalamus; species Ampelocalamus luodianensis. The sequence goes on along the minus strand of CM070635.1, from coordinate 31,471,229 downwards.
TTAGATACCCATGGTGACCATGAGCGATTGGTGCTACATTGTTGTTGCCGCTTGGTGTTGTTCATGTTTTGCATCTAATTCATCATTGCATACATCATCCGAGTCCGGCACCATGAATGCTCAAGTTCTCGCAGATCTATTGGGGTGCTTGGGGTGGAACCGCTCTCGTAGGGACTGCTCACTTCCTCTCGCTCCATTGGTTCCTAATCCTTTGGTAGTGGCGTTATAGTCCGAACCATCCGTGGAAACTTGAAAGGATTAGATAAGGTAGCAAGCATAAGGTAAGTTAAGAACTAAGTAGGGGTAGGTTAAACCCAACAAACATAGAACAAAAACTCAACTGAACAATTATTTATTAATGAAGGTCTTAGCATGACTACAACAAATGCCTAAGTGCTTTTGAAGCTCATACTGCACATAAGAAAACAAAAGTGAACCTATCATACAATCTACCGTGACACTCCTAATCTTAAGTCGACGCTGCCCCACACTCGAGCCTCAACTTACTAAGCCTAAACCTCAGCTGACTAATTCACCGAGGTAACATCCACAACCATGATGGCGCTTTTCCCTATCGTAGGCTGGTAGACGAGCAGGCATCCTCGAGAATTGGTCCTGATGTCCTAGAAATGGCACAACAAAAATAGGTGGCTCGAGTGTGCACTACTAGCTCAGCTCCTGCTCCTCTAGCTCTACAATCCTCTCTTCTGCAAGTTGCAACATCTCGTAGGCTCCCTACAGCTTTGTGGCAGTAGTCTCCAAGGCTTCCTCTTAGGTAGCGACGAAGTGAGCAAGGTGAACTACAGTAGCATTTTCTTCTTCATCGGTGGACGGGTAGCGGGCTAGAAGATCCACGGCGGCGGTGCGGGGACGGAGACAAAAGATTGTATCCTTCAACTCGTTGGTGTAGATGTTGCACACTCGTAGGATGGCAAGACGTGAAGACTCTTGGATCCCTTCAACGAAGATGATCCTCCGAACGGTTCATAGGACGACTGGCCTTGGTATCCCTTCAGGCGTAGATGGTCAATTGACATAGCACTCCACGATTCTGACCATTCACCATCCAGTTGGTGCATTGGTAGAGTGGCCTATCAAATCCTTCAAGTACTTGTAGAATCTTCCATAACTCAACAAATGAAACCTTCTGACGCTCCATAGGTTTGAAGTCGTGCAATCTATCAAAGACAGGCCAAAGGGTTAAGAACCAACTTAAAATCAGCAGAGAGAAGATTTTCAGCAATAGATGAGTCAAAAGAGAGATAAGAGAAGTTAAGCAATTCCTTAATCTTGCAAGTTAATTTTTGCTTTAGAAAATAGTTTTGAACTTCCTAAGGATGGCTGATCTAACTAAGGTCAAGACCTACAGTCAGTATGACTTTGATACCACCTCTGTCGAGACCCAAAAATGTGTATAATATACTAGTCTAGTATCACGCTAGTGTACACAGTGTCAACATTGATGAATATCATTCCACACAAGACGAATATAAAAATAGATGACTAATTTGAGTAATAAATAGAGGTTGTGACCTTATGGTCGAGTTTACATTTATTAAGCCACGCAGGGTTGACACTAATTAAAGAAACATCAGCAGAACGAAAACAACTCCAGCGAAAACCCATCGACTTGCCACAGACAACCGACTGGAATCAAGACCTAACGATCACCATCCTCGTAAAGCTCCTCCTCGAAAGCAGGCGACGATTTCTCCACTTTAGCTGAATGATTGCAGCAAGAATGAGTACTCCGAGTACTTAACAAGTTGTACCACAAAATGCAATTATAGATGATGGCTTATTCAAAAGAAAATGACATCTATGGTTATTTTGCAAAAAAAAAACAGCATTTGCAGTTGAATACAAATAATAGATTGAAAGTATAACTCAAAACAAATAAACAATAAGAGTTTAACAATTGTTTTCACAAAGCTCTCATAACCTAATTATTTTCTTTCACACAGCTGCACAAGTTTCCTCACATAGCTGTCCATTCCCATTTGTTTTTCAAAATTTACCTCTTGTGTGAAATCCTCAAGCAAATCCATTACCGAGGATGCGACTATTAGAATAGATTGATTAACACTCTATAGAGGTAGTACACTTTACCCACATAATATAACCAGTGTAGCTAGCACCAATCATAACAAAACCTTTCTAAAATCTCATCTTGACAATTGACACTCCCGTTGTGCTTACTGCCAACACCAACCCCCACACAGGTGGTTAGCCCGTCGCACACTGTTGGACTCGGACACGGCGAATGCTCATAAATGTGAATCGCCACACGCATGTAAACACACCTCCACCATGACACACGCTTAAACTATCTACCCGAGTAATCAATATCAAGACTCCATAGCTTACTAGGTTAGGCCCGTCCTACTCCTATCGTGCATATGGTTGTACAAAGCGGCTCAGTTCAATGGCGCACAAAGTTAAGTCCTTAATTGACCAAAGTGAGACTGCCAAATTACTACCAACCATCACATTCATATTTTCCTAGCACACTGCTTCACCATATCACACAGTTCCATCCACTCGCTTTAGTCTAAATCTTTTGTCACCCGTTGGTTAAGTGCAACACATGCTATCAACGAGTAACAACATAATTGCATAATTTTACACTAGTTCTATAATCACTTAGTCAAGTTTATATTTGCAACTCAAATAATATCAATAACTTTGTTGCATAGCTAAGCGCACTATTCAGATCTAACCAACCCAAGTTGGTGCTATGATAATACCAACTAATAATTAACCAAGCTAGGTGACAAAACATCATGGTAATACAACAGAAAAGTGGATACAATCAAATAAGTGTATAACTAATCACAAAACAATTAAATAAATACTTAAAGTATAATACAATAAGTTGAATCAAGGTAATTTTGGAAAATTAGGTTCAACATGGTCAAATGTACAACTTACCTTAGAATAAGTCTTCATAATCGGTCTTGAGCTTGATCAATTTCCTCTCCTTTAAAAGTTCCCAAGTATCAACGTCTACCCATAAATGAAACCGAATAATCAAGTAAATACAAAACAGAGCAATAAATAAACTCCCAAAATTAAATAAAAATCTTAGGAAGGTAGAACTTGAATTTATATTAATTTAGAAACTTGAATGGGCTCAATCGAGTTCGTATGAGGAAGAACAGGCTTTTGGACGATTTAAAGCTAAGAAAAAGAAAGAAAATACTATTTTGAATTTCCTTTCTAAAGAAAATTCAAATATTGCATCAAAGATGACGTCACCACAATTTCAGAATTAAAAAATCTAAAAATGTGAAACAAAGGATGATAGGTGGGAACTTGGTCTATGGACCAAGTCCACGAGGTTGGCTCACGGTCTATGGCTCATGGGTCTATAATATAGTGAATCGACAGCGGGTCTATATGGCGTTGGCTAGGCTCATGGTAGACTAAGTTTTCGTGGGATTGATTTGGTTTTGGGTGTGGGTGGCGCTAACACGGTTGGGCTTGCACATGTGGCGTTGACGCGAATGGCACATAGCGCCATGTCGACAAAGATCGATCACCGCCATGGCTTGACGGCGACGACTAACGACGACAAATAAAGGTCATCCCTGCATGCTTGTGCTCTAGCGAACTCATCTAGCGGCTCCGATGCGACAACGAGGGTTGACAAAGGGTTCAATGGCGACGAGGGCGAAGGTAGTGGCTTGGCCTGTAACATCCCAAATTTTTAATTTTGGATTAAAAATAAAATTTAAGTATTTTCTTGGATTCTTCTGGATTTTTTTAAAAAAAAATGCCTATTTATTTTAAAGACAAAATAATTTATTTGCAAAAATAGATACCAAATTTAAGTTAAAAATATTTAATTTAAGTCCAAAATAACTCAGAGAATTTCGTGAATTTTTCATAATTTTTGACTTTATTTACTATTTTCTAAAAGCCTAATTAATATATCTCAGTTTCTAAATTCACTAATTCCTGTTTTTACCGCGCTCAGCCCAGCCCGCACTTTTCTCTCTACCTTTCACTGACATGTTGGCCCCGCTGTCAGTCTCTTCCCTCTTCGACACTAGGTCCCACCTGTTAGTTCTTCTTCAACCACAGATATGCATACGGCATTTCTGTACGTGCAGAATGATACAAAGCAGCAGGTAACATTCATGAAACCACAGATCAGCAAATGATACAAGCTTTTCTTCCCATGCACACACGAACATGAGCAAGATTTCCATGCACCACATGAAACAATTTCAGTGAGCTCCAACACAGATTCTGCACGTACAGAAATGCATATGATATTTCATAGCAGGTAACAGATATTGGACTTTTGGCAGATATGGCACTTTTTCGTCGTGTATTTGCAGATCGATCATCGGCGCGGCGTATTTGCAGATATAGCATCTCTAGCGACACCACCATACGCCCACGGATAGCACGACACGTGGCATTGGCGCGACGACCACGCGCGCTTAGCGCCACGCCGCCGCCCTTGACACTCAGCCGCATGGCGCATGGCGCCAGCTCTTTGGCGCATGGCCACCATGCGCCAGCCATCTAATTGGCTAATTAGTTAGTTAGTTAGTTAGTTAGTTAGGAGTTAGTTAGGTCAGTAGGTTAGTTAGGTTAGTTAGTTTTGGTTGAAATTTATAGGAATTTTAAAATATAGCAAATGAGTCTAAAAATTATAAAAATTTTATGAGCCTCCCAACACCTACTTACTTGTGTAAATTTTTCATAATTTTATTCGTTAAAAATTGTTATCGCTATTTCAGTATAATTGTCATGTTCGTATGAATCAATAAATATAGAAAATGAGCTCCAAAAATTATGAATTTTATTTTGAAGGGTCCTCACGCAGATGGACTTGATTGTGTAATATTTCGCAATTTTATATGTGTTCGGTATTGTCTCAAAATTTAGGATTTAGGTCACGAAAATTTTGATTTTAGGTTTCGAAATTAGGTTTTATGATTTCATATGACTCGTAATGTATATAAAAAGCCCCGATGGCTCGAGCGAAAGCCCGAACACCCGATCCAAGATGAAGCGGTTGGGCCCTTTCCCAAAGATCTTCACGGTCAAACTTGTTTATGTACATGCCGGATTTGATCCAGAACTGGTGAAGCAATCTCGCACAAGGTTGTACGCTTTTCAGATATTACATTCTCTAAGTTCTCAGCGATGAGCTCAAGAACGAGAATCAAACACAAATGAGATGAGCGAAGAGCAAGTGCCAAAGTTCGGTATTTATAGCGGGCGGAGGAGGAGTCGCGGCGTTGGCGCCGGGAATTCTGTAAGCGTTGCCGCCGGAATTTCTGGACGAGGCGACAGATGTGCGGAGGAGGAAGGAGGGACAGTGGGAAAGATGGCCACCGCGAGGTTTTTAAATTCTCCGCAGAACAGTCCGGGTACGTGGTGGGTATGGCGGGCGGGCGGGAGGGCCAGAGGGAGCGCGAGTCGGGAGGGTGTTGCGAGAAAAATTCTAAATGAATAAAATTATGATAAATTTACACCGTATAATATACTGTGTCGGGAGGCCCCACAAAAAATTTCATAACTTTTGAACTCATTTGCTATATTTTCAAATTCTTACCGATTCAGTCAAACCCTAACCCTGATTAACCCTAACCCTAACACTAACCTAACCCCTAGGACACGTGGCAGGCCGAGGGCTGGCGTACCGTGCGCCAAAAAATTTGGTATATATTATCATGTGTTATGTGATTTTGTTTTGCTATATTTGTATGCGTATTTTGGTTGTTACGTGTGTACTCCAGGGCCATATTCGAAATTTTTGTGACTTAAATCCCTAAATTTTTGAGATAATACCAGAACACATATAAAATTGCAAAAATATTACACAATCAAGTTTACTACGTGAGGACCCTTCAAAATAAAATTCATAATTTTTGGAGCTCATTTTCTATATTTATTGATTCATACGAACAGGACAATTATACAAAATAGTGATAATAATTCTTAACAAATAAAATTATGAAAAATTTACCCAAGCAAGTATACGGTGTCGGAAGGCTCCACAAAATATTTCATAATTTTTTGGACTTATTTGCTATATTTTAAAATTCCTACAAATTTCAGCCTAAAAATAACTAACCTACTTACCTAACTAACTCTTAACTAACTAACTAACTAATTAATTAGCCAATTAGATGACTGGCGCATGGTGGCCATGCGCCAAAGGCTAGCGCATGGCCACCATGCGCGCCAGCGGTTGAGGTGGCGGGGGGTGGCGGGCACGTGTCGGGCGGCAAGATCGGCGCCACGATGGCGCGGCGCCGACACCACGCGCCGTGCTAACCGCCACCGGCGTGACGGTGGCTTTGGCGGCCGAGCAATTCAACAAACACATAGGCCGCATAGCGGTTGGCACCGAAGGGCAGCGGGGAGGCGGCGCTCCGCTACCTTGCCGCAGGAGAGGCGGGAGGCGGGTAGGAGGACGGGACGCGACTCGCCTCGCCCATGCGAGGTCCGGTGCTCCACCCACACGGCGGTGTCGGGCGAAGCGCATGGCAGCGCGGAGAGCCAGTGGTCGCGGTGGTGGTGGTGGTGCGAAGTGTGGGTGATTTGGGGTGGTGGAATTGGTCATTTGGAGGAGTGGGAGGTGGAGGCGGGTAAGCAACGGAAATGGCGGGAGTCGCGTTCGGACGCCCGCGTGTCAGGCTATTCGACCGTCGGAAACCTTGGAGTTCGCAGGCGTGTGGGATCGTCGGAACGTACCCATACGCCTTCCGTGATGAGTAATAAGCGGTGGTGATTAACTTGCCGAATTGCACGTTCAACTAGGTGGCTAAATTTTAAAATGCAGTTGTATATACGATGTCTGTGATTATAAATAGAAACTGTCCATTTATAAGGTTACTGGAAATTTCTTAAGTACAAATCACGTTTTTTTATCCATTGGATCAATATACAATCATATGACACATCAATCTCTACACAAATTCAATGATAATAACAATTGATTTAAACTTAAAAAAATTACAGACGACTTAAAAATAGCAAATCTGTTATAAATATATTTGTATTTGTCATTCAGTGATGATAGCTGTAATATCTCTATCTGATTAACTTACGCTTATAATTTGGGCTCACTAAAACCAGCGTCTTAGATCATTTTTCTTTTTATCTTGATTAAAAGTATTAATTAGGTTTGAGATGAATTTCTCAATTCGGGTAGCAGAAACATAGCTGTGTGGAAATTTGGTAGAAGTTCAGTTTGGGTGGAGTGGGGGTGGTGTTTCAAAAATCCTACTGAGATTTAAACGTGGTTTTACATCTCGCTTGTAGCAAGACTAAAAAGAGTCCAATTTGTGATCTGATGGTCTTTAGTAAGACTTGTGCCCTGTGCGGGACTGCAGCCTGCAGGCATCTCTTCGTTCAGAGATGCTACGAAGAAACAGCATGATGACACCTCAACGAGCCATGCCTAACAAATTTTTAGGCCCATTTAGAACACAGGAATTTCATATAAATTTCGCAGGAGTTTTACAAGAAACAGTTCAATTCCCGTATGAACAAGAAAAAGATTCTCATGTTCCCAAACGGAGCCTTAAGCATCGAAATCTTGCACCAAGGAAATCATTTGGTCATTGTAAAACAAATGCGTCTTATGCATTGCCAGCAGTACATCCCTTGGAACAACAGTTCACATAATGCAACTTGCATATGCCAGCAATAGCCCTATGATTAGGCGAAGCATCGCACAATAGTTGTATTATTACTTTGGCATTGTGCTACCGAAAATAACGACGGATCAGTCCAAGAAAACCGTGCTATCATCAGCATTCGGACATGAATCTATCATCACAGAGAGAAAAGGAGGAGCTTAGCAAGGTAGGAAACAAAAAAAAACTTATCAAATCTGTACTTGTAAGAAACTTTTGGCGACATTAATTTATGATCGGTACAATTTCCTCTGACATTCCCCTCAATCTCTCCCTTCAAACACAACTAACTGCACAAACACACATACAGTGTACGTAGACTGCCAGGCAATTCTTTCTTGAGATTAACACAATTTCCTCGAAAGAAAGGAAGAATGAAAGATATTAAGGCACCCCAGGCATTTCTCTCTTGAGATTAACACAAGTCACAAGGCGATGATCAATCTCGCGACGCGGACTGGAAGATGAGGAACGCCGTGACGACACCGACCACCCGGTGAGCGCCAACGCCACCGTCGGCAACGACGCTGTCAGCCCCACGTTCTGCAGAAACAGGGCAATCTGTTACACAACAGTCACAGGAACACAACAAAATCATATATGCTCACTCTATGACTAGTGATGAATTAATAAGGGCTTGCACTGATCAGTAAAATTGTTGAAACAAAACAATGTAATCGTTTGGAACGCATGAACAATTCAATTCCCGCAGGAATCGACAAAAATTCACATTGTTCCAAACAAGGCCAATAGGGGCGGAATTGGCTAGGGTGCCCGGTATCCACGAACACCCCCAAAGTTTTTGAAATATATATATATATATATATATATATATATATATATATATATATATATATATATATATATATATATATATATATATACCCTTGCTAGCTATATATTTCAATTGAGTTTGGATTTAGTTACAACTTGATAATACTTGAAGGAATTATACGTAAATTGTATTCCATATCCTCTATTCACATTTTGTAGAACACCTTTTTCTGTGCCTATGTGCATGACATCATGTGAATGGTCCGAAAGTACTTTATTTTATCTAGCTCTTAAGAATTTAGTTAGTTTCTAACTTCAAAAAAAAAATCAAGTTTCTGATGCATTTGTGCCGTTGCGACCATGCAGGCCATGTGGCATACTAATAAAACTTTTATGGAATGACTATACATTTTTAATAATATTTTCATACATATTTAAAATTGATTTATCAATGTTAGTCTTTGTTATCATTATCACTCGATAAAATAAGTTGTTTTCACAACTAATTGTATAAAGTAGCAAATTAATTGGAAAGAACGTCCAACTAATTATATAGGAACGTAGTTACCATGCAAATACAATATTTATTATAATACATGATTTATACAGTTCTAACATTCAATCAGCCGTTAATCAATTAACAGACATCCTTTTACCCCCATCTTTAAGTATCAATGTGCACCTCCAACACAAATTTATAGCTCCGCTACTGGAGGCCAAAATAGTGGCTTGAGAAAGTGTCTTCAGATGAGAGCATCTGTAGCTTTTGTGCAAACCTACCTGAAGCACCCCTTTGCCGGTCGTCAGCTCCACCGTTATCGCCCCGATGAAGCCGAGCATCGCGCCGCGGCTGAGCCACACGTCCAACCCGCCGCCGCCTCCGCCGCCGCCCTTGGCGCCCTGCTCGCACCGAACGCTCAAGGATTTCAACCTCACGTTCCTACTGCTCACTGGACACGCTGCATATATGTGCAATCGACATGCCAACTCTTACTGGTCAGCGTGCTGAACTGCTGATACACAGGCCCAAGTAAAATTGGGATGCAATTGACACTGACGCCAATTCAGATAAGATGACGGGTAGAAGATATAATTCGAGAAGATAGGGAGGAGGGGCTTCGTTACCACGAGCAGTATAGAGTGCTGACGTCACGGACAAGCGGGAAACGCCATTACCTGCCGGGAGAATTCAGAAATCAGCAAACTTTCTTATCCCAACAGCAAAAGAAAAGAGAGGAGTATAAAACAGCAACAGAATGTCAGAATCTTGGCCCAAGAATCACTGAAACGGCGCCAAGAATCTGGTTGACAAGCAAGAAAAATACGGAGAGAGGGGCGGTGAGTGAGCGAGTAACAACCTGGCGTGGTGGCGGCGAGATGGAGGCTAGGAGGAGAGGAGAAGAGGAGGGGTTGCGCCATGGATAGGTGGTTGGAGGTGAAGGGGAGTTTTTGGTTGCTCCTTGGTTCTTATCCGCGATGGCCGGTGGGCACTCTTGAATCGCAGGCTCACATGTCAGTTTCGTTAGCCTGGATGATGATTTACATTGAAATATTGAACTCACTTAAAAGCCATCTCCAATGGGGATAAAAACAGCCAAGGAGTAGAGAGAGCACCTTAGCGGCCGCCTCTAAATATATATTTTTAAAACACGCAAAAGGCATGCGCGTATTTCATTAAGATAGCATCTAGACATTGGAGGAAGAAATCTCTAGTGGTATCTTTAGTGTATTGAATCTAAATCCGTGTAGATTCAATACTAAGCCACATAAATAGGTTCAAAAGTCAGGGCATTTTACTTCATTGTATTGAACGGACTTTGCCTCTAAGTGGGGCCGCACCATAAATATAAAAGAAAGAAATAATCACAGCAAAATCATTCCCCAATCCCATCTGATCCCCTTCCTCCCCCTCCGATCCCCTTTCCCATCCGCTCCCCCTTTCACCGTTCATGATGCCGCCACCGGGTCCTCGCACCTCCACCGTCGTCGCTGGGTCTCGCCATCAAGCAGCATCAGTAGCGGCGAGGAGGAGCCAAATCTGGTGATGGCGGTGAGCTACTGAGGCTCTCGACGACGACGTCGCGGATGAGGCCGAGGGGCGACAACGATGTCAAGCCATCGGGATGATGTGGGGACAAGGCCGTCAAGGACGAGGCCGATAGGAGGAAACGGCGTCGAGCTGTAGGGACGATGGCAACGGCGTCGGGGACGAGGCTGAGGAGCGGCAAGGACGTCAAGGACGATGTCGGGGCCACGACATCAGGGACGATGCCCAGGATTGCCGATGGCGGCACGGCGGGATCCCTTCACCTGCGTTTCTTCCTCGGCCGGCAACGACGCATGGCGGCAAGAGCAACAACATGTTCCGATAGGTCTAGTGAATAATATTATTTTATTATGTTGAATTGAACCCAAGTTATGCATCGATTCCTCAGTTTTGGGGTTCGAATAAAGTGCTCCAATTTATTGAATCGATTCAATACTTTCTCTTTCCTTCTTTGAATCGGTTAAAACACAACATTGCGAATGGCCTAAGCAAATTGGGTTGAATGCTGCACCTACGAATGAAAAAATTATACATTGGCATATTGACGGTTGATGCATATGGCCATTGCGGATGGTCATCGACGTGTTGGAGGTGATACATTCATACAAGTTACAATAATACATACATGAAACATTAATTAAAAAAAACATAAACCACTCATCTTCATTGAATTTCACCTGGGATGCACGGGTACATGATACCAGTACACCGGTGCAGGTATGCCGGTACGGCGATACGACATTTCCCAAAAAACTATGGTACGTCGGTACGGCAGTATATATATAATAAAAATAACAATATATATAATATAAAAGATAATTGATAAACTCATAAGACACACATAAATACTAGTACATAATAAGATGCTGGGCTGCTGGCAAACTATTTTTTGCACTCGATGGGATGAAGAACTTCCTTCTAAACTTGTACCACTCATGGGTGTTGGGCTGTTGGCAAACTGGGGAAGCAAGAAATCGCCAAGATGAAGAGGTGAGAAACCAAGAAACCAAGAGGAACAACCTTGCTGTTTGTTGTTTCAGGAAGAGGAAGAGGAACAACAAGAAGGGAACATGAAGGTGAGAAACCGGCCAAGAAGGGAACAAGAAGAGGGGAGAAGAGGAAGTACTCGCGGAGCTTCTTTAGTACGAATCCAAGCCTTGTTGTTTTGTTGTTCTCTCCCTAGTCTCCTGCCGACTAAGGAGAGAATGAGGAATGTGCCTTTTGCTTCTGGCTAGGGTTACATATTTCACACACAAAGATATTGGGCCTTCATGAGTGGACTTCTGCTTATTTGATTGGGCCGTACAAGACCCAAGCAGCATCTACCGCACTGTGTTTTATTTTGTTTTGTTTTAATTCGAAAAACCCCGATACTTCTGGGTACCATACCGGAGCCACACCCGAGCCGTACCGGTACCCGGTACCGTACCCGGTGCTGGTACGAGGATCATGCGCAGTACCAGTGCATTAGAGAATTTCACCAATTTACTAAATTCTTCAAACTCAAGTAAGAACCCTAAAAAACAAACAGGCACTGCTTTAATAACGTGACACCATCTCAATTTCCTACAAATTAACCACCCTCGCAACATGGTCAATATTTCTAGCCTCCATATTTCACAAAATTTCATTCCTTCTGATCCAACAAACTATTATCCTTTTTCCGCATACCTCAACCTTTCGTTGTGTTCCTACCAAACCAATTTCAGACATTCTCCCACACAGTGTGTTTGGTGGAGCTACGATGGGCTGGCAATTGTCCTTGGTTGAATTTTGACCAAATCGGCTGGTGCTGTGGGCATCACCACTTCGCACGATTCAAGCTTAGCCTCTGTAATGCTTCCGGCACAAACAATACTTGAAGAACCAGTGAATGATGAAGAATGGAGTAATACCAGTCATAGTCATCAGAAACGGGGTCGCGGAACATGGTACGCCACTTTTTCTTCTAAATTACATAGGAAAGTGTACCATATCTCACGAATTGTACCCGGGTCGATGAATCCGGTATGTGGACCCGCAATCCCTGTGATTATGATACCAATCAATCCCAGAAAATTGTACAAAGGGGAACAACCTTCAGTTGATTAGTACTGAGTTGAAAAATTCCAACAATTCAGTTGATTAGTACTGAGTTGAAAAATTCCAACAATTTGATCGACGACAACTCAAAGAAATCAGACCACTATTGGAAGCAAGTTGCAGTGCAACAACCCTAGACAAAAGAAGATCATCCAAGAAATGCAACAATAGCAGCAGCCTTTAGTCACTTGTGGTTTTGACTTTTGAGCTGTGCAAACCCTTGTCCCGGGTTTAAATTTATGCATGATAATTTTCATTTTTCCGTATCGTATTTCATGTTGGTACGTGGATTTAAAATATATATATATATATGTGCCTAAAAAGAACACAAGGAAAGGGTTTCGAATCTTTAGCCTTTTTTTAAAAGGTCCATTTTTTCATATTGCAAATGGCCTGTTGTAATTAATTTTTCTTTGCTTCCTGAACATACTACATTACATCTTAAATCTTAAACTTAGTTTTGAGAAACCTTTTTCTTGTGCTTGGTTTGAAAAGTACCGCCTTAGTGTAAAGAAACAATTTTAGGTTTGATATTTGGATTTGGTAAAAAAAAAAAACTTGAGAACTAGTACTTCTTTTTTTATGAAAATACGTCTGGGTGAAGGCTCCAAAATATTTTTAAAAGATACGAAGTATTGAATTCTTAGATATTGAAGTTTTTTATTATCTTGGTAACTTTTACAACTACCTAAAGTAGTTCTTACAAATTCTCAGGTTGAAAAGACGCAAGGTCCAAACCATAGTCCCGGATTCGCTATAAAACCCCGCAAATGGCTAACTACAAACCCCAATCCTGTATCGCGATTTAGACGAATCACGTTTTTTGTAACTATGGTCCAAACACCACTTAAGATGCAATGATCTCAGATAAAAGTCAGTTTCTTGGCTATTCCCATTAACCTTTTTCCAGGTTTTCGGCTGAAGATGCATCCGAGTAGCGAGGATTATAAACTATATGAATCAAGGAACAAAGTTTTTGGGTAAAAAGAAAATAAACTCTTGCTAGTGTCTTCTAAGTTACATCAGTATAGCTTTCAGAGTGAAGGGAATAAGGATGCACCACATAGCAGACAAGCAACAACAATCTCGTCTAGTCCCCAAGTGGTTTATCCAGGGGTTCATAAAACAAGCATGGTCTCAAATTCATGGAGCAGACGCAAAAACATTACATGAAGAAAAATAACTTCTTCGGCCATTTCTTCTGGCCTCACTCTCACTCTTTCTGCACACTTTGCTGTACCTCGGAAAAAAAGGTAAAACAAGAAAGAAAAAAAATAGGTACCACACTCCGTGATGTCCCCTTAGTGAACTGAAACAATGGACTCAATTAGATCGATAAGTGGCGCAAGCTCGGCCTTGTCGATCAATTTGAATTCCTGCACAAAGAACATTACAATTGAAATTAGAAAGAACTAGCGTTAAGAGATAATTCATTCGTTTCGCATTATCAACTCAGACCAAGAAGAATTCTGGTCAAAAGAAATGCGGCACTGAGTCATTGACTAGCTAGAAAGGGTATATATGCGAAATAAAATTTACGGTCAGTTGCCATCGGATGAAAATACAGCAAATCAAATTTATCAGTGATTTATCTCCATTTACATCTCAGTTCAAATTCACTCCTCCATGATCAAATGAGATGCAAAAAAAATTTTAAACGACACCAAATCTTGCACTGAGTTACTAACTAATCACAATGCATCCTCCTACTGAACAAACTACATCTAAGGCAGGATGAAAGGGGAGATCACGAGGAAACTTACACAGGTGAACAATGTAAAATGCTTGAAGCAGGTGTTAAGGTGGGCCTCTTCCTTGAGGCTCACAATCTTCTGAAAATGTGAGTGGTAAATATGGGCGTAAACACGGAAAAGACGCTTGAATATTGTCTTCACAACCTCCCGAAAATTTTGTGGGAAAGGGGTTCCTGCACGAATAGTTCAAAGTAATCAATCCACAAAAGGTACTACTCCTAACTCCATGTTAATCAGATAAATGTAGCTTCTGAACCAGGTGATATCTTATGAGGTGTGAAGTACCAAGTTTCTGAGGGAAAATGGATTCATCGTCGAGCTGGACCTCAATCCAGTCCATCAAATACTCAACATACTTTGGTGCTGAAACCTCGATGGGTTTCTTGATCTGTACTCCATCAGCCCATCTGTACTCAAACCTGAAAGGTTTTGTTGTCGCCAATTGAAAACTCACGCCAACCAAATTAGGAATTCTGCAAAACTCCATCTGTACTAAAAATGGCAAATGTATGTTTCAAAGAGGTATACTTGGGTCCGGCTGACATTGTTGGGCATGTAGTTGGTGTGCAGAACTCCATCAGAGTGCCATATAAGATGTTCACCTGGTTGAAGAAATCAACAGCTGTGAACAAGCACAAATTAAGTTATTAGTACATGAAACACATGGTATGACTTTCCTAAGAACATATAGAGATTAGATACTTACTGTTAACGGCTAGCCATTCATTAAGATCCTCTCCAGGAGGCAACCGAACTGCCTCCCTCAGATTCCCACTTCCTAAGGTTGCATCAATGTGCTTTTTCAGCTGCACACCCTGCATCGTACATACCCAGAAATAAGGTACGCCCTTAGCCCCCACAAATTTAATCGTCCATTGTCTTATAATTATTGAGTACACCATTTATCTAGTTCTTTACTTTGATGTAACATTTTGACCTGTTGCGCTTTTTCTCTCTTTTGTATCTGAAAAGGCTGAAGAGTTTTATGATCACCTGATGGGATGGTGCAAGTTTTTTTTAAGGATGAAAACAAGAAATTAACCATTAACAGATAAATTACCGACCTTATTGCCTGAAGGTGCATTCTTCTTGGGCCTAAATGTCTTCTGGTTCCTGCTGCCCATCAACCCACCCCGAAGAAAGATTGATCAGATATGTACAACTAAGCATGTGTTAAGAGAGTTCAAGAAAACAAATAAAAATATAATGCAATGGCCGGTAAACAATCCAGAATTTTATTGTGTCTTTTAATTAATCAAAGCACGAACATAAAAAAAAACACTCAAAATAACAACAATGAGAACATGGAAGCCTTAATGCTGTCTAGGTTAAAAAATCGTTTGTTTATTCCTCCCTCTCTTTTTTTTTGTAAATTTAGGTGATCATAAATCCAAACCTCGACGCATATCTAAATCACTGATATGTAAATCTTCTCAACAAAAGACACAGGCCATGCGAAATTTAAACAATGAGAAGGGAAAAATACTGATGCGAACCAAGAAATAGGTCATGCTTATATAGGCCACGGAAAACTGGCTTTGAAACATGAAATTAAGTTAAACAGATCAAGAACAAGAGGCAGGTCGTACTTGCTTCCAAGGCCGAAGAGACTCATCTTTTCCCCCGACCAAAGTGATCAAGAAACGGGACGAGGAATTCCTGACGGGAGAAGAGGGAGAGCACAAGAGAACTAGAGATTTTCGCGTCTCTCTCTCTCTCTCTACTCCACTCCTCTCCTGTGCTACAGGCTGAGAGATTGAAAGGAAAGGATCGTCGTGGGGATTTTATTCTCTCCTCCTCTCTATCTGTCCTGCTCCTCTCCTTTTGCCCTGTTCGTGTCCTTGCTGTTGTGATTCTCCTCTTTGTTGCTGTTGGTTGCGATTGTGGTGGTGATGTTATTTTAGATGAGCTTGGCGGGGTCTTAGGGAGAGGTTAATCTCAACCTCCACTCCTTCTTTGGCCAGCCTGGCCGCTGCCTCCTTTTTCTCTCCTTTGGACCCCCACAACATCTTTCTCTCTCTCTCTCATATTATATTTAGCGAGACCATGATTTGATGACCATTTGCTTACATTAACAAAGGTGCTGCGCCTACGAGAAGTCAAAACAGAGGTACTCTCTTCCCCTTACATGTCATTAGCTTTCGGCTCTCATTTCCAAAATAAAGCCAACAAATCGGAGCCCAGCTAGT
Source organism: Ampelocalamus luodianensis (assembly GCA_036346255.1). Taxonomy (NCBI): domain Eukaryota; kingdom Viridiplantae; phylum Streptophyta; class Magnoliopsida; order Poales; family Poaceae; genus Ampelocalamus; species Ampelocalamus luodianensis. Next base: position 31,454,716 of record CM070635.1, on the reverse strand, counting down.
AACTTGGAATCGGTGCGAATTGCCCATGACCTGGTGCGGCTGGGATTGGATAAATCGGTGGATCTTGTGTTCTTGAGCTCCTATTTTTGCCAAAACTCCAATCTTCATTGAGGAAACAATGTGGGAGGTGCGCATAATTTCCTTTAGCTGTAAAGCAAGAATAGGGTAGTTCAGTAGTCTTTTTCCCTTCTTTCTTTGCTGTCGATGATAAGTACGGTCCAAATGATCGGTGACAGCCAGCTTCTTTTTAAACCAGGCCGATTTGCTGAAAACTGCCAATGTTAGGATTATCAGATACTCCCTAGTTTCTTCTTTGTAACGGCTCTTGATATCTCTTCAAAACATCCAGCGGCCATGCCGCTCGTTAAACAATGTACAGTGCAAATACAAGTGGCAGCTACATTGGTCAAGCAAGTCAACTGCGAATGCGTCCTTGAAGAGTTGAGATTGTACCACTGATGATGGGCAGAAGGTTTGTTTTCGGTGTACAAGGCTTCCTTTGGTGTTGCTGCGGCTCGTGAGAAGTATTTTTATTTGAGAAATTTTACAGAACATTCTACCGGTAAATATAAAGTGGTAGTATAAATGAGATCGTACCATTGATTTGTGTACCATATGGTGGTAGTATAAATGAGATCTTACTATTTTTTTTTGAAAGTACAAGTCGGACACACTCACACACACCACACGCACATCTACACATATCCACACACGTAGGTGTGTTCTTAACACACATCTAATCTAAAGTGAGGGTTAAACCCCACAGAACACGGACACGCGCTTTGACCACTAAATATACCTACGTGTGTACTCAAATTAACCACCTAAATGGTGAGCACCTAGGATTGATCCCCGGTGGACAGCCCTGGAGAAGCTTGCCATCCGAGCAAGCGATCAGTCTCAATAAGATCTTACCATTGATTTGTGTACCGTAAAAAAATTCATATTTTTCTGTGCTTGCAACTTTTGATGGAGTAACTATGGGACTATTTGAAAGCATCCCTTTTCGAACCACGAGTCCACGACAGCAAAAAAAAATATATAGTTGAGATTCACGTAGATTACCTAGATACCGCAGCACAGCACAGCACAGCGACCGCAAACATACCACAAATCATGTTCAGCGGTAGAGTGCAGGGATGCTGAAGGCTTGTGTCGCGCTCCCATCCGCCGCCGCGGTACACATCATGGTGACGACCTTCGGTATTTTACAGAGGCTGTGCGAGCGAGCAACTAGCAGCCGCATCGGCAAGGCAAATCATATGGTATGTGTGACAGTCTGACAGACACTAGGGAACAGGGATGCAAGAACAGATACAGATGCTGCATGTTTTTCAGCAGCCAGCCTAGCAACAGCGATGGGATTTAGTCAGAGATTGCCCATCTTATGCTACATCTATCTTTGACTGCTCATCCCTACAAGCTGCACAAGCACAAGGGATACGCATCTGCGTCCTTCTCAGCTCGTCAATGGGGCTATAGGGGACCAAAGGTACAAACCAGCATGGTAAGGGGGTGGGGGCATCATGTCCTCTAACTCTTCATGTGATTTGATTTTTCGTCCCTGCAATACCGTTCAGAAACCGTCCCGCAATATCAAAGCCAATGCAAATCACATCCAAAACTGATTGTCTACGTGGTTTCAGGTAACGTGGCGCTAACATGGATCCTTGCTGTCATATTCTCGAACATTAGGCATCCACGCGTTCAATTTTTCTGATGTGGCGTCCACGTGCGCATGACCATCCTTGCGATGATTTGATGGGAACAAAATCAGGGTCAAAACGGGCCAAACGTTATCATTTAACTGGTATTGAGAGATGGGGGCAGATGCTAAACGATATTGCATTTGAGGACGAAAATTAAACCAAAAGAAGAGATGAGATCCAGGTGAACTTGTTCCTAAAAAAAGGGGTAATTAGTTCAATGGCATCGCGTTGGGACATAATCGGAGAAACGATACTCCGTTCGTAACGCACTGAAAAATAACATCATAAACACAAAAAATTATGATGAATGGCATCGCCGTCGGTTACTTCCATTTGCAGTTTTTTTAAAAAATATAGAAACTTAGCTCAACAAATTATCAAATTTTTCGTGGAGTTTTCAACACGATTTAATTGCTCGTGTATTTTTTTCAAAATTTTATACATTCGATTTTATCTCTAAAATTCATTTAAGTATATTGTTTGTAGAAATTTTCTAATATATAAAATGAGATCCAAACATTATGAAAAAAAAATTCAGGCTCTTTGCACAGTGAACTTGATTGTGTAATTTTTTCAGAATTTTAACAAAATTAATTAATGAAATTGTATTAATTAATTTTATAAAAATTCTGAAAAAATTACATAATCAAGTATACTGTGTAAGGAGTTTGAAAAAATTTCATAATGTTTGGACCTCATTTTCTATATTAGAAAATTTCTACAAACAGTATACTTAAATGAATTTTAGAGATAAAATCAGACTGTATAATTTTTTTTTAAAAAAAATACACAAGTAATTAAACTGTGTCAGGAGGCTCCACAAAAAAATTGATAATTTTTTGAGCTTATTTTCTATATTTAAAATATTCTACAAACGAAAGTAACTGACGGCGATGTCATTCGGCATAATTTTTTGTATTCGCGATGTTATTTTTCAGTGCGTCACAAACGGAGTGTCATTCCTTTGATTACGTCCCAACACGATGTCACTGAGCTAATTTTCCCTAAAAAATGGTATGTTGTAACATCTCCTTCATTTTAAGTTCCCAAGGTAGTGCAGCATCAGCACCTGGTTAGGTTGTGATACAAATCAGGGCACTAGTCATCAAGGAAAACGATGCCCCTCCATAAGCTCATCTTGTATGACAACCAAGGATCAAAATTCTGGTAGTTACCGGTTTTATCGGTGGAGATCGGGATAAACAGTAATCGGCTAAAAAATTTCAAATTCAAATTTAAATCTTTGACTGTATAATACACTTTCTAGGATGGTTTAAACCTTTGTTTTTACTAGATTGCATATTGTACGAGCTAAATATGCTTGAATTATTGTACGAGCAAGTTTCGGGCGGTTTTTTCAACTAACTATATGAATTAACCTAATCTAGAGAGCCTAGCGTGATCCGTTTCATCAAATCTCTATTATTTATGACCTCATAAGTCTCAATGGATTGATGTTTGTTTCTAAAACAAAAGTCTCTGGTTTTTTACAAATTTAAGACCAAATTTGTATATATGACATAAGTACTATATATAATTTAATTCCCTTGGATTTGGTATTATACTTAGCAAAATAGTTCATGTCATCCCGTTATTCATTTTACATTTTTACTCTATATACATGTAGTTCAGAACTTCAAATTAACACACACATATGATCAAATATGTTCTTAGTCTCAAAACTACTTTCTTAACGTTTTTAACTAATCTGAAACTGTGCTAATTTTGTGCATCCTGAACTTCATTGATTCTTTGTGCTCTGTAAGTTCAAACAGTTTGCTCTCACGTACATATTCAAATCTGTTGGAATGCATCAACACGAAAACCACGTGAAGGCTAATGCTGCTACGTGATCATGCCAATACATATTACCTACTCCTTTCTAACCTAATCATTCATCTGGTTTTCATGTTTTTGACCGGAAATAATCATTCATCTGGTTTTCATGTTTTTGGCGGTTTTTGGTAACCAGTTTTCAAAATTCAGTTCACAAACTTCGTCCAATTTTTTCCCAGTTTTTGGTAACCGTTACCGACCGCAAACTTCATCCAATTTTTTCCAGTTTTTCTGGTAACCGTTACCGACCAATTTTTTTTCCAGTTTTTCTGGTAACCGTTACCGACCGCCGACCAGTTTTTCCGCTGGTACCGAGATTTCAATCCTTGATGACAACTATACCTTGGCTCACGTACATGGCCACAACTAAAGATTCATACCTATACAGGCAAAGAACCAGCGGAGATTGTGACAGAGCGAAGAGATCATATACTGCCTTAAGGAAATATTAGAAGGCAGCTATACAAAGTTGCACACCTAATCAGCAATCAAGCATCCAGTATTTACTAATTCAGATCCAACAAGATAATTATTAATGCATATAAACCGGAGTACAAATCAGCTGCTCCATCGGTGCACTTAGAAGCAATACAAACAAATAAACAAAAACGGTTCCACGTTCCAACACCAATCCAGATTCAGCTAAATACTTATTACCGCACAAGAATCGACTGGAGAAATAGGCTTGCATCGCCTACTGGCTAAGGCTCCTAATATACGACGTCAGGCAATATATCGGCGATGCTGCGGGAGTATGTACAAGAGTGCTATGAAGGCTTTTTTTTTTTGTTTCCAATCTAAATTAGAGTTACTCAGGACCATCAAGGAACGGCGACGACGAGCGCAGACTTGCCTGAATAGCACTCCTTCAGATGACAGCAGCCTTCATGTTACGCGATAAGGCTGCTCTGGATGCGCTTTAGGGTTGGGCAAACCACACGTAGTCTGCCAAAATCCAGCGCATTTATCTGTTCAGAATCAAACTAGACAGTTTAGGAGGAAATTTGAACATATCAGATACACAAAATTGAACCATTGCACCCAAAATGCAAAAGCTTACCTTTGGACAAGAGTGTACATTGAGGATCTCCAACGCACCACAGAGGGATATTGCAGATTCTAGTTCCTCCTCTTGCAACATGGTGCATGCCTATAATAGTGATATTGGAAGAGTTAGTGTATGCAACAGTACCAGATAAAGCAATAAGATTAACTAAGTTGAGAAATACATAAACGTGCATCGTGGACCATGGAAGTTAATAACTGATGAATTCAAGTGAGAAACGAAGCAAAGGCCCAAACCCAGGCCTCAACTTTGATAACACAATGTGTAAGTACACGTATTTAAATTACACAGTAGTGACAAGTGAGTACTGCCACGAATCATTGCAACTAGACAAAAGTTTTATGAAATACCTAAGGTATTACAGGCATTTACTCCAATCAGTTTAGATTACTGGGATCAGAAAGAAAAAAAAAAGAGAGAGATGATAAAGATTAAGCGATTAACTTCGATAAATTATTAGCAAAAATTTTGTTTTTGCCACTCAAAATGTGTGCAATATTGTTTTTGTTCTTTTCGTTTTTACCACTCCAAAACCGGGTTTCATTTCGATTTTGCCACTCACGTTAGTCCGTTACAAATCGTTAGTTGACTGTCATTGCTGGGAGTTTTGACCGTGACAAAGCTGCTGAAAGAACATTGACGGAACCACCAAAATACCCTCGTCAGATAGTGGGGCCACTTTGTCAGGCCCTTGTCAAATTATCAAATTAACTCCAAAAACACCTTAGAAAAATCAAAGATTCCAAATAAAGCATTTTGAATTCAAATAAATTATTTTAGCTCGTGAAAAACCTCTAATTAATCACAATAAATACTTTTCAAAATTCAGAAAATTGGAAAAGGCTCTTAAAAATCCATAATAATTCTAGAAAAAAATAAGGAATGCCAGAACTCACATACCACTGGGACCACATAAAGGCATAAAAAAGAATACCAAGGTTGCAGGTGGCCTTCTCTAGGGCAACTAGGGCCAGCATCATCTTTTCCGTTAGGAAGACCGTGGCCTTGACTAACGGGAGTGGCAAAAACGAAATGAAACTGAGTTTTGGAGTGGCAAAAACGAAAAGAGCCAACTTTTGATGGCAGAAACAATATTGCACACATTTGGAGTGCAAGGAACAAAATTTTCCATTATTATATTGAAGTGTGCTTTTAAGAGCTGAAGCAAATAACTTGACAATCAGCACAAACAGCATTAATGCAATTAACAGAAGTCCGATAAAACTTTAAGCTTGTACAATACTCCCTACATCTCTAAATATTGGTTATCGTGGATCCACACGGTCTACCTTTTGAACTTTGACCACTAATATACACAAAAGTATATGGATTGACCACACAAAATAATGTTATTAGATTATTCTTTGAAAATACTTTCATAATATATAATTTGTATTAATTTACAAGTATATTATGATTAAAAATAATGGTCAAAATCTTGCATTGGAAACTGTGAAATGCCAAAAACGGTTTATGTTTCAGAATGGATGGGATATATGTGATGACATTATATTTCCTATCCGCTAAGCAGTCATGCCAGCCAATAAGGTCAAAAACGTCTTGAAAGTTGCATTAAGAATAGTACCAGAAGTTGGAGGTTAGCCAATCTAGGGCAATCAAGCTTCAGAACCTCCAGTGAGCTACAATTGCTGAAAAAAACAAAGGTAAATGCTGCAAATACAGAACAAGCTACACAGATAATCTTCGGACAGTACAGAAACGCACATTGATATTACCTCAGGTTTAAAGTATAAAGATTGGAGCATGTCAAATCCACTTCCTTTAAGTTTGTAGATAGCTTAAGATTGATTTTTGACAAATGTAGATAGTTTGCCATTGAAGGAATGACAACTTTCTTAATATTTGGACAGCCAGTACAGTTCAGAACTTCAAGCAGACGATCAGATCTCTCACTGATCTCTTCACTCTTGACTGGTGCAGAATCAGGTCGGCAAACATCAACTGGCATGTCAGCAGAACTGCAATGATTTGACCCACACACCAATTCATGCATGTTTGTACATCCATTCAAATTTACATTAACTAAATTTGTACAACATGCAAGAAGCTCCTCTATCACAGTCTGCCCAATTGATGAGTAGGACAGATCTAGCTCAACAAGCATTGGAAGAGCACCCTGTCTGTAGAGGGCATCTAAAGATGAATCACTGAGATACTTGCAGGCTGAAAGTTTTAAGACCTGACAAAGAAAGTAGATATGGTAAGAAAGCAGTAATTTCAATCCTTCATTATATATCTACACATCCCTTACAATATTCAATTCCAAAATTATGCATTTCCAATGACTCTCATATTAGAAACTTCAAAATACTGGGAAAAAATAGCATAAAAGTTAACTACCACAGATGCTCCAATCAATAAATTCAATAGATCATACACTCGTCACATGTTCTTGCATACAATATTAGTATTACACAAAATGACAACAATTTTCAAACGTACAACAGTGATTTGTCCACATAAGAATAAATACATAGGTCATGTGGTATGACTTGCTAATATTAAGTTATTAACTAATATACATAACAACAATTGTCGGATGTACAACACTAGCACATCCACTTCAACAGTAGCAAATTATTTAAATTGCAACACAAATCAAGCACCTACCTTCAACTGTAGACAACTGTCAAAAACAGGCTTCAAGTTGATCAAAAATGTGTATGACAGGTCGAGCAAGGTCAGCTTATGAAGGCAATGCAAAGAAGACAATCCATTGATGTCAATGGATAAACATGACGAAAGGATAAGATGTTCAATAAGAGGGCATGCCTCTGCCGTCCAAGACAGTGAATCATCCATAAGCTGCCTGAACATGCAAAATAAAGTACAGTAACAATTAGGACCAGTCAATAATGTTTATCAGAAATATAGGAAGCACGGTACAACCTGCAGAAAGAGGCATCTAAAGATGTCAAGTGAGGGCAATTAATTGAAGCCTGGGAAAGCACACCACAGCCCTTCAACTCCAGTATAGACATCTTTGGTGCCTCAATGTGTAGAACACTCAATTTTGGACAAATTCCAAGGTTTAGGGATTCAAGACCAACCTACAAAAGAAGGCAGTGTCAGAAAGTACAGGTATATTGATTTATGTAGGCAATTAAACAGATAAAAATTATTTTGCATTAATTCAGTTTATCTACACATTTTGTGCTTCATATTTGTTCCACAAGACCACAACTATATCCTTTCATAACAATGTTTAGCGGAACTACCCACCCAATCTTTCCAAATAGACCACAAATCAAATAGCAATCGCAAGTTTCCCAGGAGGGTAATCAGACAAATCAAACTATACGCCCAATAATGAACAATTAACATCCTCTTTACACGCCATTTTAAGGTTCATATATTGATAGAGCACAATGAATGCAACTTGTGGTAGGAGTGGACCCAGTCTATGGTGCAAATTACAAGCTATTCTCTTACTTTTTGTAGGCCTGAAAGAATGTCACACATCCTCGTATTCTTACCAAGAGATCAATGCAAAACATATCCAATAAAGGCATATTGTTCATATCAGCTAAGTTGTTCACAAATAGCTCCAAATAAATCTATTGCACCTCAGAATTCACTTACCGGATAAAATGATGCTATTTCAAGATGATCACAACCATCAAGATTCACTTTTGCAGATTTGGGCATGAGAGTTTCAGGGATGTCATGGGCGGCAACCAGCAAGCGAGAGATTAACCAAGGAGCGACTATTCAGTTCCACAATGCTCAAACTCTGAGATAAGAGGAAAAGATCAACAGAACTGAAATATAATGAAGCAACATGTCACTACTCACTATTCTTATCTTGAAAACACACCCAAAAAAATAAGGAATACATTGATAGACAGTTAGCACAAAATGATGGGAAAATGACACTACTTTTTTAACAGGATAAAAGAAAATAACACCTAATACATTTAAATAACAATTTTTTCTCTAAATACATAAAGAGTTCTGGCACAGAGGGATAGTCAGAATCACTATCCTGTGCTATTGTAGTGTTGACTGTTAATGGTAGGAGGGTGCATGTGTCATACCTCACAGTTATCAAGAATCAATGATCTGAGCATAGGACAACCACCTCCATCGCTGAAAACTTCGCAAATTGCATTTGTTAATGATTCGCAGTCACTAAGATCCACATCAATCAAATTGTTGCATTGCAATGACAAACTACATAGGCTCTCTTGTTTTTGTAGCACCAATTTCTGCAGACAGTCACAAATTCAGCACATGGTAATGTTAAAAAAATCCACATAAACCGATAAACAGAATAACAAAATTTAGCCCTTCACCAAGCATAGGAGCTGACCTGAAGAGCATTCGATGTTATGCTAACACGATGAAGTGATGAACATCTGGAAACTTTAATGTAAGAAAGCACAGGACTTCGCAAATTCAAATCAGCAAACCTAACATGGCAGGTAAGACAACCATATAATGAGCAAGGCGAACAATTGTACAAAATAAACAACAATGACAATTAACAAAGATAAAGCAAAAGCAATCCTACTGACTTGCGCAACAACAATGACAATTAACAAAGTAAAGCAAAAGCAATCAAACTCACTTGCGCAGGTGCACAAGACTTATATTCTTCAGATGTGGCAAATCCAGAGACACGGATGTCAACAGGCTGCAATTATCAAGTTGTAATGCCTGGAATGATTGCAAAAGGAGATTAGTTCTTAAGACAAAAGGTACACAAAACATTACCTACAGAAAACTGAATCACTACCTCAAGCAGACGACTATAAGATATTGCAGCCATGGACGCAGATGTGATTCCCTCACAACTTAGTAGCCTCAAGTCTATCAACATTGGAAGCCTCACCGACTTCATACCGAGACAAATAAAGAGAATATGTCAGATATATGCTGCAAATTTGCAAATAGTGGCAGGCAAGATCGGTCAAACACATAAAAGAGCACAGGGCATAGAAAAGTACCTCAAATGAAATGTTTGGGCAGTTAGATGAATCAAGAACAGAAAGATTTGGACATGAACTAGCTATGTCACGCAATGTCTCATCAGTAACACAGGAGCAAGATGACATGTCTAGTGACGCTAGCAGTGGACAAGCTGTAGCAGCTTGACGAATTGCATTGTCAGAAAGCTTATGGCAGGATTGAAAATCCAATTCAAGCAATTGAGGACAGTTCAGTGATACATGAGCCATGCCAGTTCGCCTCAAAGACAGTATTTGAAGTTGGGAACATCTGGATGATAGAAAAACATATATTAGTTAAAAGGGCATATGAACCTATTTACAGAAGAAAAATAATTGCATCAAAAAGTTCATCACCTGACAGATATTCTGAGTGCACGACACTTCAAAATTTGAAGTTCACGCAATCCATCATGATTAACAGTTACTTCTTGGATGCCACTCCCAAGAGATGCATCACTGATTGTTAGAATAGTCAACAATGAGCATTCAGCCAAAGCTTGAAAAAATGCTTCTCCCAGTTGTCCCTTGCCCATTGTTAATGTCTTAAGATGCCTGAAAGACGGAGAATTTCATAAATACAATATGACAACAAAGGAGAAAGAAAATGAATGAGAAGAAAACCTTAAGAACATTATCGCATCCATCACTAGTATTTCTGCATTCATGACACCAGACAAATTGAGATCTGTCACATTCTGGTAACGGTGGCAAATATCAACAACTGCAAAAACAACAAGAGTGGTAAAACGATGCAAGCAACATCAGGTAATAATCCAGTGTGATCACAAAGGACATCACAGAATGAAATGAATATTGCTAAAGTAGTTGCAATATGTAGCATTTAAAAAGAACAGGATGTTTAGTTTAATTGAACAGCTCAGTAGAGAATTCCCACATTTATTAACTAAAAGCTATAAAATTATAAAAGGGTTCCAAGCAACAGGCTTTATCCTAATCCAAACAAAATTATAGTTGCTTGATAATTTACTTTTGTGACAAGGGCTTCAAAATCAGTGTAGATGAATGTAAATTTGTAACAGTCACTATCATGGACTCCACACTATCACCTCCTTACATTGGTATTTTCATCAGCATGAAGGTAAGAGAGTGTCCAATCATTAACATCATGGAAGTGTCAAATAGATGAAATCATGAAAGTGGCACCTCTTGAACTTGTACAGGCCAAGTGTGTCCTCCTAAGAGCTAACTAATACAATTTCAAAACTAATACACCATTCAGGCCTTTCTAGCATTACCTAAACACAAGGAGTGTTTCTTCTTACCTATAAGCATTTACAAGAAACATGCCATTTGGGATAACAGATTGAAAATTGTCTCAGCCAACCACCCAAAGACACAAATATACATGAGAACACCTATCTCACACATACATTGGCAGTCTCCAATGCACACAAAATTTAAATACATTTCAAATAAGAAATACAATATACCGTATGCATGTGCACTAAAAAATAATATAAAAAAAGAACCATGCAAAAGACATACAATTCTGCGGAGATATTCTAGTGTTTTCAAACTTCAAACATTTCCAGAAATCTTCATGCATACTGGCAGATCGCCACTGTTTGCAGGTAGCACCTGCTCTGCATATATCTTTCTGGCCCAAGAAGGAGAATATCTGAAATAGCATATCTAACAAATTAGTACATTATTAATACATTTTGAATCAAGCATTAGTAATATTTGCATGTAGAGAACTATTAGCAAAAGAAATTCGTGGCGCACCAGGTGCAAGAGATCATCAGAAAGATCCATTCTTATTTCAACATCTTCAGAATTTCCTCCACCTGATTTTTTGACATCACCAACAATCTCATTGTTGGCGTTCCTTGGAATCTCATTACCACCATCATTTGGGAAAAGAGACAAGCCAAAATCCACTTCATGTTCTGGACAATGGGATATCTTGAAATGCTCATGTTCATCAGAAGCATGCAAATGTGGTGATTCAAAGCCAAATAAGGCTGCATTGACACAGGAATGTTGTGGACTTTCTCTGCAAAAAGGAAGAACCTTTTAGCTTGAAATGTACATAAAGACTTGTAATCAAGAGAAGAGTAACCAGGGACGTGTTTGATTAACAAGTGAAGAGAATTTCACAGAGATCATTGGCGCTTCTACCAAGAAAAATATAAGTGACTTTCCTGCACTTCCCTACAAGAATGACTTATAATCGTATCCACAACCGCTGATTGCATATGACACGTAGCTACATGATGACATCCTTAAAAAACTCCACGTGTCTAACCATCATGACACCAGATGGAGTTTTGACACAAGACCTAATCAAGCAAGACAATCCATGTTGAAAGAAGATATCACTAGTGCTCAGGAAAATCTAGAGAAATCGCTTTCCTCATCTATACCATAGATAAGGGTAACACTAAACTACAACACTATGGAAATCATGCAGGAGACATCTGGAATAATCTACATGGCAGAAAAGATGTGCATCGTGCACTCTCAGATAGAATACCTAAAGATTTAACAATGAAGTAACACAAAGAAAACATGGGAGACAATGTATATAAGCAATGAAAGTTACATACTAGCATAGAAAGGTACACTTTGATAGGTCGCAACAAACAGAGGAAGAAATAATCAAAATATAATTAATCATGGATTGGTGCATGAAATTGTATTGTATACACTTTACACACTTTTTACATGAGTGAAATGTAGGGGAAAGAAAAACTTGGAAAAAAATTTGTACGTAAAAGTTTCTTGTGCTATAGCCATCCCCTTCTTTTTTACTAAGCATATTTTAGATAACAGAAATCTATGAAATGTGCAAATTAATATCCTGCTTATGTATTGAGGACTTTTCTTCTTTTTGAGGTCTTTTTCCTGGTTGCTAATAATAAGAGCATAAAAATAGAACAGACTCATGTCCATGGGATTACAGAATGCTAGTTTCCTGCAGCATGCCTGCAATAGTGCAATCTACCTATTTTCATTGTTCATCTTATATGTAATTTTTGGATGCAGAATAAATGTGGCCTAGGTCGTCAATCAGAAAAGAAGAATGACAAGTACAAAGGGTAACTAGAAAGTCACTTAGGCACAGTAAAATTGGATACACTAAGGAAATACGTGCTAACATAACTAGAGGGAAGCACTCCCCCCACTTCTGGCAAAGCAGTTCGTTCATTACCCGTCCAAGGGGTCTCAGCATTTCTAGCAACAAGTAGAAAACATCTAAAAGTGCACTTTTCTACCCCATCTCCCTCCTGGTTTCCCAGAATGATCTTCGCAGCTGTACTACTTGAAGAAGTCCTTCAGTAAAACCACTAATTCGATCTCAGCTATGTCCTCCATGAATTGTATACTCATTTTCTAGTTCAACGTGATAGGTTTACCTACAGAATACTAACACCATGAAATCCACAAAACAACTTTGCTAAAAATCTGAAGACAAGCAAACAATAAAAAGAAAAGGATCAATTTTTAATCAACTTACTCGCCAAAGCCGTGCACTTTGGGCCGTTTATTCTGCAGGTCCCTATCTCCATCCTCATCGCCCTCATCCTCCGCAACATCCAAAGAATGCCCTGCATCACCGTCAGCGCGACCGCCTCGCCACATGTCACGTAGCCTGAGTGGCGGCACAGGTGGCAAGTCCCAAGTCCTCTCCGCAGCCCGCGAGCTCCCGGCCGCATCAGGGTCCCACGTCGGGAAAACCATCGTCCATCTCAACGCAGGCGGCGGCACCGGCTCCTGCCGCACCGGCGGCAGGTGCCACCCCCGCCGCCCCAGCGAGAGCGCGAGCTCCAGCTCCTCCCGCGCCTCCTCCTCCCTCTCCTCCCCCTCACAGGCGCCCCCGCCCCCGCCCTCCACGCCCTTCATCCTCGCCCCGTCCGCCATCCCCTCACGCCACCGCCCCAAAACCTAACCCTAGAACCACCCCGTCCGCCGCCATCCTCAACCTCTCTCCCCAGCCACCCAACCTCCAGACCCACCAAGCCCCAACGAACCACGATCAAATCCGCCCGATTGCAGCCGACGCCTCCCCGAATTCCACCGGATTTGGTCGAATCGGATCGGACCCGCGCGGGGGGAGGGCGGCCGACGCGCGATCCGGGAGGAACCCGCCGGCGGGGTGGGGACGCTAGGGTTCACGGCGTCCGTACCGTCGAGCTCGCCTGGGGCTCCACGAATTGCGCGGATCTGCGCGCCGCGCAAACGGCGGTGTAGCCGCTGGCTCGCGAACTCTTGGAGAGGGGAGGCAAGGGTGGGGGAGAGGGGGTGAGACTACCCGGGCCGAAAGTGGTAGGGCGCGACCATTATGTACCGGCCGGATCTCCTCACTGACATGTGGGTCAGAATGGTTTTGTGGCCCAGGTGTTAGTGATGTAAGGTTTTTACTGGACCGTGCTCCTGTGTGGGCCTTGCATTTGCATAACGCGTCTCGCTCTACGGGATGCTTCCGCGCTCGCTGTCTATGACTGGTGGGGCAGAGAGTTCGGAGGTGCCGAGTCGAGAGGTGCTGTCTCGCTGACTTGTGGGCCAGGAGCTCGGGACGCCGTGTGCCCCGCTGTCAGTGAGCGAGACGTACTTCCGCCAAGTTCTCGAGCGCGTCACTCATTTCGGTGCCGCAGTCCATGACAGGTGGGGTCAAAACGGTGGGAACGAGATGTCAGCCAGCGTGTAAACCTGCGGGCCCTCGCTCGCGGCGGGTCTGTTCGCCTAATGTACGCTTTGACCGCCGATTTGTTCTCTCGACAGAAGAGGGACAGGGTGGGCCACCGTGTCCCTCACGGGGTGTGCTATTTCCGACGTGTTTGCGTAATTCTGTACCGCGGTGGGCCCACATGTCGGTCAGCTTGCGGCTCGCTCTGCGATTTCCTAGGCCCACGGTCAGCTATGATCTGGGTTTGACTTCGCCCCGTTATTGTTACGCAGGTGCCATACCAAACTGGGCCGCGCGACGTGTCATTCTCTACTCGGAATCCCAGTATATATAAGTTTTGCTGGTCGTTTTTTGAGATGTTTAACATTTGTTGAAGTAATTCAGACTTTTGAAAAGAAAAAATAAAGTGAAGTTTATTTTTGGCTTAGTGAGCTGTGCATTTTTGGCTTAATCCTCGAGTGTATACCGCTGATCGGAGAGGGGCGGTGAAACGTACTCCCTCTGGCCTCTATTTCTTTTTATAAGATGCATTTTGGTCACACACTTGAACTGTGAGAACGTCGTAAGATCAAGAAAAATGGCAAGTGAAATTGACCATTATGCCCTACTTTCTATTGAGAAACCTGGAGCGAACAAGAGCTGCATTATTTTGAACCACTTGTTTTGTTACCAAACTCGTATGTCCATCTTCCACGAACTAGGTCCGAGTACTCGAGTTCACCGTGTAGTCATCTTCGGGGAGTTTGATAAATGTTGACGAAGAGCACAAAATGAGATTTTTTTAAATAATACATCTTACATAAATAAATATCCATTTAATAAAATTACAAAAATGAGTTTTTGTCGCCGTTTGAACTGGCGAAATGGCCTTGTCGCCATTTGGATTGGCGACAGTATCCCTGACGTCATCCAAGCAGTACGAAATGTCTCTATAGCCATTTGGAATGACGGCAAAGACATAAGTCGTCATTTGAATTGGCAAGTTTCTATCGCTAAACTAAATGACGACAGGGACATAGAATTTTTTTCTCACAAAAAATAGAAATTAGCAGTGAACAGAAAAAGAAAATTAAGTGTTTACATTATTCATAATACGAAACAAAAATAGAAAGTAGTAAGAAACAATATTAGTGGTATTCACTGTTCCCCTATGTGCCTGCCTAGGTGCTAGGCGCACCCCCACCACCACGATTCGGGGCAAATCAGCAGCCTGGGCGTTGAGCCCGCCTAGACGATCAACATTGGTCCAAGGCGGGCCCAAGCGGCTCCAGGCGGGCAAGGCGGGATGGCTCCAGGCGGTGTTGGGGAATGTGCGGGGTAGAGACGGAGGAGGAGGAGGAGGGGAATATGCGTCACTCGCAGGAGTGCGATGAGGAGGAACGCGGCAACGAAGGAGTACTTGACGGCGATAGCAAAGATGGCGGCGGAGATGAGCACGCGCTACTGCAGCAATGATGCATCGGCCCAGGCTAGCGCGGCCGTCAGCACCACGACTGCAGTGTTGGCCGGCTCTGGGGTGAGTAGCTCACCCCACCGGATCTCTGGCGGCGCCGGAAGGGAGGACCCTTGGCGCTTCTCCCCCTCCGTCGGGGGCCCGCCGTCGATGCCTCCCCGTCGCGCCGCCGCGTCCGTCAGCCCCCCGAGGTGCACCTCTGCTCCTCTCTCTCGCACCTTTGCTCCTCTCTCTCTCTCTCTCTCTCTCTCTCTCTGGCTCTGCTCGACTGTGTAGGGTAACTAGGGTTAGTAAACTTTGTGTTGGGCTATGTAGGGTAGCAAACTTGTTGTGTTGGGTCGGCCCATGTTCCTATGGTCACAACCTCACCAATAATGCTTGTTTCTCTGCTCCTCGCACAGCTGTTGCAAAGGGAGGAGCAAAGCTACTGACGATGACGATGTGGACAAAGCTACGGTGGTGACGAAGCTACTTCACCTCATAGAGTCCTGCTAAGACCCCTCTCCCCACTTCCCCATCCTTTACTTCCTCTTCATGCCCACCTCTTCTCCTTTCCCTTCCCCTTCCCCTTCCTCCTCCCGTTCCCATGGCCCCAACCAAGTTGGCCTCCCCGTCAAATGCCTCCTTGTTCATTGGCTGCACGTTGATCGATTAAGCGGAGCCTAGGTGAGCTAGGCGCTAGGCGGACACCCTCCACCTGCCTTTCGTCTAGTGTCTAGGGGAACCTTGCCGGTATTACATAGGTTGTACATAATTATTCGACGCATGACGTAACATCAGTACATCGGACAACACAACTAAATAGGACATACGTCATCACATAGTTGTTTCACAAATCACAATGATAGTAAGCAAAACATTCATCACAATATTTTCAATAAAGTTAAACCATCCCCGTGACCGCCACCTCCACATCCGCCATGTCGACCTCTCCTTCAAGTTGTTCATTTCTCGCTTGGTAATACTTAAAGGTATGCCTAGACTCCTTACTTCTTGATATGACGCCCGGTTTCTAATTCATCCATATCATTCCTGATACTTCATCTCTGCTGCCGACCAACCGTTCCCTTCATCCTATCAATGTCGGCGGCTCATATCTACTACTCTCAGGTAGGATGGCTGGTAAAATGGTCAACCATGCCATAACCATATACCTCTGCACTCCAAGTTAGCATCACCTCTTCCTTCGTGAAATATTCAGACAGGTATTGCCCATGATACTACGCCAACGTCAAACATGCGACCATCACATGTGAGCATGTCATATGCCGAAGAAGTGGTTTGTTGCAAGTGCATATGCAACGAGCGCGGACAAGTATGAACTCGTGAATGATCCTCTCACTGTTCATTCCACGGTGTCCTTTCTCCCTGCAAAGTATCTCAAAATGAAGCTCCCTTGTACCCATCTTGAATGCCCTGTGCATCTCACCATTTTTTCCTCTTCTCTTCCATGTACTTGGTGATCATGGCGGAGTACAATACTTTATCATTTGCTATGGAGAGTGACACGATGTTGCTTTAGTCAACAAAATATTTTATGGTACCACGCAAAATTACCTCCACAATACTAACCAAAGGGAGGCACCTCACGCCACGCATGATCTAATTGTGTACATCTCAGCTAGATTCGTTGTCATGATACCATACCGAGTGCCATCCTTGTCATGTAGCAATGACTACTTCACGTTAGGCTCGTGCTTAATCTAGTTTAAGAAGCATTTCATCTGCCTGTCGATCTTACTTGTCAAATTGGGACCATTTGTGGGTAACTAGAACAATGAACCAGGGAGATTTTCAATGCTTGTGGCAGGATTCCTCGCTGCCTCCCTTCTATGCGTCCTCGTCTGCTTATCCAGAGTTTTCAGAGTGCATCGAACTTTCTCTACTGGTTCTGGTTGCACAGCCGCTTAAAAATGTTCATCAAGTCCTTGTTGTAAAACTGCTTGTAAAAGTTTGCAAGCATATGCCTCATGCACCACTTACTCTACAGATCCACCCATGGAAGGGCCTCGTGTTCCCCTTGTTGTAGCTGAATTATTGTACTCAACAGGTTGGCATGCCGGTCGGTCATGTATGAGGCATACGTTAGGATGGTTCTGTATAATAGAATTTTTCATGTTCCTCATAAACCAAACCAATTATTGGTGTTCTCGCTTTCGACGAATGCAAACGTCATGGGAGTAACCTGGTTGTTCCTGTCTATCACAATTGCAGTAAGTATCTACCCTTTATATTTCTCAGTCAGGAATGTGTCATCCATACACAAGATCGGATAGCAATGCCGGAATGCATTAATGCATGCACCAAAAGCGAAGAATGCTTGCTTCAGTACCCTCTTCCCAGCAAACCGCGGATGCGTGGAATCTTGAATGTCGACATGAGTCCATCTGACCCCCTGAAGTATTGTTGTGCGGCCACTTAACCCCTTGACCTAAAAAACCGGACCTTTAACCCCCCTTAAGTTGCAAAATCGTGCACTTAACCCCCTATGGTTGTTTTGCTCAGTGGTTTTGCTTATATGGCACTTAGTCAGTTCGGTTTCACTACATGAGTTGTTGTGTCAGCAAGGTGAGGTAGCAGGAGCCAAACGACAGTCGGCCCAAGCCCATCTAGCCATCTAGCCTGCACGAACCCAACAAAAAATCATCACAAAATCCAGCACCTGCTCGCACCGCCACAACATCGCCCAACTGGCCGAGTGTCTTCAACAAAACTCCCAAAAAACCTTCGTGAGCGAAGAGCCGCACCCAAATGCTGCACAGCTCAGTCTCCAATCTCAGGACATGTTCCTCGCCTGACTGAATCTCACCACCACCACCACCACCCAACGCCTTCCTCGCCGTGGCTTGCCATCGTTGATCTTCTCCATCTCACCATGGCCGTCACAGTGGCTAACTAGCATTAGACTGCCTTGGGTTGAGACACAACCACCAAGGGAATCGCCTTGAACCCTTCTTATTTTTGCGCCATCAATTTCCCCGAAGCTCCGCCGCTCCTCGCTGGCACCAAACTCTTCCTCCTGTTGCCACTACAGTTGTCCTTACCTCGATTCGACCACCACAGGCCTCTTTAGTGCCAAGTAACACCACCACCTGATCCACCACATGCACCGCCACCCACTGGATCCTCTACCCCGTTGTCGCCCACATCCTCCCGCCCTCCCTCTTCTTGGAGACTCCCTCCTTCGAGGCCGTGCTCGCCACTGTCTATGACGACTCTGTCGACACTCGGGCCTCTGACGCCGTCCAGTCCACCATACAACACCTCATCGCCGGCCTGTCCAAGAGGGCGAAGGAGAACCTCCACACAGCGCGCATCATCGTCTCGACACCCATGACAAAGATGCTGAAGGAGGAGCTGTAAGATCGAGGAGGCCGACTAGAGGGGGGTGAATAGGCGTTTTAAAAACTTTTATGCGCTAAAACCGATTTCTAATGCGGAAGCTTATAATCAATACGATTTTGCACAATTAAAGCCTAAAACAACTAGGTTCAACTAAGTGCACCAATAATACAAGTCTATTGATAATAATCAATCAAGCATGGACTTGTAAGCAATTCAATTTAAGCAATGTAAATGATATTATTGCAATCATACATAATGAATAAGCAATTTAATACAAGGTATATAAATTGCATAATGTAAAGCAAGCATTCATACACAATGAATGTAAATGCAATAGTAAAGCAATAGAGATCACACCACAAAGACGTGTCGATGTTTTACCGTAGTATTCGGAGACTTGCTGGTCTCCCCTAGTCCACGTTGAGGGAAACCCAAACCAATTGGGCCGGCTCCACGAATTAAGCCTTCCTCCGAGGTATCAACACCTCGCTCCACTAGGGTTACTCTTACTCCACTCCGGAGATGGCGAGCACCAAGCCACTCACAAACACCGGGCCTTCTCACAAGCTTCACTTGAGAAGATCACCGGACCACGACGCCTCCACGCCGTCTAGGTGTCGGCAAACACTAAGAGTAATAAGCCATGCCCCTTACTTGACTCTCACCAAGTGCAACACATGCACAATTGGATGCTCAATCCAATTCTAGTTGCAACACATGCAACTAGACTCTCTCCCTTTGCTCACAATGTGCAACACATGCACAATTGAGAGGAGAAGCTCACACTAGCTCAAAAGAATGAAATGAGATGCCAAGAGTTGCCCCCCAACCGGCCAAGGTGAGTATTTATAGCCCACACACAAAAACTAGCCGTTGGAAGAGAATGCGCCGAAATTGGAAACCGGTCGGTCGCAGTACGATCCGGTCGATCGAACTCTGATGCAGCGGCTATAAAACTAGCGTTACACACAATTCCGATCGATCCGCCCTCACGGGGTCGGTGACCGGACCCCGTCGATCCGGGCCTTTCGGGAGGTAAAAAACCGAAAAACATGCTCTCTGGAAAAAGCTGACCGGCCTTACAAGGGCGGTCAGTCCGGGCTTTCAACTGCGGTCAGTCCGCACCTGAATTTCAGCACAGGCGACACTCGTAAAAACGATCATAACTTTTGACTCCGATGTCGGAATTGAGTGATCTTGGACTCTATTGAAAGCTTATTCAGAGGGCTACACAACCCACCGATTTGATTTGATATCAAACACATTTTATCAAATCAAAAAGCACAATTCCAAAGAGCCACTATCATGGTCTAAGTCCAAATAATTAGCAACAAACAATCTTAGACCATGTCAAGAGAAAATACATGAATCCCAACAATTTGCAAAACACATTTGCAAACTTAGATCATGCCACAAGGAGTAGGTACGTGGACTTCAACCATTTGCAAAACACATTTGCAAAGTATAGTCACATGCTACAAGGATTAGACGCATGAGCCTCAACTATTTGCAAAACACATTCGCAAATAATAGCATCATGCCACGGTGAGCTAGAGCAAGCAAGATTGAGCTATCAACACATGATGAGACTCAAGCTACTAGACAAGACCCTCTTAATAGTGCGGCCTTTGTACTAGCAATCCGATCTTCAACCAAACACCAAGACCGGTAAAGACTAGGAACACATCCTTACCCTAGCTAGTCATACCTTTGCCTTGAGCATCTTCTTGAAGCTTCATGACGCACATCTTCACTTCAAGTCCGGGTCCTTGACTCGATGATCATCAACACATGATAATTTCCTTTACTTCGGGATCTTGACTTGATGCTCATCAACACATGATGATATCCTTCATCCCGAGTCTTCATATGCATCAACACATGATGCATTCTTCACTTGATGTCCATCAACACATTATGGGTCTTCTTTTAACTTGATGATCAACTCATGATCATCTCCTCTTCTTGAACATCATCAACACATGATAACTTCCTTTTTTTGAACCTTGACTTGATGACCATCAACTCATGATGCCATCCAAAGTCTTCATCGTCATGGAACATAACCTATTTATCCAACTCATGGAAAATGTTAGTCCCATAATGTGATTGTCATTAATTACCACAACATACCATTAACTCATAATGGTTGGGACAAGACACTACAATCTTTCCCTCTTTGGTAATTGATGATAATCACTTCAATTGCAAGTAATTGAATAGAGATAAATATGAGTATATATCAACTACACAAGTTATATATATACTCACGTATAAGTATATATGAACTACAAAAGTTATATATACTAAGAGTATATACGAACTACACAAATTGTATATACTAAATATGAATATATTAACTACACAAGTCAAATATATTCAAGGATAGATAAGCATATATGAACTACACAAGTCTCATATGCTCTCATATACTCATATGAATATATTAACTACACAAGTTATATATACTCAAAGATATGTTTCAAAGTAGAGATCTCAAATATGTGGAAAGGGAATATAGATCAATACTAATGAAACCACAAAACATAGAGTGAACTCCCCCTAAATGTGTGCATACACAAATGTGTGTTAAGTAC
The DNA here is from genome assembly GCA_036346255.1 of Ampelocalamus luodianensis. Classification (NCBI taxonomy): domain Eukaryota; kingdom Viridiplantae; phylum Streptophyta; class Magnoliopsida; order Poales; family Poaceae; genus Ampelocalamus; species Ampelocalamus luodianensis. Next base: position 31,433,086 of record CM070635.1, on the reverse strand, counting down.
ATATGCACATATTCAAGTTAGACTTTTGGTGGAGTTCATCCTATATTTTGGATCCGAGGAATGCAACAATATATATAAATATGAAGTAGAATGCATACCTTTTGTGTTTTTCACCTTTATATCCAAATGAGACTAAACAATAGGTAATCAATAAAAGTGTTAGTCTCACAAATAGATTTGTCATTTTGAATGCATACCTGTTTGGATTTTTCCTTTTATATCCAAGCTGAGACTAATCACGGTATAACAATAAGAGTGTTAGTCTCATAAATAGGTTTGTCATTAATCATCAAAATACTCTATTAACACATAATGGCGGGTCTAGATACTTCAGGAGCCCTGCCTGATCACGTGCGCTGTTGAGGGGTTCTATGATCAGTGAGCTTCCCTCCGATTCCTCCCTCCTGAAGCACCACCTAGCCTTCCTTGTCCTCCGATTTGAGCTCATTTCACCTCCAGGTCGCCACCACCGATGAGCTCGCCTCACCGCCCCGGGTCTCCGTCGCTAGGCTGCCTCGGAACCCATCCGCCTCCACCATCTACCATGGTGCGTTCCACTCACCCTATTGATGCTTGTGCTCCCCTTGTTCTTGGCCCTTTTGTCTGGCGTCGCGCCGCCTTGGCTTCCCAGGTAACCGGCCATTTGCTGCTGCGATTAGCACACGACCAACCATCTCAAGCCAGGCCGTGGCCACCTAGCTACTCACGTCGCTGCCCTCGTTCCATTGTGCCCATGCCCGACCCTCGACGTCACTTCTGTGCTGCCAGTGAACTTGCTCCCGAGCCGACGTGGGAAGTAGAGGAGAGCAAGGGGTGAGAGAGATTGAGGAAGAGGATTTACTGAGTCATCGCCACGTCGCAGCCTTGGTGGCAAAACCGCCTCTGAAACCACCTCAGGGGGTTAATTGCACTGGTTTTGCAACGTAGAGGGGTTAAAGGTTCAGTTTTTTAGGTCAGAGGATTAAGTGGCTACACAGCAATACTTCAGGGTCATATGACTTCTTCCTTCAAAAAAAATCCACAAAATATATCACTCCTGACTCGAAGTTTGACAGTCAACAAGAAACTTATTTCAAAAAAAAAAAATCAACAAAGAGGCTTAATTTGATTCATTAGGGAAGTGCGGTTTATGTTGCTAGTTAACCATCGTCATTACATACACATGTAAGGCTGTTCCTAAACAAGCATATGGATTACATACACAGTTAAATGGAAATTCCGTGGAAACCAAATATGCAGATGGTTTTTGTTCTTTTTTGAAAACTCGTGTCGTTCGATTTTCACGTGTTTTCATATTTAGCTCGCTTTCACGTGATGTTTGCACAAATACACACACTTTAGGCAGACCGTAAGTTACATCATACTTTGATACAAGCCACAAATAAACTCAAAACAACTAAAAATACACGTCACTCTTTCTTACCGAAGCTACGACTTTGCAATTTATCCAAGAACAACATTGGCACTTCTCCGGAAAACGAACCAGTCGGAGAGAGGCTCAGGCCTTGTTAATTTGGGCTTCCTAAATAAGGCCTCAAGTCATCAAATCATCCCTCGTTCACTGACGCATATATTAATCGTACCAATGTTTGCACAATATTACACATATATTTTAACGAAGACCACAATAGTACATTACATAAGCTTTTTTTGCGAGGATACATTACATATGCTTCTGGCAATAGGTACATAGTCACACTGAAGTGAGAGAATCCAATCTCCACATACCTTTTTTTTTTCTTAATCGAACTTCCATTTGTATTGGAGCAGCTAATTAGTAGATAAATACTCCCACAAATTGTGCAATATCGATCATGACAGTTTTTTGGCTAGAGTAGCACTTTTTAAGCGCGCAATAGCAAATTTAGCATCCTCTACGTCAAATACAAAAATAATATCGCGAAGCTGCCAACGGACGACACATCGCCGAGTCCGTGCACGGTAGCGCTGAGTCTGTGCGTTCGGGGCATGGACATACAGGCCGGGCCGCGAAAACGTATTCTGAACGGTCTCAAACAGTAACACTACAGTATGCAACATCGTAGCCATCACTGCAGCTACAGTAGCAACAGTAAAGCCTACTGATTACGCGCGGGGAAATTGGCTAGCAGGGCGTTTTTTGGGCTCGCTCACTGGTCGCGCGGGCGTTTGCTGTAGCAACAAATGTGTTTTCTTGCACAGCTGCCGTTCATGTCGCGCATAGACTCGGTGGCAATGTGCCCTGGGCATATGGACGTGGTACCATGTTTGCATTAGACACAAAGAGAGAGTTAGATTTGCTATTGTACACGTAAAAAATACTATATTAACCAAAAACTCATCATGGCAACGATGAAGGTGGTGACGGGCATGGAGGCGATGAACGAATCGGATTGTTATAGCAGTCCGCGCCTTGTGTGGCTGTGGGTTGGACTCCAGGATGATCACCTAAAGTTCGCCTTCCTGATGACAAAAACATGCACACACAATCTCCAAATTAACCCAGTTTCTGGTTGGATTAGCATGTATGTTGCCTAATTAGAATGTTTACGGAAAGAATTAATACTTTCCGGTAACAAAAAAAATAAAGCTTTCCAGCAAGTCAGTAACAATTGTTAGAGAAAAATATTTTTTAGCATAAAAAGTGATAAGAATATAAATAAGGATCTAAATCTTACCTACCCCGAGTCCCAAAGAATCTGTTGACATAGCAAGAAGTAGAACAGCTAGAACTACTAGCGCAGTTACCAACAGAAGAGAGTAAGCAGAGAACCGTTGCTTGTTCATCTCCTTTATTTTCTCCCTCACCGTCGTATGCCTTCACCTTATCCCTCACTTGGTTTTGGCTTACATCTTGCTACCTCTTATATGAACCATCCAAGAAGCTTTCTGGATGTATATTGTGTGTAAAAAAAAAATCCTCTAGTTGATGTGGCCAAGTAGAAAACTATGGCAACACTCACTGTCAAGTGGACCCTTTGAGGTGAGTAATGACCGACTTGTTACTTTCTATTACAAAAAATCTAGAAAGAAGTCTATTTTACTCCCTCGAAGTATCGTATTTGTGTACTTAACCTTTTGAACTTTTTTTGTGTACACTTAACTCATCTTCTTCTACCTCCAGCCCCCTCCCTCTCTCTCCCACCGATTCACAGTTTCATGGAATATGTCAGTGCACTATTTCCTACGTTAATCGTTAGCGTCAACTTCCACAACAAGCCCGAAAATCATCAGTTGGTAGTCTCGCAGATCCACATTAATTTATTTATTCTGAAAGAAGCTCTTGATGGTGGTGGAACACTTCAGTTTTGTTATACTCTTATACCCATCGATATGCGCAGCAGCCTCTAGATCGGATCAACGTTGCAAGACACGACACGAGTGCGTATGATATCAAGAACAAAATAGATGAATACCATAGAGAGAACCAAATAACGACGCTAAAACAATCACGATGAGGGAAAAAGATTTGGCGAAGCGGACCCTCGGATCCCAGGCTTTGAATACCCGGAGCCCTAGTGTATGTATCGTACTAGTCCCATTATCAGTAGCTAGTACATATATCCACAACGATAGCATATACATCCATACATCTATACATACAAAATAAAACAAATATGGTACATAACTTAAGTGATTACAAACTTTATATTACAAGGGCCGGCCAGACAAATAAAAACTCAAGTATTAGAAGTAGCGAATGAAACAACGGAAGCATAGTAAATAAACAAAAAAATATCCAACGGTATGCCTATCTAATCCCTCAAGCAACCGAGAAAAAAACAAGTACTAGAAAAACACATCACCGAACCCTCTAGTACCGGGTGCAAAGAACGCGTTGTCCTACTACATAGGCTCACCCTCTAGGTCTGAACAAAAATTTAAGCAAGATTGAGTACATTGCGTACTCAGTAAGATTTGTAGTGTATCACAAAGTTTATATATATACATGGCTAACAAGGGATGATGCTCTATGCTATAAGTTATTTTCAGCATTAAGCAAATTTTATTTGCAATATCAATATATAGTACTTTGCAACGAAAATTTACAGAGCAATTAAATACTTAACTCAAATAAGAACAAATCGCAACCCTCCTCGTCTATGATCAACATCTTATTTACAGCCATAGACATGGCACTTAACTCAAATAAAAACAACAAAACCATTCCCTTATTTTCCAATAAGGGCCATTTTCATAGAAACCAAGACTATACCCGATGGACTGCACCAAGCATGACTATTTAAATAGATTTACACTCTGCAGATATGTACAACTTTACCCACAACACATGAATTCTATAGTTTATTTGGCATCCGTCGATATCACCGCTCACTAACCTTTGGTAAGCAGCCTAGAGTACGCATCGAAGCATTTACATCATCTAGTCCTAATCTTGCACTAGCCCGGCGCATGAACACCCTCACTTCACCTTGGTACACCCTTGTAATATCCCAAATATTTAAAGAGGAGAAAAACTTTACGGATGTGAATTTTTTTAGAGAGTGGTTTTAACCAAAGTTTCAGGGGGGTTTTCGCGTTATTCAGAGAGCCTGGGTTGTGAGCCGAAAGTCCACAGCACCTTGGCCCGTTAGGGCAACCGTCCAAGTGGAGGGGGATAGCCATGTTATTGTAGCGCACACTGTAGCGCAGCCACTGTAGCACCCCTCCCCTCCCCATTGCGCCTCCACCTCCTTCCCCTTCCCTTGTGCCTCCTCTCCCCACTCACCCTACCAGCCGCCACCTCCACTTCCCCCTTGCGTCCCCTCCTGTCCAGGATAGCCATGTTATTGTAGTGCACACTGTAGCGCAGCCACTGTAGCACCCCCTCCCCTCCCCATTGCGTCTCCACCTCCTTCCCCCTCCCTTACGCCTCCTCTCCCCACTCCCCCTAGCAGCCGCCACCTCCACTTCCCCCTTGCGTCCCCTCCTGTCCAGCATCATCTCCACACCCTCCCTCCTAGTGGTTCCTCCATTGTTGCTCGCCAAGAAAAGAAAGGAGGAAGACTCTTGGGTGCTGCCAGCAGAAGAAAGAGGGGAAGCAAGGATATAGAAGGGAAGATGAAGAGAAGAGAAGAAAAGAGGAAGGACTAAGGACCACATTTTCTTCTTTGGATGATCTTCAAGGGTAACAATATAGAAGTCTATGGCAAGCCCTAGTTTAATTTTGGTTCAATTTGTAGATCGTTTAGCCAATAGGAAGTCAGGTTTCGGTTCTGTCTAGATTCGTCAGTTTAGGGCAGTGCATTGCGAGGGTAATTTGTCCTAGTTAAACTCGAAATTAGAACTCTGTCTGGTAATATAAAAGATAGTTTATTTCGTTATCTTTCTTTAGAATGCTGGATCATAATTTTTGGATGAATATATCTCGAGATATGGTCTTTACAATACTGTTGTCCAGAATCTCTATCATATTATAGCAGCCGTAGTATCTAATAGATGGAATATAGATAACGGTCGAATTAGGGATGCTGACCAAAACAATTTTGTAGAATTCAATTAGCTTTCCAGAATGTTAAAGAACACAATTTTTGGATAATCAGGACGAAAGTTATGGATATTTCAATATTACTGTCCAGAATGTCTGTCAGATTCTGACAGTTGTTTTAATTTATTTGTTAAAATTAGTTAAATACAAAATTTGAGAATCTGGCCAACTAGACTTTTGTAGACAATTTCGTAATCTTTTCAAAGAGACTAAAAATGCCTTTTTATGATAAGCAGAATGGGAGATATATATTTTAGAAGGTCGCTGTCCAATATTGAGTTACTGTTAGTTCATCATTTCGCTTGAATAGATTAAATATATGAAATATGGGTTTTTGTGAGTGCAGAATAGAGCGTTGCGATTAGCGTTGTTCTATCTTGTCAAATCTTGTTTTGAGTAAAGTATTTATTGTAGGCGGAGTGACCTTGGGTTTGGTTTCGCATTCTCTACATTCAATTTGTCGCAATACGAAAGGCAAGTACATTTTGGATCATCTTGGATGTGTCTTTGTACAAATTGGTTGGATTACTATGATAAGGATAATCTTATGAAGTATGAGTATTTTTCTACTGATTGCTTGTTTTCGTTAAATGCTTATAACAATTGGGAAGGTATGGAAGTGTTCATTTCATTTCATTACATTCATTCCAAGTTTTCATGTTTAGCCTACGAGAGTGATATTGAGGTTCATTTCATTTCATTCAAACATTCATGTTTAATCCATGGGAGTGGGTATTGAGATTCCCATATTTTTAATATGGGCAACTAGATCCCTGTATGAAAGATTCTTCATACGGGTCTTGGATCCCCGCATTTTGATAATGCGAGCCTGAGTGAACACCAATGAGTGTTACACTGACTATACCGGTATATACAAAAGAGAAGTGGAGATATATGCATCTTGCATCGCATTCATAGTATATTCATATGTTTGGGATAATTTTTGTGGTTTTGGCTGTTGCGCTTGGGGGTTTAAATTGGATTCAATACAAGTCTTCCGCTATGTTTATCTATTGATCTTCGTAGCTCTCATAGCTATTGGAGTCAAGATCTTGTTGAATCCGATCAAAGCAAAAAATAGATAGTGCTCCTATTCACCCTCTCTCTAGTCGCCACGGTCCAACAAGACAAAAGAGGTAAAGAGATGAGAAATGATGAACAAGATGATAACAGTGCAACTGAGAGGAGCAGTTGTACTGCGAGATAATTAGTAGGTGGGTAAAGGGGACTCGGGCAGGAAAAAGAATTAGGGAAGAGATGTGACCCATTTACATATGGTTAATATATAAGGACCAACAAAACTCTCACCGGATAAGATGCCGTAAATTAAATGCTAACCATTTTCCCTTTGCGACGGGCAGGAAATGCTACCTTGTTACGTGGCTAAAATCTTCACATCGGGTAAGTACTATGTGTGAGTGTGATAGAGGAACCCAGAGCCGGTATAGAGTCCAGGAGTGGGTGATCCAAGGTGCTATAGCGCTAGGTGGAGTATTGGGTGCGGAGAGTCCAGCCCAACCAACATTACTGGAACTCGGTGGATGACTAGGTCAACACCGTGACAAGGTCAGCACTGACAGAAAGTAATAGGTGGGGACTTAATCACGTAACCTGAAAAATATTATGTATTCTGATTTCGAGCCCGCATCAAAGGAAATGTAGAGGGTCCAGTTAAAAAGGGGTCATAATAGCTATGGGTAAAGTGACACAAGCCTGCGCAGCGCTAAATAAAATCATGAATTCATGCTTGTTCCTGGATTGGAACTTACGGGAACCATTGGGGGTCTATCTTCCATTCGCGTGACAAGTAGTCTTTTCAGTATTAAAATCTGCCACCTAAAGTTTTAATGAGTTTATTTATTTTCCTGTAAAGAGATGACTAGAAATTATGATAATGAAAAGAGATGAGTTATACAGTGTATTTTGCTATTAACGCTTGCTGAGTACATTCGTACTCAACCTTGTTATCTATTTCCTTTGTTAGATCCTAGTCTGGCCAGGAATTATCCTGAGTGGGACGAAGGGCCCGCAGATACCGATGAGGCCGCAGGGGACAAAGACCCTTACCACGAGGAGCAGAGTGAGGTGGACACCCTATTTGGCACATGGGACGAATAGACGACCAATATAGTCAGGTTGGCAAGCGAGGGGACGTGGTCCCATTTTGCAATTGTAAATTACTTATTGTAATGTAAGACTACAGCCTTGCGTGGCTAATACTGTAATAAAGATGTGTAATTTCTATCTATTGTTCTGCTACGCTGACTCTGGTAAAGATTTGCTATTCGTCGGAGCGGTGTTTTACTAGGCAGATGAATAGTAATCCAAATACTTAAGTATGATTACCCTCTGAGCTAATGACAGAGGCGCCATATAGGGCACAGCCCACCAGACACACAATGAAGCCACATTCTTCGTCGCCTTCAAAGGGGTACAGAGTATGTTTTTTTTAAAAAAATAATATTATTTTTAAAGACATTTACAAAAATAAATAGCCGTTTAAAAAAATTACAAAAATGTGCCTCATGCGCGATTGAATGGCGATTCATTCTGTCGCCGGTTCAGCGGCGGCGAGGACCTATCCCATACATCGCGCGATTGAGAATGAATCGCGATTGAGCGGCGGCAGACTATCGCCGATTCAGCGGCGATAGAGTCTGTCGCCGATTCAAGCGGCGATTCATTCCAACCCTAGCCGATTTTTATTTTCCCTATTTCACTTGGCGGTTTGTGATTTTCATACATTTTAAGCGATACGAAATCATTGGACTCGTAATAATATTTTATCATCATCGTATGTTGTTCTACTACGGTTAATTTTGGAGAATTTAGTGAGGACGTTTGAGGTATGAACGATTCGTAAAAGGAAGATAAGTGATATTGCCATTCCCCAACCCTTATTTTCCCTATTTCACTTAGGCGGTTTGTGATTTTCATAAATTTTAAGCGATGCGAAATCTGTTAGACTCAGTAATAACATTTTATCATCATCGTATGTTGTTCTACTACGGTTAATTTTGGAGAATTTAGCGAGGAAGTTTGAGGTATGAGCGATTCGTAAAGGAAGATAAGTGATATTGCCATTCGATCGGAATTCATACTCGATATTAGAGAACTTGCGGAAGAACGTCATAACACTTAACTAAAATGATAATTGACAACATTGATAATAATATTTTTGTCGCGGGTCGCGACGTCAACATCTCCCATGTGGATGCCTCTAGTCGGGCACGGGCGAGGTCCCCGTGGTGACGTCGGAATGCCGATGTCTCCTTGGTCTGAGTATTTCGCGTGGGGTATGTCTTGAAGGTGTGGCGGACTCCACGCAAATGGAGCACTTCTTCGTCGGCGTCCCGCCGCCTCGTCCATATCGTTCACGGCGCGTCGTACTGCCGCCGCCAACCTTTCCAGAGCCTACCAATGTCGCGGCCCAGTTAGTTGCTCCCGGGATGGATGGCGGTGAAATGGCCAACAACGGCGTAACCATACATCTCTCCACTCCATGTTTGCATCACGCCTCCTTGGTGAAATAGTGAGAGAGTCTTGGCCGGGATCTTTGCGCCACCGTCGAGCAGCGGCCATGACATGGGAGCGGGGCCTATGCGAGAAGAAGGGCTTGTTACAAGTGCAAGCGCGGCTATCGCGGCGTAGCATGCACTCATGGGTGATCCTCTCGCGGTTAGTCCCGCGGCGCCCTTTATCCTGCACATTATCTCGGCGAAGCTCCTCGTGCCCATCTTGAATGCCCGGTGCATCTCACCTTCTTGCTCTTCTCCTCCATGTATGCGGTGATCATGGCGGGTAGAGTACTCTGTCATTGTCATGGTGGCGGCGCATTCTGCATCTGTTAACAAAGTAGTTTGTGGTACCGCGAGAATTGCCTCCACAATACCAACCAAAGGGAGGCACTGGCGCGCGCGCATGACCCATTGTAGACCTCGGCTAGGTTGGTTGTCATGATACCGTGTCGAGCACCACCTGTCATGCGTGCGGCGACCACTTCTCCTTAGGCTCGTGCTCAATCCGGTCGAGAAGCTTTTGACTGTGCCCAGTCTTCCTCGTGACACTAGGAGCGTCGCCAGGTAGCTGTGGCAATGCTTGGGGCCTGATCGGCGCTTGGGGCGGCCCGTGTCGATGCCTCCATACGTGGGTTTTGTCGGTCGTCCGAATCTTCCAGTGTGTCGAACTTACGCTGCTGGTTACGGTTGCCTGAGCGTTGAACATGTTCATCAAGTCCTTGTTGCGGGCGCTTATAGAAGTTTGCACCCAAGTGCCTCATGCACCACACGCTCGTAGATCCGGCCATGGAAGTGGAAGCGTTCTCTCCTCATTGTATGCGTGTTATTGCACGCAGCGGGCCAGCGTCTTGGTCATGTATGAGGCATACGTTGGGGCGGTCTGCTGAAATCCTCACATTCTTCAAGAACCACGCCCGACTATCGTGTTCTCGCTTTCAGCAGCGAATGCCACGAGAAGAACTTGATTGTTTCGTCGTCGCTATTGCGGTCGATGATCGGCCCTTGTACCGCCGATCGGGAATGTGCCATCGATACACAAGATTGGGCGACGATCTTCGGAATGCATTGATGCATGGACCAAACGCGAAGAATGCTCATTGTAGTACCCTCTTATTAGGCCACCGGATGCATGGCGTCTTGAATGTCGACATGAGTGCGGGATTCTGTCTTGTATGACTCGGGTTGCCGGGAGGTTGTGGTAGGAATCCTCGAGCGTCGCGAACCTTGATTCCAATACCTTCTGCTTTGCCCTCCAAGCCTTGGCATGGCGATAGTGTCTTGGAACCTTGCCTCGATGGCGAATGATGGATCGTGGCTCGAAATCTAGGTTGTCCACGATCTCACCGTACATGAGATTGGCAATGAAGCTCGATGACAAGTTCGGTGGGGCTGCGCGACTTCAACGACGGCGCATGTGTGAGGACCACTATGGAGCACTTCCGGTAGGTATCCACTTGGGCTGGCGTGGCGTGCGCGCCAAGGGCATCCTCAATGCCGCACTTCACGTCGTAGCATCTTGGGGTAGACTTGGCGACGGTGAATGTGCGTCGAGCCGACAATGCCCGTAATTTGACCGCATCTTGCACGGCCTCCTTGCATTTGTACGTAGCTCCTAGTCGACCTCGCGCTCGTCGTACTCCCATGGTACATGGGAGCCCGTTGACCACGAGGTTCTCTAAGCGGTATGTGTTCCACTCGGATGGAACCGCTCTTTGGTCGCATCATCGTCGTCGCCGGAACCTTCATCTTGGACAATGCCATGTAGTCTTGGTCTTGAGCTCCATCATTTCCACGAGTCTTCGGCTCCTCTCCTCGTCAGCAAGCCCACTAGCTTTGTCTCAGAGCGAGGTAACTCGGCGACATCGGCAACCTCTTGCCCTTACGCGGTGTGTGCGGCGCGGCTGAGTCACCTATTTCTTCCTCGGTGTCGACAACTCCTACTTGTTACGCGAGATGCAGGAGTGGATTTTGCAAACGCCTGGACCAGAAGGACCAATTTCCACCCCCTCTCCCTCGCCATGCGTACATACGACCGCCATGAATTTGTTCCCTTTAGTTGCACTAACTCCCAATACGTGGGCTGTCCTGCCCGGGGGGCGAGACAACTCAATGTCAGATCGTAGACATCACGGTCCACTTGGGCGTGTGGAACAACTACCGCATCCGCGCGCGAATGTGCGTTGCTCGGTCTTGGTAGGGACACGTCGCGGGTGAAATAACTCAAATCAATTCCCTCGGGACCCTCCATAATAGTCCCTCGGCGTAGTAAATTTTGAAATTGACGGCGTCGGACATATTTGACGTCATTGCAGTGTGAAGAACATTTACACCATGAACTACATATGTGCAACTAAATATCCCACCAAAAACTATGTAAAGCAGACTTCACTCGTAATGATGACATCAAGAATCATGTAATCTGTTCATTAAGAAAATTACAGAGGGTGGGCAGCGAGACGACAGTAACGCCGCTAGCTTTTCTCGTCCTCCTCTCTGCTTGTGTCATACTGTTTTTGGTTGAGTAAGACCGAGTCTGTGTGGAATTTCGCGGTTGCAAGAGGATTTTGTAGAGAGTCGCCACATCGCCCGATTTAATCGGCGATACCTTCCTCGTCGCCGATTGAGCTGGCGATACCTTCTGTCGCCGATTGAGCTGGCGATCGATGTCTTGTCGCCGATCGCTATTTGTTGTTGTGCAATGTTGGAAGATTTTTGGAGGGCGATTGAGGATTAATGATTACGTACGTACCAAGGCGAGCGATACTAAAATGCGTTGGGAATGACTCAACGATAACCACACGACATTTCATCAGGCAAAGGGGATTACATGGCACGCGAGGACAACGAAGCGAGCACAGTACGCATGCCTTTAGGAAAACGAAATACATGGGACATGTGGAGGATATGGTAGAACTCACGAGTCCAGCGTGGCCATTTACCCTTACGGGCTAGCTCGGCGTTGTACTCCTCGCCTTGCGCCTTGGCTCTCGCCGCGATGGCCCTCTTCGCTCCTCTCGGCCTCCGTCGCCTCGCATGCTCACGCTCCTGCTCCTCGCGTTGCTGTCGCCTACCTTGCTCGGCTGCTCGACTTTCAACTCTTTGAGGCGCCTTTCACGGGTCTCGATGTGCTCCCTGGCCCAGCTCTTCCGTCTCAGCAACGACCACATGTCGTAGGGGTGGATCTTGTCGTCGATCCACTGCCGGAAGTCGCATAGTGGTGGCGGAGACTGCGGTGGGTAAAGAGAGTTCGTTACCCCGAAATCCGGAATGAAAAAAGTATTGTACCATGAAATAGGGTTTCATTACCGGATGCTGTTATTGCGATCATGGCGTAGTTTGGGTAGCACCAATAGCGCTGCCCAATGGTCCACTCATCGGTTGATTTCACACACTTGCAAGCGTCCCTACACCAGCATAGGGGGGTGCCACCCCTATCGGGGGTCCTTCCGGAGCGTTCGCGAGCATAGGAGGGTCGTCGGTGGTCCCGAGAATCGTTGGGCGTGCTACGAGGCGACTTCCTAAGATCCACCGATTCGGAAAGGTTTGGTGGGTGAAAGGCTCGACTAGCGGCATGATAGCGGCGGTGGTTTCACGGGAGACACCAGTCCTTCAAAAGCTTGCGGATTTTCTCCCATTCCTTCTCCTTGTCCATGTTTTCTACTTGGTGGTGCTGTTGTGGACTAGTTGGACGAGTTCCGTTGTATTTATAGTTGGAGTGGATGGAGCCGTTGCGGGCTTCTCGTCTTGGTAAGTCGTCCACAAATCTTTGGCCCGCTTTGGTCACATCGTCTGAAAAGGTACTCAGTGTAGTCACATCGTCCCGAAAGCAAGCCCGTGCGGTCACATCGTCTGAAAAGCTAGCAGTGTAGTCACATCGTCTGAAAAGCAAGCGGGTGTGGTCACATCGTCCGAAAAGGTGGTCCGCTGGTCACATCGTTAAAGCGGTCTACTCGGTGCCATCGTCACGAAAAACTAGCGGCGTGGTCACATCGTCTGAAAAGGTGCCTACTCGGCTAACTTTTAAGGGGATGCTACAAGACGGCGACCTTTAAGGACTCTGTCGCTGCGTGTTGTCGCATCGCCAAAAACCTAGCTCGTTTTATCGCGTCGTTGCGAACAGTTGGATCGTCAAAGAAAGCCATATTACTGATATTCAAAAGATTTCATAACTACAGTTGGCATAATGAAGAAAAAAATATATAAAGGAAAATCTAATGGCGTCCCCTCTTAGCCTGCACCCCGCGTGTCGTCCCGGGCCTCTGCCGTCGCTGCTGCGAAATGCGTCGAAGTCGGTGCTGATACCCGACCGCGAGAAGTCGCGGTGGTGTAGCGGCTGCTCTGCGTCGGTGATCTGCGTCGTGCGGTGCTGCGTTGGTGATCTGCGTCGCCTGGGTCATACTCGGCGCACCGTACAGCTGCGAAGCCTCCAAAGAGAACTGCGTGTCACGCGGATCCCTGAAGAAGTCATCGATGGGTGCCGATAGGTCTGCATCGCCGGCGGAGAATGTATCGTCCTCCCAATCCGTTCCTGCGAAGAATGAGGTTACGAACATAGTCATGACTAAAAGTACGTTACGCAAGCAAGCGGAACTCACTGTTGGCCCAAAGATGTGCTCGGACGGACGCGGCATAGTCTGGCCCGCGTACAGGTGGAGCTGAGGACCTGTAACAGAAGATCGTCGTTACAAACTTATGAGGTTCGAAATGAAATGAAGAAGCGACGTCACCGTGTCGAACTCACCTCCCGCATGTCCGGAGGTGCTCCCCGCTCTGCCGCGCCGGCGTGCGCCACGTCGCGGATCGAGGCGTGTCCTACCACCTCGTCGACCCCTCGTCCTCGGTTTGCTCGGTCCATCGGTCGGTCGGCGTCGCGACGATCGCGGTCCGCGCTCCGCGTCTTGCTGCCTCACGATCACGTGCGAGAGCCTCGATCTCCCGACATTGCCATGTCTTTGCGAGTCTACCATCTCGGCGACCTCGGTGAAGATCCACCGCACGGTAATCATGAAGTTGTACACGTAAGTATGTCAAATTAAATATGAAATATGTAATATTGAGTACGTACGCTGCGGTGGAAAGCGGAGTCCGGCTGGGTGGGGTACGTGTCGGACGTCGCGGCCACATGTCGGCGGTCGACCACGACCGGGCGCAGCGTAGCCTCGTCGGTGAGTACCACTCCATGTAGTGCTCGTGCGTCTCGGGTCGTAGGCCTCGTCAGTAACCTCGACGAGGGTCTCGTCGCGCGGCACTCAATCGGCCACCCAAGGGGCCATCTGTCCGACGAGGACATCGTGCCTGAACTCCTTCCTAGTGTACCGTGGGCGGCAAGAAAAATATTTGGTTGCGATGTAACACATATTGTAACACATAGTGAACTTACGGCGTGTCGTGCCGGCACCGCCTCCCAAGAAGCTGGGACCTCTGTCGCGACCGGCGGCGCATGACCCGCTGTATCTGGTACTCCTCCACGAAGATGTCGTGCACCAAGGCACTCCGCGTGTACCAGTACACGTAGTCTCGCGTGCTGCGACCGCACGGCGAGCCGTTGAGCGCGCGCCATCACCCGATCGTTCTTATGCGGGGTCGGATGATGCGATGCGTCGGTCGGTGATCGAACATCGCAACGTACTCCGGGTAGGAGCCCTGCGAGGTGATCGGCGTGAAGGTGACCTGTGCAATACAACACTGCAAACTTAGCACACGAGAATAACGACTGCAAAATGAAAATAACAAATGATTACGAAACTAACCGTCGGCGGCACCACAAAGTGCCCATGGTCGGCGGTCCGGTCGTCTGCGGGGCGTACAAGTCATCCGTCGCTCTCAAGTCCACATGTGGTCGTCCGATCTGAAAGCGCTCCAACGACTACGGTGCGGTAGGAGTGGGCATCCCGAGGATGGCGCCAATCCACGCCATGGCCGGCGCAGCGTCGCCGCGGTCTTGCGATGCGTCGCGCCAAAGACGGCCGGACCCCACGCGTAGTGCGGGATCCGCTCGATCGGTGACTCCGCCACCTCTCGCGCGTACCGGATGTAGTGCTTGTCCACGCTGTCGCCGTGGGAGCTCGGGAACATCACCCACCGAACAACCACGGCGGTAGGCCTCGAAGTGCCTGCATAATGGATGATGGGCGTGCGTCCGCGGCCATACGCTCGAGTACGCAAGAAGACACGTAACGCGTCGGCGGGGTTCACAAGCGAATTGTTACGAGAAAAATAGTTAGGAAAACACTTACGTGGAAGCGGTAGATCCACGGCGTGGGCGTGCGGTTTCTTTGAACTCGGCGTCTGTGTTGCTGGCGGCGGATATCGCGAACACGGCTAAGAGGTCCGTGCGCCACGTGGCGGGGCGTCGCGCGCCACCATCGGGCGCTGCGCGGGGCAACCGGTGAGGTAGCTCACATCTGCGGCGTCGGCGTCATCTCCCGCGCGGAGATGGAACACGTGGGTCTCGGCCTCTAGCGGTCAACGGCGCCGTCGGTAGGGCGGTCGTGCGCGAGCGCCTGAGCGTCGACCCGGCCGCGCCGGTCACGATCGTCCTCCACCGTCGCCTCCACCATCCTCGTGAGTGGAAGGAGGCTGCGCTCTCAACTGCGTCCAAGCGATTAAGCACAAGCAGAGTCAGCGCAAAATAATCGGACCGCCATTGAGTGCATGAAGGACACAACTTCACGTACCTCGGAATCGGTCTCGGTGCGACCTCCATGCCCCGATGGGGTGCGTGGCAAGCGCCCTAGCTCTATCGGCGCCTCGCCCTGCGGAGAACGCGATCTGGCGACTACGGTGACGCTGGTCAATCAGGTCAAGCAACTCGTACTCACTCGCGTCGGCCATACACGAAAATGCAGCAAGATAGAAAGTTCATATTTTTTCCATGCATCTTTACATAACCTATGTAGCAACTACGAAATTGACCGCGCACTAATACAACTAATAACAGCGTACTAACAGGATATTGACCGCGCGCTAACACAACTAATAACCGCACACAAATATTCTCATTGTTTTTTAGACCTAAACAGCTACTCCGTGTTTTTCTCACAAATCAAAAAAGTACCGTGCATCAATTATGTTACTACAGCGGTCAACCAGCGCCATACTCAATTCTATGTCGCTATTGTCGCAATTCTATGTCCAACTCAAAATATGTACTACAGGTTCGGCTACATTTATGTAACCCACTCGATTCTATATCGCTATTGTCGCATTTCTATGTCGCTACACAACTCAAAATATATCTTGCACATGTTAGACTAAATTTATGTAACCTACTCAATTCTATGTCGCTATAGTCGCAATTCTACATCGCTAATCAACTCAAAATATGTACTCGAGTTCGACTACATGTATCGACCTACTCAATTCTATGTCGCTATTGTCGTTTGCTAACCTACAAAGTTTGGGCGTAACATACGATTTAGAAATATTTACCGCAACACAAGATGATCGATCGAACCGATGGTCTATCAATCTCTCTCCACCGCCACGAACCGGCGGGCTTCGCGCAATTTCTTCTCTCCTCTCCAACCTCTCTTGTTTTTACGGAATTAAAATGAATTCGGATTGATTTTTGGGATTTTATAGTCGTCCTCTCGCGCATTCAGCTGGCGGCAGAAAACTAACCGCCGCGAGTGGCGGCAGGTTCCACCATCGCCATTGAGCTAGCGATATGTTCTGTCGCGATTCAACGAGCGACGAGCACATTTTGTAATTTTTTTAAACGGCTATTTATTTTTGTAAATATCTTTAAAAATAATATTATTTTAAAAAAAAATTCTACAGAGTATCGAGCTTGATGGGAGGCATAAGTGACTGCTCTTTCGGCGAGTATCTGTACGCGAAGAGAGAACCCAAGCGGACGAAGTATACTGTGTTATCCTCTTCGACGTATACCGCCCTGCGAAAGATCGGGGTGTAGCTGGAGCTTTCCCCTGTCAATGAAACCCGTCTCCAACTGCGGTTGGTGCAGTCAAAGCAGAAGAAGACAGTGCCCAGCAACAATACCAGGATCCTGTCGCTGCTTCTTCAAATACTTCTTGCATTCTTCATTCGTCTACATTTTCCCCTTACAGTGCTACTGCATCCATGAATCTCCTCATGTCAACAGCAACAGTGAGACAATGTTTCTTCTGTGAGGGCATGTAGAAGTTCAGTCATGCGACCAGACTCCAGGAACAGCCGATTTAGACCTTGAACAGTTTCTCAGAATTGAGCATCCCACTCATTTCCATGCTTGTCAGCTGTAAAACCGTGTGGTTGTGCAGCTACTTCATCCACCCTACGCCTCAACATCTGGTACTTAGCTCTTGAAGGTTACCATTCTGACTAGCATGTGAAATAGCGACGAGCTCATCTTCATGCCTGGGGATTGGATCACGAATCTAGTGCAGCTGATGCCGCGGTGAGCGATCTTGGTAGCTGTGTCTCTCGCGACGGACGAGATGTCTGAGGCGGCGTCTGAGTCGTCGGTCGCGACCTCAGCGGTGGGGCCGAAGCGGTCGCCGGGGAAGCCGGCCAGGAAGCGCGCGGTCTCCGGCGAGCTGGGGTTAGCCCGGCGCGACCGTGCTTCTCCGTCCCCTCCGCCGCGGCACGAACCACGGGATCGCTCCGTGCGGAGGTCGCCGTCGCAAGTGGCCGCCGGAGCTGCGCCGTGCCGCGAGCCCTGTCGCGTCCCTACAGCGGAAGCCACCTGTCTCGGTGAGGCCGTCACCGCGGCGGGTGCAGGAAGCACCTCCTCCGCTCTCGCCGCAGCGGGAGGCGAGCTCAGCACTGCGGAGGCCAGCACCGGCGGCGATGGCCAAGGCGACGGCGACGGCGAGGGGAAGGAGTCGTTGGAGAACCCGCTTGTGTCCTTGGAATGCTTCATCTTCCTCTAGTGATGCAGCGCTGTGCTAATCTGACTTCTGGATTAGGAGGGGCCGTCTGATTGGAATCGGACGGAGTTGGAATGCTGGATGTTTCAGCATAGATGTCACGTCAGACGAAACAGCTATCGGACGCACGGCAGGGTTGCTTCTGCCAGGTATTGAAACTTCGAGGATACGTTATATCTGATATTTTGGTTTTGGTTGAGAGACAAATATTAAACTACGTGTATAGTTGAGGAATGTAAGATGTACTTAATCCTTTATAGTAAGCTCCGGGCCTCACTTTAGTACCAAATGGATTTCATGCATTACATGAAAGAGCACCAATCTAGGAGATGCCCTTAGAGAAAAGATTGCGAGTAATTGATAGATCAGTTCCTGAAAGAATTGAAGAAGAACAGAAATCACATCCAGCTACAGCACAGCAAACAGGTACAAAAAAGCTAATGATTCAGTTCCAAACAACTTGAAAATGCTTCAATGGAACATCAGCCAAATTTCCCAAGATTTGGTCAGGCTTCAGTACTTCAGTACATTCAGACCCTAAAGCCTAAACTAGGCACCAACAAGCTTATACATTCTACCACTTACCCACAAGCTGAAGGGTGTCCCGTCGCTGCATGGCGTGGTGGGCAGCAAGAAGCTTCATCTGTCTCCGTGTGCCAACGACCTCCTTTAGACGGACTCCAAAATCACGCAGACCCTACATGGATCTGGCGCCTGAAGTGTACCAACGGGGGGAGGGCGGCGGTGCTGATGGTGGATGTTCGGAGGAGGTCGCTCGGAGCAGCGAGAGGTGGTGGCCGCCGCGCGGATTTTGGACAGTGGAAGCGCGAAGATGGGGAATTGCAGCAGGGGAGAGAGGTGGAGAGCTGGAGGAGAACATATCGGAGGCGGAGAGTGATGAGGACTCAAACTGACCTTCTTGTTGAGCAGGAGTTTTTTTTTTCTTCCCAAAATGATCTGAGATGTGAACGATCTGATCGTTGGCACGATCTATGGCCCAAAACGAAATTGTCAGATTTCTAGAAACTAGTCGTTTTTCCGTACATCTCCTCGACATATTTAGCCACGTAGCATACATATTGAGAAATTTTATGATACATTCTCTGAGTATTATACGGTAGTAGTATAAAACTAATTTGACCGTTGATTTGTTAAGTGTATAATATATATTTTTTTGTATTTATAATTTTTTTATAAAGGTATTATAAACTTTTTCAACTATAGTTGAAAATATTAATTTTGTGTCATGTGATTCCCACATAAGCAATTATAATTATATCTTTTTGGGATTCTAGTACCAATACTACTAGTGTAGTATAACTAAATCGTAACTAATCTAAACTATTTATTATTATTATTATTATTATTATTTTAAAAATAAAAGTACAACTCTTAGCCTCTGCACCAACTAAACTAATCTAAACTATTAGATCACAAAGAATAGACAACTCGTATTAAATTGAACGTAAAAGAACTCTACGTATAACACTGTGAGCACCTCTTTGTAGGTCGCTGACTGATCGGTGCAGTTTTTATTATCCACACGACCTGTTTGATGCTCTCTCTGATCATCATCGACCCAACGAAGCATATCAGTTAGCATAGTTCTAGGCTTTTAGCTCCTGCCAGTTTGCGATGATCAGAGGGGTACGTCCTTCAACAGTTCAACGAGCTACCAAGGCATGCCATGCATTGATATATGCAACTTGTTATTTACTAAATAAAATATTGTCATTACTTACATATGTAAACTAAGCTTTTCCTAAACAAGCATCTAAGTGCATCTGAAGAGTAGTAGATATATACCATAATTTGCATCATGCTTTGATCTGCACCCTATTTGCGTAGATGTAAGCGCAGCAAATTGGTACATATATGCTGATGCAGGATGCACATGGCGTATCATGGCGAGAACGCTGCCGGTGGTGAGCACGGGACACTAGGATCGTTTGATGCACACGCATGACCTGGTCCACGACCAGGATTGTGTTGCGGGGGCGGGGGCTGGGCTCCACGACGACCACCCAAATCTCTCCTTCCTGATGACAAATTCATACACACATAATCCTCAGTGTATCTCCGAATTAACTTAATTTTCAAATGAGACATGTTAGGCAGCAAACAAAGCAGTCTAATAACAGACCACTATCAAACTTGTGTCGTCAGATCTATGGATCGCTCTAAAAACCGTACATGACTCCGAGCCCTAATATACCCAGTCACAAAACAAGAACTGACTCAATTTAACTGAAAAATTAGAACCTAGAACTCTATAGTTAACAACATCCGAATTACTACGTATTGGATAAAAAAAATCTAAACCAAATCGTAACTAATCTAAACCATTGGATAAAAAAAATAGATAACTCGTATTAAATTGAGTGTATAAAAAAACTATACTTATAGCACTGTGAGCACCCCTTTGTAGGTCGCTGACTGATCGGTGCAGTTTTTATTATCCACACTACCTGTTTGATGCTCTCTCTGATCATCATCGACCCAACGAAGCATCTCAGTTAGCATAGTTCTAGGCTTTTAGCTCCGGCCGGTTTGCGATGATCAGAGGGGTACGTCCTTCAACAGTTCAACGAGCTACCAAGGCATGCAATGCATTGATATATGTAACTTGTTATTTACTAAATAAAATATTGTCATTACTTACATATGTAAATTAAGCTTTTCCTAAACAAGCATCTAAGTGCATCTGAAGAGTAGTAGATATATACCATAATTTGCATCATGCTTTGATCTGCACCGCCTTTTCTGTAGATGTAAGCGCAGCAAATTGGTACATATATGCTGATGCAGGATGCACATGGCGTATCATGGCGAGAACGCTGCCGGTGGTGAGCACGGGACACTAGGATACCCAATTACCCATGACCTGGTCCACGAGGAGGACCGCTTCGCGGGGGCGGGGGTTGGGCTCCACGACGACCACCCAAACCTCTCCTTCCTGATGACAAATTCATACACACATAATCCTCAGTGTATCTCCGAATTAACTTAATTTTCAAATGAGAGATGTTAGGCAGCAAACAAAGCAGTCTAATAACAGACCACTATCAAACTTGTGTCGTCAAATCTATGGATCGCTCTAAAAACCGTATATGACTCCGAGCCCTAATCTACCCAGTCACAAAACAAGAACTGACTCAATTTTACTGAAAATTAGAACCTAGAACTCTATAGTTAACAACATCCGAATTACTACGGAATCTGTACAGGCTTCTCATTGGAACATAATAAGACACATCGGGCGTAAACTACGAATAAAAGATTGAAGCATAACAACAAGAAAAATTGATTCAGATTAAAGAAACAGCCTACCATCTGAAAGAACTAGAATGCAACTTAAAATCTAAAAATCCCTCAACGTCTACTCGTGTAGCAAATTCCAGAGGAATTTTTTTAACAGATCTGCAGGGCTTAGACCTAACTAACCATCTATGTAGCTTGGCCATTTGAATTTGATAAAAAAACTGCTTCCTAAAAATGTGACCCCGTCCACCTTGTTAAAAAAGAAGAGCTATTGATCAGTCTTTAGTTAGACATCGGTGAATTCCCTGATTTCCACAATCACTCGGCCTCTCCCAAAAATATCTCCGCCCCTCACTTATACTGGATAATATTTCCAGTATTGAGCTGACTGATCCTGAGCTATAGGAAGTGCACTTGATCAATGCATGTAATGATTGTTGAGAAAAAAGATTTAATTTAGGATTGCTAAACACACAAATATACCATTTTATGTTGACAAAAACTTTAGAATTAGTGAAACTAACAAAACTATTATTGTAAGCATACAAAACTTTTACGATTAGTAAACCCTGCTATTCTAAGCACTGACGCATATGCACCCTCTTAAGTGGACAAAATATTTAGAATTAGCGAATCATACAGAACTGTCCTAACTTCTGAGCTAACAAAACTTTGAACCTAC
Organism: Ampelocalamus luodianensis; assembly: GCA_036346255.1. Taxonomy (NCBI): domain Eukaryota; kingdom Viridiplantae; phylum Streptophyta; class Magnoliopsida; order Poales; family Poaceae; genus Ampelocalamus; species Ampelocalamus luodianensis. The sequence continues at coordinate 31,411,285 of CM070635.1, read as the reverse complement.
TATTCTAAGAACAACAAAACTGCTAGGAAAACCATTAGAATTATTGTAATATTTTTTTAGATAATGGAAGAGAAAAACTCTCCCGGCCTCTGCATCGATGATACACACAGCCCAAAATTATTGTACGACTGAGTTGTTAATACTAATAACTTAGAAACATGGTAGTCTGAATATCAAGTTCCTCTGAAATATCGTACCACAAGAACACAAGACATAGTTTCTTAGTACTAATAATGGTTCATGCCAGTTAAAAATGAAGCTAGCTCTCGTAGCCGAAAGCAATCTAATTCAATAAGCTGTACAGAGAGTATGACATTTTCATGAAACATCATCAGTAAAAAGCAACAAATTTTTTTTCTACTATTGCTCACGGACATACAAAACACCGAAGCTAAACTGCAAAAGAATCATGCCCCTCAGAGACTTCAGAGAGAAGGAAGATGGCACAAATCGATGCGCAAAAAGCATCGAAATGCGTGTCCAGATTCAATCTCATGTTCTGTGCTGCGTTTTGGAATCCCTAAGAACACAAAACTAAACTGCACCCTCCTCCGATTAACCACCGATGAGTCGATATGGCGGCGGACGTCATATCTGTTTTTTGCTTAAAAAAAGAGAAGAAATGGGACAAAAGGCTCTCATGGTCTCAACTCTCAAACGTACCTGTCATACCTAGTCCCAGCGAAACTGTGGCCATGGCAAGAACGACTAGAACTACTAGCATGGTCACCACGAGAAGAGAGCGGGCATAGAAGCGTTGCTTGTTCATCTCCTTTTCTCTTATACCGTCTTATGCCTTCAGGCTTGAACTTATCCTTTGCACCTTGCTAGCTCTTACATCAACCACCCAAGAAGCTTCATGGATGTGTATGGTGTAAAAGTTCAATCCTCTACTGCATGTGGTGGTTTGGTAGAAAATAGAAACCTCTTGCAAACACTCACTGGACCATTTGATGTCTACTTTCAGCGATGACTGACTTGCTAGTTGTTAGTATCTGCGATGACTGACTTGCTAGTTGTTAGTATCTCCACAAATAAACGATGTTTTAGACGGTGACGTGGTCTCTAAAACATAACACTCTCCACTAATTTCTGAATATTTTTAATTAATATTATTTTAATACAGAATAAAAAAAATAGTCGAAAAAAATACAGAAATAAACAATTATCGCTATTTCAAATGGTGACAGGGCTCAATCGCCATTTATTTGTGGAGACAGTTGTATTGCCATTTGAATTGGCGACAGGATCAATTGATAATATATCTTTAAGTGTCCACGCAACCGATAATTTTTGAAAAGATAAGGAAATATGAAGTAAAGAACAATTTAGGAGTTTCAGTCTAACCAAATATATTTGGAATGCGATTTCATCGGTGCAATAACAAAAATAGCCCCCTTCGGCTGCACAATAACAAAAGTATTGAAGTGTCATTTTCTAATGCAATTGTCTATTTGCTGAATCGATTTATTAGAGAGTACGGAACGAAATATTAGAGAAAGAATGACTTGAGAATGAGAGTGTGGTCATTTCGCATATGAAAAGTCTACAAGTAGGGTGGTGTGGGGTGTCGCGATGCTGACTCCCACACATAGTTACTTATACACACAACAAGAACAAATAATATCATAAACACGAGACTATCATTAATATAAGCCGTACACAAAATAATAATTACATAACAGTACTGATAGATCTACTCACGGGCTGGGCATACCTCAAGTGTGGTGTCGGGAACCAAAAATGCAATTTTAGACTATCTGTGTATAATACACTAGTGCAGGATCACGCTAGTGCATACAGTGTCAACATAGATGAATATCGAATCACACAAGACTACATAGATGAATATCGATCCACACAAGACGATTAATAGAATAAACGACTAATTTGAATACAAATAATGGTTCTAATTTTATGGTCGAGTTTACATTTATTAAGCCACACAGGGCTGATAGGAAATAAATAATAGCGACATAACAAAAGACTTGAGAATCCCATCAATTCATCACAGAAATCAAGCGAGATCAAGACCTAATGATCAGCCCCTTCGTAGAACTCCTCTAAAAAATGGGTGATGACTCCTCCACTTATGTTTATTGGTTTTAGCAAGTATGATTACACAACCATACTCATAAGTCATACCACAGAATGCTTCCTCGAGCTCTGCGGCGGCTAGGGTTGTTGCGAGGCGGCGGCTAGGGTTGAGGTGCGGACGCCGAGGCTCCTCTCCTTTATACCCGGAGGCCTAGGAGAGTCCAGGGCACGAACGCCCAAAAACGGCATGCGGCAGCGGCGATCGTATCCCTAACGGATTCGGGAACGAAGCACAGAAGATTCGGGGGCCCACACGTCAGCGACGGTGGCTCGGGCGCGGGCGCGTGCGAAACGGTGCGGCTGCGAAACAGACTCGAAGATCTGACCATCCATCCACGATCGAACGGTCCACAGCAACGGGACGATCGGAACCTCCGATTACATCACGCGCATCCGGCCATCCATTTTTGATCGCACGACTCACAACGTTGACGACTTCGAGTCGCCCGAACGACACATCTCCATCGGACCGCTCAACGAGAATCGGATGGTCGAGGTTCAACGCGCTGCGGAGAGAAGAAAGGGGCGACACGGGGACCACTGTCCGAGAGAGGCGGGCTCGCGCGCGCAGTGGTGAACGAGTTGGGCGAAGGAAGGTTTGGTGGGTTTGGCTCAAGAGCTTTTACGAGATTTTAAATAGCTTTTCTATTTTATAAAATACCAGAAATTCAAATAAGCAATTGAAAATAGCAAATGAACTCAGAAAAATTCTAGAAAATATAACTAAGCACATAGAACCCAAATAAAATAGTTTTGGCTAGTGTTCATGTTGGGATTATTCACATTAAATGTTTTTGATTGTAAAGTCCAATATTAAGCTTTTGAATTAAAAATCAAATAAATCCAAATGGTGACTTTTTCCCTACTAACTATTTAAATAATTTTTAAAGCTCAAAAAATTGGGATGTTACATTATTAAGTGCAACACATGCTATCACAAAGTAATGACATATAGCACAGTTTTACACAAAGTTCTATAGTCATTTAGTCAAATTTATAATTGCAACTCAAATGATAGGTGTGACTCATAGCATGACTAAGCAATACTATTCGTCTAACCAATCCATGTTGGTGCTATGATAATACCAACTAATAATTAATCAAACTAGGGTGACAAAAGATCATGATGATACAATAGGCAAGGTGGATGTAATCAGTTTGGATTAATAATTAAACCCAAAAGCATTTAGATAAATACTTAAAGTAAATGCATTAATTTGAATCAAAATAATTTTAAAAACTGGGTTCAATATGATCAAAGGTACAACTTGCATTGGAATAGATCTGGGTAATGGTATTGGTCTTGGTGAACTCACTCTTCTTCAAAATCCCCCGAAGTATTAACGTCTACTCGTAAACGAAGCAAATAAATAAAACAGAGATGAAAGCAAACTCCAAAAACTAAATAAAAATATTAGTAAAATAGATATCGAATTCAGATGAATTTAAAAATTTGAATGAGCTCAATCGAAGTTCGGATAAAGAAGATATGGCTTTTGGAAGTTCTAATATAAAGAAAATACTCAAAAAGGAATTCAAGTACTGATTATCGAGCACTGTACATCGTGTACTATTCATCGATTTCGACTGCGTGGTCGTAGAAGGTTATGACTGCCTTGTCGTAGGAGGTTATGACTAGCGGTCGTAAAGGATATGTTGCACGGTCGTGAGAGCGAACCTACGAACTCCGGCGACAACGGTGCAGCGGTGTCTCATCGGCGATGACCGATACCAACAAGCTTATACATTCTACCACTTACCCATAAGTGAAGAGTGTTCCGTCGTTGAAGGGTGTCCGTCGCGCATGGCGTGGTGGGCGAAGAAGCTTCATCCGTCTCCGTGTGCCAACAACCTCCTTTAGACGGACTCCAAAATCACGCGAACCCTACATGGATCTGGCGCCTGAAGTGTACCAATGGGGGAGGGTGGGGGAGGCGGTGCTGATGGTGGATGTTCGGAGGAGGTCGCTTGGAGTAGCGAGGTGGTGGCCGCGCCTGATTTTGGGCGAGGAGCGAAGATGGGGAGTGCGGCGGGGAAGAGAGGTGGAGAGCTGGAGAACATATCGGAGGCGGAGGGTGCTGAGGACTCAAACTGACCTTCTTGTTGAGCAGGAGTTTTTTTTTCTTTTTCAAAATGATCTGAGATGTGAATTTCAGTTTTCTAGAAAATCTAATTTAATTAGGATCTATTACTATTCACCGAATTTAATTATTTGATGAAAATTTGTAGAGCAGTGGTAGATACAAGGATTACATAGATAAATAGAGGATAAAGTTATAAGATCAAAATAATTTGTTTCATCTCATTGGGAGTTCATATGAATTAGTTATGAAATTTCAAAGTTAATAGCATTTCTAGTTCAAAAATAACTCAGTTTTGGATCACTCTCCAAAAATTATATTTTCTAGGGCAGGAACATATTTGAAACCTATTTTAGAATAAAGTTTAGTTAAAATGAAAATTACCAAAATTGGTTTCACTCGATTTGAAGTTAAGGTGATTTAGTTATGCATTTTTGAAGTTAATCGAATTTTCAGTGTGCAAATAATTGACTTTCGGATTTTCGTTTTACTTCTGAGCTGAGGACGTTCGGACCGTCCGATCTGAGATGGAAGGTCGGTTCGGAGTGGTCCGAACGTCACCAAGACTCAAAACTGACAGGTGGGGTCTAGTGAATAGTGCATTTTTCATTTAACCTTATGATTTAAACAAACTGACTAGTGGGACCCGGTTGTCATAGAAACAAGCTTGTGAACTTGGTCCATCGGTGCACATGCACAGTGTACAACACACTAAGTGCCTTGGCCCACATGTCACCTCTCTTGCTTCACTTATCTTAGCGAATTATATCGAGGGCCCGTGTAAGAGACACATTAACACATTAAGACAGGACTTAAACACCGACCCAATCATTAGCACTTAAATGTGGTGATTTGCCGTAACCACCAGCTACAGTGGCTGTCGGAAAAATCAACAAAAACACCCGAGTTCATTCTTATGCTCACCGCATGGCAATGTGGTCCACACCGGCGTGAACCAAGGACATGTGCGGGTTCCTAATAGTAGCACACATCTAATAAGGGTGGTTACGGCATCTGAGCCAACCTAGAACGGCGGTTAGCCGGAGTTGAGTGGTGGCGTTCTTATGGCAAAAGTGCATGCAACAATAAAGCTCCGCAGTGTCCAAAATAGCGGGTGCCCAAGAATCTCTAAGGTCCAGTGAGGCTACGAGGCTAGTGGGTGCTCGGGAAGCTTGGAGGTGGTTGGAGCGATGTCGGTGTCGGAGAAGAAGATGGCAGCGGCACAACTTCACGTGGAGGGGTCGTCCTAGTGAACGAGAGAGGGAGTGAGTGGTAGGGATAGTCTTAAGGATCATAATAGAATGCTCTAGTAGCGAAGAATCGGAGAATAGATTACCAGATCAAGGTGGGAGATGAAAAGTTGCTTTTCAGCCGAAAATGGTCCAAACTTCAAATCCACAAGACCCTATCGTGCATTGCCCAAATAAAGTTAGGGGTTTTGTTCAGTAGGCTAAAGCACGTATGGTGACGCACAAGATTGGGATTAAAACCTACCGAAGTTGGAGAAGACACGATGATGTCCCTCGGAGGCGCGCTCTGGGACTACCGAGAGCACGAAAATGGTTCGGGAGCTACAAGCATTTGCAGGAGTTGAAATTTGTTACAATGGATACGACATTGAACCTAGAGAAATGCACATGGGAGAGCTTCTCCTTCCTCCGCCACCGAGAGGAAGAATGGCGAAAATGGGAGGGGTACGGGGGGCGGGGGGTATTATCCTCGGGGAGATGACGGAGTGGAGGCGGCGTGAAGCGGATGAGCTCTAGGAGTGATCAACGGCCGCGGTGGCTCACGGCGTCATTGGCGCCGTTCTCAAACTCTCGATCGCGTGGAGCTCACGCCCTAGCGTCGCAGCGGAATGTTAGGGAAGGAGATGACAGGTGGGCCTGGGTTGTCAGCGGCTCAAAAGCGCATGAGTCGTAGCCTGGTGTAGTGCGAGGTTTAGTTGGTTAGGCTTAGTCACTTGGCTTGGTCGGTGTTGTTTGGACCACGATTTTGATCGGACGGCCGATCGCGTGAGTCGAACGTTCGGATCGCCTGTTCGGACCGTCCGTTTGGACCACTGGATTAAAATCGGACGGCCCGATCGCGTGAGGACGTTCGGATTGTCCGTTTGGGCGGCCCACGTGGATGGCTCGATCTGGATCTAACGGCCCTGATTGGCTCTAGTTAAGCCAAGTCTAATAGGGTTGACTGAGGTTCAATTTACCTCTACCCTTTTGATCGGGGTCTTAAAAATATAAATAAATTTTCTAAAATCCTGGAATAATTCAGGGAGATTCCTGGGAAGGTCTAGTGCCCATAAAAATTTTCAAACCGTACTCTTCATGATATATTTGGTATAGTTTAAATTCAAGTCAAGAATAGGTCATTGCAATGTGTTTGAATTTTCTGTGGGTTAAAATTGGTCCTATAAATTTGCAAAAACTTATATTAATTCATAATAATTAATGTAGTATTTGAATAAACTATTTCCAGAAGATAATTACAAGTTTTTTTTGTTCCTGTTTTCACTTAGGAGTTAAATTTTGAAGTGTATGTACAGTCTTTGTATGTGATTTTCTAAGTGCAATAAATATGATAATGTATGTTTATGATATGCATAATAATCCCTTTTATTAATTTGAGGATGTGACAGGAAGAAGGGGTGGGGGGAGAGAGAGAAAGAGAGTAGGAAGGGGTGAGGAGAATGTGATGTTTTATTAAGCTGCAGGCCTCACTTTGGTACCAAATGGATTTCATGCATTACATGAAAGAGCACCAAGCTAGGAGATGCCTTTAGAGAAAAGATTGCGAGTGATTGATAGATCAGTTGCTGAAAGGATTGAAGAAGAACAGAAATCACATCCAGCTACAGCACAGCAAACAGGTACAAAAAAGCTAATGCTTCAGTTCCAAACAACTTGAAAATGCTTCAATGGAACATCAACCAAATTTCCCAAAACTTGGCCAGGCTTCAGTACTTCAGTACATTCAGACCCTAAAGCCTAAACTAGGTACCAACAAGCTTATACATTCTACCACTTACCCACAAGCTGAAGAGTGTTCCGTCGCTGAAGGGTGTCCCGTCGCTGCATGGCGTGGTGGGCAGCAAGAAGCTTCATCTGTCTCCGTGTGCCAACGACCTCCTTTAGACGGACTCCAAAATCACGCGAACCCTACATGGATCTGGCGCCTGAAGTGTAGCAACGGGGGTGGGAGGGGGAGGCGGTGCTGGTGGTGAATGTTCGGAGGAGGTCGCTCGGAGCAGCAAGACGTGGTGGCCGCCGTGCGGATTTTGGACAGGGGAAGCGCGAAGATGGGGAATTGCAGCAGGGGAGAGAGGTGGAGAGCTGGAGGAGAACATATCGGAGGCGGAGAGTGCTGAGGACTCAAACTGATCTTCTTGTTGAGCAGGAGTTTTTTTTTTCTTTTTCAAAATGATCTGAGATGTGAGCGATCTGATCGTTGGCACGATCTGATGGCCCAAAACGAAATTGTCAGATTTCTAGAAACTAGTCATTTTCCGGTACATCTCCTCGACATATTTAGCCAAGTAGCCTACATATTAAGAAATTTTACGATACATTTTTTGGGTATTATATGATGGTAGTATAAATCTAATTTGACCGTTGATTTGTTAGGTATATAATATTTTTTTTGTATTTATAATTTTTCATAAGAGTATTATAGATTTTTTCAACTATGGTTGAAAATATTAGTCTTATGTTATGTGATTCTCACATGAGCAATTATAATTCTACCTCTTTGGGATTCTAGTACCAATACTACTAGTGTAGTATAACTAAATCATAACTAATCTAAACTATTGGATCAAAAAGAATGAATAATTCGTATTAAATTGAGCGTACCGTAAAACAACTCTACGTATAACACTGTAAGCACCTCTTTGTAGGTCGCTGACTGATCGGTGCAGTTTTTATTATCCACACGACCTGTTTGATGCTCTCTCTGATCATCATCGACCCAACGAAGCATATCAGTTAGCATAGTTCTAGGCTTTTAGCTCCGGCCGGTTTGCGATGATCAGAGGGGTACGTCCTTCAACAGTTCAACGAGCTACCAAGGCACGCAATGCATTGATATATGTAACTTGTTATTTACTAAATAAAATATTGTCATTACTTACATATGTAAATTAAGCTTTTCCTAAACAAGCATCTAAGTGCATCTGAAGAGTAGTAGATATATACCATAATTTGCATCATGCTTTGATCTGCACCGCCATTTCTGTAGATGTAAGCGCAGCAAATTGGTACATATATGCTGATGCAGGATGCACATGGCGTATCATGGCGAGAACGCTGCCGGTGGTGGGCACGGGTGATTAGGATCGTTTGATGGACACGATGCAGGTACTCCAACACGAGCAGCGCCATGCGGGCTCGTGGGTTGGGCTCCACGACGACCACCCAAACCTCTCCTTCCTGATGACAAATTCATACACACATAATCCTCAGTGTATCTCCGAATTAACTTAATTTTCAAATGAGAGATGTTAGGCAGCAAACAAAGCAGTCTAATAACAGACAACTATCAAACTTGTGTCGTCAGATCTATGGATCGCTCTAAAAACCGTACATGACTCCGAGCCCTAATATACCCAGTCACAAAACAAGAACTGACTCAATTTAACTGAAAAATTAGAACCTAGAACTCTATAGTTAACAACATCCGAATTACTACGGAATCTGTACAGGCTTCTCATTGGAACATAATAAGACACATCAGGCGTAAACTACGAATAAAAGATTGAAGCATAACAACAAGAAAAATGGATTCAGATTAAAGAAACAGCCTACCATCTGAAAGAACTAGAATGCAACTTAAAATCTAAAAATCCTCAACGTCTACTCGTCTAGCAAATTCCAGAGGATTTTTTTAACAGATCTGCAGGGCTTAGACCTAACTAACCATCTATATAGCTTGGCCGTTTGAATTTGATACAAAAACTGCTTCCTAAAAATGTGACCCCATTCACCTTGTTAAAAAAGGAGCTATTGATCAGTCTTTAGTCAGACATCGGTGAATTCTCTGATTTCCACAATCACTCGGCCTCTCCCAAAAATATGTCCCCCCACCCCCACACACACTTATACTGGATAATATTTCCAGTATTGAGCTGATCCTGAGCTATAGGAAGCGCACTTGATCAATGCATGTAATGATTGTTGAGAAAAAGATTTAATTTAGGATTGCTAAACACACAAATATACCATTTTAAGTTGACAAAAACTTTAGAATTAGTGAAACTAACAAAACTATTATTACCATCGGTAGGCTACGCTAGCACGGATTCAAAATCTAACGTGTAAATAAGGAATCTTTGCTAGTAATAGATCACATGATTATCACTAGACGCGCAGACTCGTAGCGAAAGTAGAGTCGATGCTGATCGTCACGAGTTACGGATCGTCCTAGTGCTAATGTTTCACATCAACACCTCCAAAGTATCTACATGTACGGGACAGGGACACCACGTGCTGGAGTGCTAGCGCCGGCTACGTAGTATTGGATGATAAAGGTGTGGCCACTAGGGTTTCGGAATTCCAAATTCACACATAACCCTATGTCATCGTCTCTATATATATAGACATCTATCATGGGTCTCGAACTTTGAGATCCATTAGGAACTCGTGGCCTACAAGAATTCAGACCACAATCCAAATTAAATCCTAGCGTTTACTCGTGGCCCATAAGAATTCGGATCACCATCCAAATTAAATCCTAGCCCTTTAAGCGTGCGACCCTATAAGTCCACGTACACTTGGACATAGCCTGAGTACTCCTACTCGTCCACAAATTGGTAGCGGCCCCTAGCAAGACATGCCGACTTCTAAGTATATGTAAAGATCATATCAGACGAACCTCAACAAAACTTATATGCATTTCCTTTCGCCTCACGATATTGGTTAAACTCAAGGCGAGTACGTGCCATGCTTATTGGTTAACTTGACCACCCTTTCTTGATCATGTGACTCAAAGTCTCCAACTACGGTTAACTCTTTAACCGCGAGTAGCATGGTCATGCATTTCTGGAATCTAATTACTCGAGAGGCCTAGATATATCTCTCCCGTTGCATGGAGGGGCAAATCCTATCTTGATCGACCACGTCTCATTGCATGCATCATGACAAAACCTGAAAGCCACCTTTATAACTATCCAGTTACGGAGTAGCGTTTAGCAACCCCTAAGTGAGCCATTATGCATCTCGAGTACGTGCGATGACCTCAAGTTTAAAGACATAGCATACGTATTGTAAATGAGACCACCTAATGACATGTAAAAATGCAACGTTCTCGCAGTGTCTCGTAGTGGGTCGATCCAATCCCATGTTCGCTAACATGTATCTATATTATTGGTTTGATATCTTCATATCTATGATCCGTAAAGCATGATCATGAACCAATACATATGCTAGTCTATTCATATGTATCCTCATATGTTTTCGACTAAAGAACGTTTAAGAATAATTATTGCAGAAATATAGAGTTTCACAATCAAATCACATACTTGATAATAAATATTAACGATATTATTCTAAGAACAAAATAACATATTATCCAATAAATTATGAATATAACGAAATATAATCATTTCTATGATTACCTTTAGGCATATCTCCAACAGAAACATCATCAGTAGAAAGCAACAATTTTTTTCTACAATTGCTCACGGACATACAAAACACCGAAGCTAAACTGCAAAAGAATCATGCCCTTCAGAGAGAAGGAAGATGGCTCAAATCGACGCGCAAAAAGCATCGAAATGTGTGTCCAGATTCAATCTCATGTTCTGTGCTGCGTTTTGGAACCCTAAGAACACAAAACTAAACTGCACCCACACAAAAATATCAGACGTAAACAATCTCTCTCAACCACCGCATCTAAACCCCGACAGCATCGGAAAGCTGTTCGTTTGGTGTTTGCATTCCTTCTAGGCGAGCCGCCAGGTCCAAGCGTCCAGACGCTCCCAGTTTGTTCGATCCACTGTTGATAGTTTGATCTAACGTTCTATTTTTTATTCACCAATTTCAGTCACATGCTTCTAACCAAATAACTCATCTTCAAGTTTGATTTGTCTAACCAAGCAAAAATCATCGGTTTAATTTAGAATATCAACCAAACAAACCCTAATCCAATACCGAAGCTCTCTATCAATCCCACCCCCAACCCCCCGCCGATTGAACGCCAGCGACATCACCGATGCATACTCTCCCTCCCTCTCTCTCCCCGATAGAAAAACGAGAACTGATGGCGCAACAACGTGAGGAAGCACGGCGCTCCTCCGATTAACCACCGATGAGTCGATATGGCGGCGGACGTCATATCTGTTTTGCTTAAAAAGAAAAGAAATGGGACTAAAGGCTCACATGGTCTCAACTCTCAAACGTACCTGTTATACCTAGTCCCAGTGAAACTGTGGCCATGGCAAGAACGACCAGAACTACTAGCACGGTCACCACGAGAAGAGAGCGAGCATAGAAGCGTTGCTTGTTCATCTCCTTTTCTCTTCTACCGTCGTATGCCTTCAGGCTTCAACTTATCCTTTGCACCTTGTTAGCTCTTACATAACCACCCAAGAAGCTTTATGGATGTGTATGGTGTAAAGTTCAATCCTCTACTACATGTGGTGGTGATTTTTTTAAAAATAATATTAATTTAAAATATAATTTAAAAATTAAGTAGTCCGAAAAAATTACAAAAGTAGGTGACTGTTGTCATTCTAATTGGCAACAAGCACCTAGGCACTGACGATAGGGGCTCAATAGTATAGAGGTCCCATCGCTAATTAATTAGCGACAATGACACAGTCGCCATTTGGAGTGGTGATGGGTCTCTGTCGCCAATTCAACTAACGGCAGGGATTCTAATTTTTTTTAATATTAAAATTTGGTAAACCGCCATTTCAAATGGCAATAGGGATCCCGCAAGTCCCGTCGCCATTTGGAATGGCGACACAATCTATTGTCAGACCCAAAATTCGGGTCCTCTGTGAAATCACTGTGCTATTCCCTGGATCAGTAGATAGCACTCACAGAATACGTCACTGAATCAATTCATGTACGATGTAAACCAAACCAAACATTATATTACAAACATCAGAGTGACATAGGCCGTATCGGGTCGAGTTTTACAATATGGGCCGAACAGACCAAACAGAATACATTACATAAAAGCAGCGGAAACTATAGCGGAAGCAAACAGGGGAAGGTAGAGCACATCTCTCCACAGGCAAGCGACTGGAAAAACCTGTGAGTGTCTGATATTAACCAAAGACTTGAAAAATATTGGATGCACGCAAGCACCGACTGGCCAGCTAGACTGAGGTGAGATTACGACTACTGGAGACTATGACCACTAGAGGTAGACTAGTCTTCACTATCTCCTTGTCCATCGACGCCTTGGTCCTCGTAGAATGCATAATTTCTAAGATCCACATGGTCTGAAGGGTTGGAGGAAATAGCGAGAATGAGCACAACTTCCGTGCTCGCGAGCCAACATATAAGATGTAATAATATACATGCAAGACTTAATGAGAGTGGCTCGGGTTTTTTTATTTGCCAAAGTAATATTTTCAAATATCATAATTAGAAATTTATATCACTTAGCATTTAGACCAAATTGTATTTTATCAAAGAGAGTAACTGTGCAATATTTATAACAGCAGAGGCTACCTCCACCCATGCTTATTTTGATTGTGGTTACGACCACTATTAATAATACTGGGTACGACCACCCGGGAGCAACACTAGGTACGACCACCCAGGAACAACACTGAGTACGACCACCCAGAAGCAACACTAGGTACGACCACCCGGAAACAAATCAAAGTCAGGGTTACATCAGCCCAACCAGTTTTTAACCTATCCACAAAAGGTTTTGAAATAGAACTAACTCTAGTAAGGTTCACATGTCCGCCTTTGACCGTAGACACAGCTGTTTGAACAGTTTATACTCTGCAGAGATTGTATACTTTACCCATAAGAGACAATTAACTCGTTACCCCATATGATTCCGTGGTCGTGTGATTGAGAGATCATCACAGGGCCTTTACAATGTCTCACTCAGTATTAGTTACACCCGCTAAGATTTCACCTGAGAACGGTTACGCTCCCACCGTCAACCCTTACCCAGAACCCCTCTTGCGCCATACAGCTTACGCTCTCGTAGACCCGTAAGTCGTACACCCTAACCCGTAGCCACGAAAGCTTGTGGCATCGTGGGTCATCTACCAGGTGCAACTCGCACTAATGGATACAAATTATTTAGCCAGGTTGTACTTTACAGACTTATGGTTGCACATGTTTTACAATGGGAGGTCATCACTGGATTAAGTCCTTAATGTCATCTGGGTGGTTTATATCACATTCCACACATTCTCGTGCTACGTCAGCACCCACCATCCTGCCATCCGCCCAGATGGGGTGAAAGAAGTTTGGGGTTTTGAGCAGAAGAACCAGATTTATCTCAAATACCTCAGTCATGTACCTCCCATGACTGCCCCAAAACAATTTCATGTTTTAGGGATGATGATTGGGGCATTTTAATGCCCGATTTAACAAGACTAGCATGTCGGTTAAGTACAACCTATAGCTAGTAATTACCACATAGTTACTAGGGTGAAAAGGAAATAATGGATTCAAATGACAACGAAAGGCATAATAATTACTTAGTCACCAAATGGGTATTTAACTACCTACATGTCCTTGCACGTGGCTCGTAGGCTACAGAGGTTAGCTATGGGCTGAGGAGAGCTCGTGGCCACGAGGCTAACAATGTTGACGATGACATCATGAGGAAGAGCGACGATGATCGTTGACCTCCTCGCCTTGGTCCTCGCCGTCATGCTCTACGTGCTCACCATGGCACACGACAGTCTGTGAGTTTTCAATATCGTAGCGAGGGTTGTTGATAGAGGGTGCGAAAGAGAGTAGAGCAATATGGGGATTCATCTTCAGTGGTGGATGATCATTCTTATAAAATGTATCACAAACCGAGACGGAGAGATGCATCGCGCGGGAGCTGAAGCGACTTGAACATATCACAGATGGTTGCAACCATAAACCGTCTGTGATACATATCACAGATGGTTATATTTAAAAACCGTATGTGAAGTATGCATTATCATATACGGTTCTTATTAAAAACTGTATGTGATTATTGCAGACATAGATGGTTCCAGCCATCGCTAGTAACATAGATGGTCACGCTTGTAAAATCGTCTGTGATAATTATATATAACAGATTGTTGTATTTTATAACCGCCTGTCATATGTATCACAAATGATTTGTTCCACTAGACCGCCTGTGATAGTTCTTTCTATAGCTAAATAATTGACTATTTTTCGGCTAGCCTGTGTTAGTTTCACATAAAAGACAATAAGATAAACATGTTATTCAGTAAACATGTTCAACATAGACAGTAACTTCAACTCCAAACTGTATTTTTTTAATTATTTTTTTTGTATTTACATATGGCCAAACAGCGTGGCCAATCGCTTCTTACAAAAGATTTTCTTAAAAAAGTAGAAATAAAAAAGATCAACTTATTTACTGCGGCCCAGGTAGATTACTATCTCCGTCTTCAATTCTTTGTAGGGGATGTGGTCAGCGTCGGAGGGTTCAGGATCAGCGTAGGTTCCACGAAACACGTCCACCCGTTCACACGCTCATTAGAGAGTTGCCGAAAGATGCTTCGGCTCAAGGAGCAAGTGGAAAATCGCCTAGAGGCTCTCTTCCCTTGCTCCAGGTGTCTCGGCATGGTCTACCCGATTGGCCGCTATCGATGCCGCCTCAATTAAGCAGTTCAAGCAACGACAAGCGTCCTGGAGACATGCAACGTCTTCCTCGAGGACTACGTTGATAGCATGATTAGCTCACCGAAAGAGGGAGACCACCCGAAAGACGTGGCGAAGGAGAATGTCTAGACGACGAAAGGTGGCCATCACATGCTCTGGCAGAACCTCCACTGGAGGTGGGAGGACACTATTTGCACAGTGTCCTTCCGCAGCATCTGCCAGCATATGGCCAGCGAGGTGCTCGTACAAAATAGCTAATTAGGCCATCAATGCCGACGTTAGGAGAGAAGAGTGGGAGCCATTATTTTTTTTAACTCTACTAGTTGTTGATAGAGGGTGCAAAAGAGAGTAGAGCGATGTGGGGATTCATCTTCGGTGGCGGATGATTATTCTTATAAAACCGTCGACGTGCGAAACGAAGAGACGCATTGTAACGTTGGCACGCGAGACGAAGGGATGCACCACGTGGGAGCCGAAACATTGAATTATCACAGACGGTTATATTTAAAAACTGTATGTGATAAGGCCTCCATCACAGACGATTCTAATTGTTTAGAACCGTTTGGGAATTATCACAGACAGTTTTTATTAAACACCGTCTGTGATGAGGCCTCCAGCTTGAGTTATAAAGATAGAATTACTTTCCCTAAGAAGATAGAAAAAGGAGCGTCAACCGTATTTATGAAAAACAATTCTCGAAAAGATGGTGGTGCTTTGGTTACCAACGATTTATTTGGACTAGATTATAATAAATCTTATCCGTCGGACTTTCATCTTTATTCGTTTAATCTTGCCACAAGTTGTTGGCCTATAAATAACCATTAGAAGGGTAGAACTAAGAAAAAATCACTCACAAATTTTTCATCTTTTCTTACTTCTATTTCTTCTTAAAGTTCTCATCTCCATACCCTTCTAGTAAGACAAAATTTATGGAATAAATTGACTTTTTGACGACCGTGGAAAGAACAAAATCCATGGATGACTTCAATTAATTAAGGTGGTCAGAAAGTCAGTTTGGTCTATGGATTTGAAGTCTTCAAGAAATTGGCAAAAGAATATCCCTACGACCAGGTGAGCACTTCACTGTCTACGATGTGTAACTTTCGATCAAGTGAAGTTTACTTCTGCTTTCTACTGTTGATCGGAAGTTACACATCAAAGACAGCGAAGTTACACATACGGAACAAGATGCCTACCGGATTACATATATTCTGCTTTCTTCTGTTGGAGATCAATTTCGACCACTTTAAAAGAGTTGGACATTTCAAGTCATAGTAAAATCACAGAGTTAGGCATCAAAGTCATGGTAAAATCAGGTGATACTTATCACAGATGGTTTTAATACAAACCGTCTGTGATGAAATACTTAGCACAGACGGTTTTTAACAAAAACTGTTTGTGAAGTATCACAGACTATTCTTATTAAATACTATCTGTGATAGTTGCAATTATCACAGACGATTCTTGTTACAAACCATCTGTGAAGTATCCCGGACGGTTCTTATTAAAAATCGTCTGTGATAATAATGTATCATAGACGGTTCTAGCCATCGCTAATAACACAGACGGTCGCGGTTGTAAAATCGTCTGTGATAATTACAACACTGACGGTTTACAGAAATCGTATGTGATAAGACGTCCAGTATAGCCTGTTTTGTAGTTGTGCGTCACTATCGCTTCCTCCCATGCTTGACATTTTTCACCCTGCTGAAAAAAGATATTTCCATTAGCAAAATTATTCTATATTACAAAGTACTAGCACTATTCATAAAGGAAGCAATACAATTGTGTAAATTCAAAGGACAATGTAGTAGCTTATGAAAGGGTAAGATGACATACTTCTGCTGATCATTTGCATCAACAATTATTCCATCTATGTCTGGCCTAATGCGAGGCACATCTCCAGCATTAACAATAATGGTAATGTTACCATCTATATTAGGGTATGTCACTACATGTTCATTTTCACACTCTAAATAATCCATTTTGTACTTCAGCCATATCACAGAAGTCTCGTGACTTTGATTGAATAGCAGCATACCAATCATTATCAATAGGATCTTCAACATAGTATACTTGGGTTGCTTGAGTTGCCAAAATGAAAGGTTCATCATTTAGCTTTGCACCTGTATTGAATAAATGCTTGAAGTTCACATCTATGATGCCAAATTTATCAACCTTAACCAACTTATCTTGTGCGCGATTGTCTACCCAGTCACATTTGAAGAGCACAATACTTCTTTTATGCTTATAGTCTAATTCAAGGATTTCAGTAATAACACCATAATAATTCTTATTTCCTACTATTGGATTATTATTTCCACTTGAGAAGGATGATGTTTGTGCAACTAGAGCCAGTCCACTGCATTGGACAGACCTACCCTCATCATAAGATTTTGTGTGGAAACTGTGTCCGTTTATGGTATAACTATTGTATTTGTTGCAACCATCAAAGGCTCATTAGCTAATGTTTGAATCTCTTCAGAAACTTTTCCACCATTTAGTAGTAACTCTGCCACATGCAACCTAAACCATTCATGGAACTTCTCATGATGAATACGACTGATTTCTCTTCTATTTTCATGACCAAGTGAGGACGGGTAGTCCACATGTTTTCTACAATGGTTAAACTTTAATTTTCAGAGTGTGAACTGACAAAAAAAACTATAGTAATAAAAGGGTTAGCATAACTTACCTTAGAGATGGCTCTATGTGGTCATAATTAAATAAGATATATCTATCTGCTTGGAGCCATGTTTGTAGTCTAAGGTCACAATACACTTGCCAGCCATATCTCAACCCAAGTTGCGAAAGAATGGCATGGTGCTAGATATAGCTTGAGGATTAGCTTCATCATTTCGATCTTTTCGATTAAATCTACTTTCACAGCCTTCTAAATAATGAGAGCAAAATGTAAGACTCTCATCCAACACATAGCTCTCTGCGATGGACCCCTCAGGATGACTCTTGGTGCGTACATATCCCTTTAACCTCATTAAAAACCTACATAGAATTGACACTAGCTAAACCAGATTATAAATAGATTAAATATCATATGATACTAATATTTATATTTTTAAGATCACCTTTCTATTGGATACATGTTGCGGTAATGTATTAGGCCAGCAAGCCTCGCTTGGGCAGGAAGATGTACCATTAGATGAACCATAATATCAAAAAAGGATGGTAGAAATATAGTCTCAAGAAGGTTAATGTTTCAGCAATTTCTGGCTCTAACTTTTTCATACCACTAACACGAATAACAAGAGAATAAATTTGCTTGAAGAAGTTGCTCACACGAATCAATGCTGCACTTACTCTATCCGACAATGCCTTTGTATGGATAGTGAAAGTAAGTGCCGCAAGAGGATGTGGTTGTCATGGCTCTTTAGTCCAATTATCCTTTTATCCTTAACATGTATGTGGCGATGTATATCAGATACATAACCAGCTAGAAATCTAACTTGTTTCAAAACTTCACAAAACAATCTCTTCTCTTCAGAATTCATTGAGTAAGCTGTAGGAGGCAAATAAAATGAATCTCATACTTCAATAGGATGAAGATCTCTTCGTATATCTAGAAGTTGGAGATCTAATCAAGCATTCAAATTATCTTTAGATTTCCCATCGATACCCAAAAGTGTATTAATTATGTAGTCACACACATTCTTCTCAATGTGCATCACATCAAAGTTGTGTGGAAGCAACAAGTCATTCCAATATGGTAATTTAAACCAAATAGATCTCCTATTCCAAATTATTTCTTTCGCTTTGCTCATACCCTTACGATTTCTCTTTGCTTTTTTTTTCTTGTTTGGGTCTTTCCCAAAATCTATAGGTAAATCTTGCGTTTGTTCCAAAATCTCTTCTCCAGTTAGCGGCTTTGGTGTTGTCCTTAACTTTGTAGCACCATCAAATGATGTCACATCTAATCTAAATTTGTGATTTGCATCTAAGAACCTATGATGACCCATGTAACAAGACTTGCTGCCATTCTTCAAATGCAGAGAACAAGTATGTGAGTTGCAGTGAGGACAAACTAGTTTGTCTGAAGTAACACATGCAAACACATATCCTAAACATAGAAAATCAGTAATGGTTGACAAGATGGCAGCATGCAGTTGGAAGTACTCATCCCTGGAAGCATCGTATGTTCTAATATCCTCCTCAAACATTGATATCAAATCATCTACTAGTGGTTCTAAATAAACATCCATGTCCTTCCCAGGTGAATTTCAGCTAGGAATTAACAAGGAAAGTATGAAATTTGATTGCTTCATACACATCCAAGGAGGTAGATCCAATGGAATAAGAATAACAGGCCAAATGCTATAGCTACAGTTCACTGATCTAAATGGATTAAAGCCATCGGTAGCTAAAGTGAGCCTGATATTGCGGCTCTCTACACCAAATTCTGGATGTTTGCAATGAAATCCTTCCAAACTAGAGAATCACTGGATGGCTTAATAATCCATCCTTCGTACGCCTTTCAATGTGCCACCATGCATCACTTGCTGCCTTTAGAGACATGTACAATTTTTGAAGTCTCTTCTTTATTGGAAAATAGCGAAGAATCTTTTTGGGAACTTTGTGCACACGTTTCCCATCAAGATTCATCACTATTTTCCAACGATAAGTCTGACATTTCGGACAAAAATCTGCCTTTTCATACTGCTTCAAAAATAGTACGCAGTCGTTCTTGCATGCATGAATACTAACATATTCGAGTCCAAAGCATCTAACCATTTTCTTAGATTCATTAAAGTTCTTAGGTAGCATTGAGCCCTCCGGAAAAGCTTCTTTAAGAAGTTGTAGTAGCATGTCAAAACTTCTATCACTCCAACCTCCAAGAAATTTGGTGTGGAGTTATTTGACAATAAAGCATAGCTTTGAGAAGCTTTTGTACCCTGGATAGAGCTCTTGATTGGAATTACTTACTAAATGGTAAAAATCTTCAGCATCTTCACATGGATTCTCCTCAAGACTATCCTTATTTTCACCTAAATCCCCCATTCCATCTAACCCATGCGCTACATCGCGAAGCATATCAAACATCTCATCACCTTCATCAAAATTGTCCTCTACTTGAACCTCAGCATACACATTTTGTTGTGCAGAACAAGATGATACCTCTCCATAAAAAATCCATCTATTGTATCCTTATAAAAACCCATCACATATTAAATGCACACAGACAATGCTAGCTTCTTTCCAGTAACTATTCACACATGTCCTGCAAGGGCATAATATTGTATTTGCTTTTGCTGATTGGGCAAAAGCATACTGTACAAATTCTTCGACCTCTTGTACATATTCAAACGTGTGCCTACAATTAATTACTTGTTGTAAGAATGGATGTGAGAAAGTACTAGAAAATACATTATTGTAAGCTTATGTTGTACCTAGGCTGATCCATCCATCTCTTATCCATAGCTGCTATGTACTATCAAATTTCGAAAGTCACCTAAATTTCACTAACTATAGGAATAGTCAATAAATACGTAACTAATACATTAATGATGTAGTGTTGTTATATAAAACATTAGCTGTACAATTTCTAGGAATGAACAGGAAGTCCACAGAGGAACTAATTAACTATACTTAGTGCTCAGACAAGTACCCAAGGATGTGCACAAGCACAGAAAATGGCCAAATCAGTTATATCTAATCTCCACTAAAGGTTCAAATATTATGTGAAATAGCATTCAAATAGCGTATAGTTATTCTATTCTCATTAGAATAGTTAGGAACATAGCAACGCTGGTGCTCCATTTTCTTTCCTTACCTAGAAGAGGTGTAATTTTCACAGGATAACACTCAATAGTCGATTTAATTTGACAAGGACATCATCAAGTCAACTTTGTCTTGTTATACATTTTGCTAAAGACAAAACTGACCCACATTCTAGTGTAACTACGACCCTAGTTTACTATATAAGTTATCTAAGATTTCGCAATAATTGACATTTTTCTCCAGGTGTTTACATTTTTAGCAAAATTAAGAAATGAATGTTCATGTTTCAACCAAAGGTCCAAGGTATTTGGTGGAAAAAACACGTGTTGATTGGAATATGCATTCCAAGGTCAAATTGAGTGGAATGAAGAAAATACCATCCACCTAAAGTATGGAAGAAGCCAAGAACATGTTGTCCATTGCCAGCAGGCAATGGTTGGCTTTCTTGACCTTATCTGCTTATTAGGAGCAAATCTTGGTTACCCTAAATGAACACCTATAGAAGGTATATGTAAAGATTGAAATCTCCACAAATAAAATCAAAACTTCAAATGAAGTTCAAGACAACAACATGAATCACGCGCAAAGCGGAGCTCCATGTGATATGTGTTTCACGAAATGACTCAACGTCCCCCAAAAGATTGATTTATAACAAAAGAAAACAAAAGGCGTCAAGGAAGAATCACAGAACCAATTAAAGATCAAAACCATTTCCCACAAAGTGTCGACAAGCATTTGCACAAATAGGCAAAAGAAAGCATCTTTACCATTCCAAAGACAACTACTTTTGGGGCGGTGTTGGGTAGTGGGACAGCCAGGGAGGTGGGGCGGCATTGAGAGGAGGGGGCGCTGGGAGGAAGGGGCGCCTAGGGAAGAGGGTGGTACTAGGAGGAGGGCAATCTGGGAGGATGGCAGCACTGGGAGGTGGGGCGACACTAGGAGGAAGGGGCGGCCGGGGAGGAGGGCGACGCTGGGAGGTGGGGCTGTTGGGGAGGTGGGTGGTCGAGGAAAGGAGAAGGCGCTGGGAAGTGGGTAGTCGGGAAGGAATTTGGGGATAAGGTTTCAGAGGTGTGGTCTTCGCGCCCGAGTCATCTTTTTTTTTTCATCTTCGCGCCCAAAGGGTTGGCTCTTATCCCTGGTAGATATGTTGACATGGTTGACTATTTTGAGGGTAGATGTATTATAGCTAACATAAAAACATTGCCAAGAGATAATTTTTTCTAGACAATAATTATTTTCAGCAGATAACAGGACCCTTAATCTCTTGGATATTGCCGGCACATGTTTTGCCACTAATACAATTTTTCCCAATAGTATATTGTCCTTAATTATATGTCATGATGTAGTGAATAGTGAGAAAAAAAATAGAAATAGGCTACTGTCGCCATTTCAAATGGCGTTAGGGCTCAATCGCCATTGATTTGTGGAGATAATTTTGTTGCAATTTGAATTAGCGACAAGGATCAATTGGCGATAGGAGGTCGAAATTATATTATATTTATATTTTGGTAATATCTTTAAGTGTCCGCGCAACTGATAATTTTTGAAAAGATAAGGAAATTTGAGGTAGAGAATAATTTAGGTGTTTCGGTCTGACCAAATATATTTGGAATATGATTTCATTGGCGTAATAACAAAAATAGCCCCCTTTGACGGCACAATAACAAAAGTATTGAAGTATCATTTCTAATGCAATTGTCTCTTTCTTTGAATCGATTTATTTGAGAGTCTGAATGAAATATTGTAGAGAGAATGACTTGGGACGAGTGTGGTCATTTCGCATACGTAAATGCTACAATTAGGGTGGTGTGGGGTATCGCGATGCTAACTCCCTCACATGGTTACTTGTACACACAACAAGAACAAATAATATCATAAACACGAGACTAGCATAATGTAAGCCATACACAAAATAATATTTACATAATGAGTACTAGTACATCTACACGAGGCCCTCTTGGGATGTACCCCACGTGTGGCCCATGGCCTCATATGGTGGGCGACTCACGAACATCGTGTGAGTACATCACGGTCTCTGGTGATCAAGATACCCTACCACCGCGAGTAGCTCTGACGGTGTCGCGATAGGAAATTTGAGTCGACCGCTCACTGGGCACACCATGCGGTGAAGCCCCAACGGAGACACGTCTGGAGTGCTCTCCCGTGTGAAGGCCCACCGCCTCTCGCACTTATTGCCCATTCGTCGTCGAAGTCGTGATGCGAGTCCGTGCTCCATCGTGCGACACCGGCTCCTTGTCCCAAAGGGTGTACGACCGTTGGAGCAGTATGTTATGCATGTGAACAAGATAGACATACATCCACGCATCATAGTGGGCGACCTGCGTAATCATGTACCGTGGTGCGGTGGAGCGAGGACTGTCGGAAGAAAATCCATTAGTAAATAGTGGAGTTCAAAATAAACAAGTAAACATGAGTGTTTGGTGTACTGTGAATTATTAGGATACTACCAAAGCATGGTGCCACGAGGACTTGCTCAGCATGTCTAGGTGAGGAGCCGTGGGGTGTGGCGCACTGTGGCTCACCCCCTGTCCACGCACTAGTGGGTCCATCACATCCCTCAGCCTCTAGCACGACGTAAGCTCGATGCATTGCCTCGCCTTTGCCATGATCCAGTCCATGGTGTCTTTGAAGTGCGTCGTCATGTTGACTCGCTCCCCCGATCATCATGCCTCATAAGGAGCCCGCCAATGTGTACACCTCCCAGTTAAGATTATTATGTACAAAGAAATTATAAGCTAGAATCCGAAAATATGACAAGTAAATAAGAAGTATGGACCATTCAATATGTACCGCGTGATGGAATGCAGAGTCTGGCTGGGTGGGATATGTGTCGGTCGTCGTGGCCTCGTGTCGCGGTGGGTCGTCCACGACCCTGATGCAACGGACCCTCGTCCGAGTGGAGTAACACTCGATGTACTTCTCGTATGTCTGGTGGTCATAGGGAGCATCCTCTTAGACTACGTACTCCAAGGCGTGGAGCCTCTTCACAATCCAAGGGACCAGCCTCTCAGCCTAGGAAATTCGACCAGGTACTCCCTTCCTGGTCGACCTGTGGAAGGAAAAATGATAAATTTGTAAGTATGCAAGGCAAAGGCTACGACAAAATGAATCATTAACTTACCGATGGATGTTCGGCGGCAACGCCCCCTTAGGGCACTGGGACCTGCTATCATAGTCTGAACTAGCACATCACCCGGTGCACGTGGTACTCCTCCATGAAGATGTCATGCACCAAGTGACGCTGCATGAGACAGTACCTGGAGTCTCGCTGGCACAAGCTTGACAAGCTTCGGGGTGCATGCGTGTACACCTTCTTGGGAGTGTACGGTGTCTAGATGACATGATCATCCGTCAACTGGTCGAGCATCGCAACGTAGTCCGGGTAGGATGCGTGCATAGTGATCGGTGTGAACATGACCTGTGGAATAGAACAACAAAACCTGCGCACATGCAAATAAAGCACATTCGAAACAGACTAAAGGTTCACAAAACTTACCCGTCGGTGACACCACACCGTACCCATGGTCGGGCAGTCCATGTTGTCATCGGTGGTGTACAATGCGATGATGTAGGCTCCGAGGTCGAGTTGTGGTCATACAATTTGAAACACTCGAAGGATCACAGCTGAAGAAGGAACGGGCATCCGGAGAGGATGGAATTATCCTGGACCTAGTGGGATGCGTCGCACAAGGCACAGTACATCACACATAACACCGTCAGGCCCCAAGCGTATGACTAGATCTCCTCTACCTCTATCTCCGCCAACTCCTGTGCATAGCGGATCATATGCTTGTCAACACTGTCGCCGCGGAACCCGCAGAACATGACCCACCTGAACAGCCACAGTAGGTAGGCTTTGCAGTGCCTCCTCACTGTGTGGTTGGGTGCATCATGTACATACGTTGCGGCAGCAAGAAGACATAGGCTCATTACTAAGTTGAACAAAGAAATTCAAGCGGAAACACAAGAGTTATAAATAGTTATGTAGAACTGGCAGAGCCACTTCAACGTTAGCCCATGCGTACTACTGAACTCCCTGTACCCAGTATTGGGCAGCATGTCGGGACACCGGATTTCTGAATCCTGACCCTCTGTGTATTCTAACTAGTCCTATGATCAGTAGCTAGTTCACACAGTTACAAGAACGATGAAATCATATCCATAGAACAAGATAACTAAGAAAAAGGCAATTTAATATTACTTAGTAGCAACATACCTTATGGTCAAGGTTTATAGAGTTTGCTACGCAGGGCTTAAGACAAAAGAGTAAACTTGCAGCGAAATAAAACAACTCGTGGTAGCCATCCGACATGCCCGCAGGCAGTCGAGTGGAGAACGTGGCCTAGTTCATATAGTCCTCGAAGTACTCTTCGTAGAACTATGTGTTCCTTGGTTCTTCCTCGGTGACTGATCAACAATGACGCAAAGCCGTGAGTACAAAAAGTACTCAGCAAGTCGTAGGAAAATATATGCAAATAGTATTAATCCAAGGCTTGAACAAGGTTGGCTTTATGGCTATTTTTGCATAAAGCAGTATTGACAGTAAATACAGTAAATAGATTAAAAACATAATTTAAAAGATCAAATACATAAGTAAACAAGTTCTTTGAAACAACTAGTGAACTATCTGTTCACTTTCCAACCAACAACCGGTGAACTACCCATTCACTTTCTAACCAAACCACCATTTCAATATTTTAAAGAAAATCTACCCCTCATATGAAATCACCAGACATTGTCCATAACCGGGGACACGGCTATTCGAATAGTTTTACACTCTGCAGAGGTTGTACAACTTGACCCACAAGAGATAATCATCTTATAATGTTGACCATGACACGCTTCCAAATGCGTGCGACTAAGTGATTATCACAAGGCTTTTACAAAATTCAGTCTTGACCCAGTTTTGCTCGCTAAGGTTTCGCTATCTGGCCCCCTCTTGCACCAAAACATCAACCGAAGCAGAACCAAATCAAAATATTGCTAATTAGTCGGCCAGGTCTACCCCATCCTAGACATGTGGTTGTATGGTATGGACTAGATCAAGGGCACACAAAGTTAAGTCCTTAGTTACTACTTAGGCGAGACTACCTCATCCCATGTGCCTCGCACACCTATGTGCCTCCCGTACCCTACAATGTGCCTCGTGCAGCCCTTTACTACCCGACCACTCGTCCAAGTATAAATCATTTTGTTTACCACAAACTAATGACAAACCCTGCCATGACACAAAATTTTATAATAGCAGCATTGCACCATAATTCCATATATCATTAGGTCAAAATTAATCATTTATGAACATGTGATCATGAATCCCATCGCAACTAAGCATGACTAAGCATCTCTACAATACCCATGTTGGTATTACAATAATGTCCAACTAATATCAACCCATCCTATGGTGTCCAAGGATATATGTCAATCACAATTATTCAAGGTGACATAATGTCAAATAGGTAATTAGCTACTCCCAGAAACAATTGATATAAACTTAGCAATACATGTTGATATAAAATAATATAGTTTTATAAAAATGGGTAAGACATGATCAAGGGTCTACGATTTGCCTTCGTTGGAGGTTTGAGTTGCTTCAGCCGACAGGTCCACGAAAACTTTGAAAACGCCGGAATCTATACACGCAAAAAGAGCCAAATAAATACAATAAATCCAAATAAAATTTAAAAAATTTATCAAATTAGAACCAAAAGAAATATACTGAATTTAGATGAATTTAGAATAAGAATCGATGGAATCAGAGTTGTATGAGGGAGAACAGACGTCTGGAAGTTTGAAGCCACATGAAATGATAGGAAATTCTGAAAAGGAGGAATATTCCAGAGAATCTTTATTTCCAAGAATTAAGGGAATTAAGGAGTGGCTAACTTATGGACCCCATTTGGAAGTGAGAGAGATGAAAAGAGATAGGAAGGAGTAAATGACAAGGGGGCCCCATATGGAAGAGACTCAAGAGGGAAAGAGGAAGAAGGAACATAGCACACAGCACAAGCAGCAGAGAAGGCGCATGGGGAAGATGGTGGCATCGGCGAGGGAAGGCGCGGTGGCGGTGGTGACACCAAAATGGGTTGCCAACCTTGAGAGGAGGCCGAAGGAGGTGGCGAGGCTTGCTGGGGCGGTCGGAGATGGCGTCGAGGTGCACGGTGGTGGTGGGTGGCGCGTGCTCCGCAAACCGCGACTCTCCGGGAAAATAACACAAGCACGGGTTGCACTGGGTGAGGGGAAGGTGAAGACGGGTCGGGTGGCTCGGGGTGGCCGAGGAGACGTGGTGGCGGCGGGGATGGAGGTGAGGCGGTGACGGCGTGCTCGGCGTCGAGAAAATCCAAATTGAGAGGGGATAAGGAAGTGGAGGTCGGGAACGTCTTTGTGACACAATTGGCTTGGCGAAAGGTTGGCGGAGGGGAGATCGACGAGCGAGGTGGTGGTGACCGATTTTGGAGAAGAAAGAAGAGCTGCGATGAGTGAGCTCCAGTGGGGTGGAGAAAGGGGAGAAGAAGAGGGGAAGGGAGGACATGGCCATCTTCTTATAGAGGGAGAAGGAGGAACTCGAGGTGTGGCGGTGGGCGACGCGCGCGAGAGCAGCGGGAGCGAGGCGGGGCTCGTGGCAACGCTAGCGGTGCGGGTGCGCAGGCATGAGCGCGTCAGTGCAGAAGAGAGGCGTGTGCGGCGCACAAGAGGCGAGCGGCAGGTGTAGGTGCGGTATGCGGTGTGGCTAGAGCGCGAGCGTCGCGGAGAGGCGGCGGCATGGCGAGCGGGAATCCAGGGTGCGCATGGCGTGGGATGGGTGCACGCGGCGTAGGCGCGACAAGCAGGCGGCGTGGCTCAAGGCGCCAAGGGTGCATGCGAGGGAGGCCAAAGCCTGGCCAAGGGCAGCTCGAGCTCGGGACTTGGATAAAGAAGCCAGGAGGAAGAGAAAGAAGGAAAGGAAAGAAGGAAAAGAAAAGAAAGGAAAGTAAAGGAAAAAAGGTAGAAAATAAAAATAAAAAAGGAGAAAAGGAGAAAAGGAGAAAAAGGGAAAAAGAAATGGGAAAGGAAAAAGAAATGGGCTGGGAAAATTCAAATTACAAAATGGAATTTGAATTTGAATTTGAATTTTGGACTCGGATTTTAAATAATTACAGAAACTCCAAAAGAAATCCAACACTTTTAAAAATAATTAATTTAAATTAAACTTTACAACAAAGAAAACAAAGTTTGGGAAAAACAGAAAAGGAAATAAATTAAATTGAACTCCAAGAAATAGCAAAAGAACTTGGAGAAGATCCTAGAAAATCCAATAAACCTATTTTGAATTTAATTGAAGTTTGATTTAATCATTTAAAATGTTTTCATTTTCTAAAATTTCAATTTAAGCTTTAATTAATTCAATAAAATTCAAATGGTTTATTTTATTTTGAAAATTTCAAAAAGACCTAAAAATTAGAATGTTACACGGTAGCACCCCCTGGAATCTCACGAGGAAGTCTGTGCGCCACATCTCCGAGACGTCGTACGTCGTTAGGGGAAGCCTGCGCACGGTAGCCCGATTAGGAAGCCCACGTCCTGAAGCGTCGACACCATCTCCCCCGCACGAAAGATAGAATGTACGCGTGTCCGGCCTCTAACGGTCAACCAGCGCTATCAGGAGGCACCGGTCGTACAGAAACCACCTCGACATAGGACCACCACCCTCGATGTCCTGGTCGTCCTCCCACGTCACCTCCATCATCCTTGCTAGCAGAAGCAGCTGTGCCGCTCTCAGCCTGCATCGAAAGGATTAAGAACATACCTGAGTCCACCCCCATAAGTTGAACTAAAATTGAGTTCACAAGGTCACAACTACACATGCCCAGGAACCCAACATGGGTTAACCCTCCATCCCCTCATGGGCGTGCCCAACCGCAACACACCAAGCTCGATGGGTGCCTCGCCAGGCTGGGGAGGATGGTACTGAGGCAACTACAGTGACCCGCATCAACGACCGAGTCAAGCAACTCGTAGGGCCACTACACAGTCATCCCTAAAAATTCAATGCTTACATTATTAATAATACGAAGCATTGACAAAAGTAATAAGAAGCGGCATATCCAATTAATTCAATAATTGCACAAAACAAATTATTGCTATAATGATGTACTACACGACAGTACAACACAGACCAGTACATTCCATCTAAAAGTATCTAATTAACTCAATTATTGCACCAAAAAAATTCTACACGATTAACGATATATCCAAAGCGACCTAAACACAACTAAAATGATGTACTACAATCTACACGATAGTGCACCACATAGCAATACATTCCTTCTAAAAGTATCTAATTAACTTAGTTACTGCACCATAAATAATTTAATTGAATTTCAAAAATAAAAGCTAAAATATCTTTCTATATAAAAGCTGGCGAATTCCGAGCTCAAAGAGAGTGTCCACGTTGTCTCGTTTTTGTGGACCGTCGGATTTCACGCGTGCCTCGCTCCCATCGTCAGATTACCTCCGTGGATCGCTTCCTTTCCTCTTTCTCCCCTCGCCTCCTCCTATGCGTCGCTGCCTCTCCCCGTGTCCCGCTGATTAGAACCTCCCCCAAAGCTTCTCCTTCCCCTCCCTCAACCCGACGTCGCCGCCGGCCCTTGGTGGTCTAGCCGCCGCCGCCTTCCGCCGTCCTAGCAGCCCTTGTTGTCGGCCTCGGCTACGCTCGCTACTCCGCCTATCGCCGGCCTTCCCCGCGGCTGTCGTCCACGACCGTCCGATCGATTTGGTGCTGGCCACGCGTACAGGCAAAAGGGTGCCTTCTAGATCCCTCCGCCGCTTTGCCCTCTCCCTACCCGAAGCACCCCGCCGCCGCTTCTGACCTCGCCCTCCATCCCCGCCACCCTCCTCGCCCACTTCCCCTCATGTCCCTCCTCCCCCCATATACCCGCCGCAGCCAAAGCACCGCGCCGTCGCTTCCGATCTCACCTCCCTCGTCACCATCCTCCCCCCACATCACCTCATCTCCCCCCTTCGGACGTGCCTCCCCTTCTTCACCGCCTGCAGAGCTCCGCCTCGGACCTCCGACAAGCTCTCCCCTCGCCGTCTACCCCTCTAATAGAGGCGGAGTACCACCACCAGAAGCGGAAGTTGGACGAAGAGGCCGCCGCCTCCGTCTCGTCGTCGCTTGGTTGCGCCCACGCCAGCAACGACGACGAGGAGGACGGCTCCGCCGGGCCCGAGATCTGCTGCCGCCACTCCCAGACGGCGCTCCCGCGAGATCCACACGCATGTCGATGCTCTACACCACTGCTTCTCGTGGTGCCACGCCTACCTCGCCGCTGCCAAGGGCGCCACCCACGTCCTCGCGAGCTCGCCAAAAAAGGTAACCTCCCCCACCCAACCCCACGCCCACCGCACCGATCCGTGCTTTTCTGTACCCTCTATGGCGCCATGGCTGAGGCGGATCTGGTTGTTGCTTTCTACGCAGAGGATGCTGTTAACGTGATCGTAGAGGGCGGGGCCGTGCCGGCATTAGTGTGCCACCTGAAGGAGCCCCCTGCTGTGGTGGCTGCGCAGGAGCAGCAACAGCCGCGGCCGTTTGAGCATGAGGTCGAGAAGGGCGCTACCTTCGCTCTCGGTCTCCTAGCCGTAAAGGTCCCAATCGATTAATTCCCTGTTTGCGCTGTAGTTGAGCTTTTGCTTCCATCCCATTGCAATTGCTTAGTTTATTGTTTTGTTCTAAATTTTATGCGCGACGTCTATCTCAAATATACCATTTCCTTAGCAAAATTTAACAACATCCTCTCCCCTTCTCCCTCATATGTCTCCATCTCCTGAAAAGCTGTAACCTATCATGCCTTTCATAAAAAAAAACTCAGAACTTTATTTCAAGTTTTTAGGTAGAGCATACTTCAATCTTCCATAGTTCCCTTTAAGCAATCCATCAATACTAATGTTCTTGACCATGGCTGCTTCATTATTATGTGTTTAGCTAGGTTGCCTTGGGAAATTTAATAATTTACTACTTTGTGTCTTGGTATAATAGCCTGAACATCAACAACTTGCCAGTGCCCTGCCTCTGCTGGTGAATCTCCTAAAAGGCATAAAGATTGTACATATTTGAGGCGATTAGTATGTATGTCAGAGAGCGGTGACACGATTGCCAGTCTCGCTCATGGAAATAGCAACATCAAAACTTGCGTTAGGTTTTATTCTAAACTTTGCTAATTGTTTAATGCTCCTTTTCCTTGGGAGTTTTTCTGTGCTTGCTGATGGTTTTGATTTACAGCAGAATTGAAGGTGGAATTCCACCTATTGTTGAATTGCTAGAATCGCAGGATCTCGAGGGTGCAGAGGCATTGCGCAGGCCCTTGACATATGCTATTTGGGAAGCTGATTACGTTAGGTTAAGTTTTTTTGGTAATAATGTAGTACTACGAGTTACTTATGCTAGAGGTCAAAGAGGAGAATATGAAGTAATTAATTTATGCTGCTACTGAAAAAGCTGTGAGTATAAAACAACAAATGTTTCATTCAAACCTTGCTAAACTGATCGGCGCAGTCACCGTGAGGTTAGCGAATCGATTGGGTCTGCTACTTAAGAGTCCTACTGTTTAAGTTTCAACATTGAAGTTCCTTTCTTTAGATGAGTTCAAGAATGTTAGAAATCAATAGTGGTATGCCACTTTATTAGTGTTGTCAAGTATTGCCAGCATAAGTTTTGCATCCTTATTCCTACATGATATGGTCTACAATCTGCTAAGACCTCCATTTCAGAGATAGCACAAAATATCTATTATTTCATCCAGATATTTTATTAAACTACCGACCTGCTTTATATAGTACCTTATAGCATTGCATTATCGATTTCTATATGTAATAACTCTAATGCATATATACATCTCTAATATTCGTCTCCTATATCTACAGAATAGTACATATATGTTATACATAGCAATTTGTATAATCACGGTTCCATGTGTGTGTTATAGCTTACATACATATATTCGTCTTCTAATTACTGCTTACAAACATTTTTCCCTCTTTAGTAATCCATACATAGAAATTCTGAAGCAAATGTCGCTTATCTCTGGTTTACCTTCGTAAAAAGCAATATGTGTACCTACTGTATGATACATAAAATAAATCTTTTTATACAACTCTTTTTCTCTTGTGAATAAAATCGCTTTTGTTCAGCGCCGCATGCCAAGGCACGCGAGGGTTTCTAGTTTTAACTACTTTGAAATTTTTATAGAATTTTTAGAGCTATCTTGCTATTTTCTAGTTCAAAAAGTATTTTTAGCTTTTAAAAATGATTTATTGTGTAAAAATGAAAACCAAATTTAAGTTGAGAATATTCTAATTAAGCTTGAAATACCATATTTAACTACTATGAATTTTTTATATAGAATTTTTAGAGCTATCTTGCTATTTTTCTAGTTTAAAAATTATTTTCAGCATTTGAAAATTATTTATTGTGTAAAATTGAAAAACCAAATTTAATTTTACAATAATTATTATAAATGCAGTATGTCTGAGGGAATTTCTATGAAATTTTCTAGAATTTTTTTAAGCTTTGTTTGGTATTTTTGCAGATTTAATCTAAATCATTCACGTACTGCATCATAAATAATATCTATACGATAAACTAAACTATACACAGCTAAAATAATGTACTACAATAAACTACACTACATATCAATACATTTAAAATTATCTAATCTATTCGATTCTATATCGCTAGTTTTATTTGCTAACCTACCAGGGTCTCAAATTTAGATACAAAGTTGCAAGAACATTTTCCTGCAAAGTGGGCGACCGGATCTGCTTTTCCCTCCCTCCTCCTCTGCTACAAACTGGCAGCGCCTCTCTAGGTCACTCCTCCCCTCTCCTCCTCTATCTTCTCTCCCTCTTTCTCTTTTTCTCAGAATAAAAGTGACTTTCGGCCAAATTTCTAGGGTTTTTATAGCCTAACCCACAGGGTGGTGCGGGTTCCTGTCGCCATTCTAAATCATGATTGCTTATCCAGTCGCCATTTGGAATGGCAACAGAAAGGGGGAACCTGCGACTAGGGCATTTCTTGTGATTCACGTGGCGCTAGGAACTCTGTCGCCATTTCAAATGGCGATTGGGCCCTATCGCCATTTGAAATGGTGACAGTAGCCCATTTCAGTAAAAAAAAATTAAACTATTTATTTTTATAGATCTTTATTAAAATAATATTATTTAAAAACACTAATTTATATACGTTTTTACGATGAAATATTTTTTGTGGCAAATTTACTCATACCTTTTTCATATGATTTATCTAAATACTAATGTAGATATTGTTAATTTACTCATATTATTTTCATATTATCTTTCTGAATACAAATACATACATACATACATATATATATACATACACACACACACACACACACACACACATACACACACACACACACACACACACACACACACATTTTATGAAAATCTATTTTTTATACCAAAATCTGTGTATATACTTCTTTTTTATATAAGTATATGGCAAAAATAAAAGGCTCCAATGAAATTTTTTCAATCAAGACGCATTGAAAGATCTTATAATCGGTATTTAAGTATACTGAAAGTGATAAAGAAGTATAATATATTCGTTTAAGTGGTATATTGGAAGTGGGAGTATGTACTTCTAGGAGTATGAAACTAGCGTCACACACACACACACACACACACACACACACACACACACACACACATATATATATATATATATATAGGAAAATGGTATGGTACTCCCGGGAGTACGTACTCCCACCTCTCATATACCACTTAAACTGTATGATTATACCTCTTTATCAATTTGAGTATACTCCAATAATGATTATAAGATACCCCAAAATGAGTTCCATGAAAATTTTATTAAAATCCATTTTTTATACCAAAATCCGTGTATATACTTCTTTTATGTATGAAAAATGGTATATAACAAAAATAAATGGCTCCAATGAAAATTTTATGATCAAGTCTATGAGAGGTGAGAGTACATACTCCCAGGAGTACCATACCATTTTCCTATATAGGACGTCCGTTTCGTACTCCCGGGAGTATGTACTCCTACTTCTAATATACCACTTAAACGAATATATTATACTTCTTTATCACTTTCAGTATACTTGAATATTAATTATAAGATACTCCAATGTGACTTGATCGGAAAATTTCATTGGAACCCTTTATTTTTTCTATATACCATTTTTCATACATAAAAGAAGTATATACAAGGATTTTGGTATAAAAAGTGGATTTTTTATAAAATTTTTCATAAGACTCACTTTGGGGTATCTTATAATCATTATTGAAGTATACTCAAATTGATAAAGAGGTATAATCATACAGTTTAAGTGGTATATGAGAGGTGAGAGTACATACTCCCAGGAGTACCATACCATTTTATATATATATATATATATATATATATATATATATAGGATTTGCTATCTATTGAACATGAGGTGCATAGCTGAGGAATGAACGCCTTTCCCCCTTTTTTTAGTAAGCCTCCCCTCCGCGCAAGCCAGTGGCTGCCACCGGCGCCGATTACCTCGGACGCTGAATTCCCCCACGGAAAGCCCCCCTCGCCGAATGTCCTTCTTTTCGTTATATTATGCGCCGAAGACGCTATCATCAGGCGATGACAAGGAAGTGTGGCTCGTTGGAGAGGAAGAAGAAGACGTGCAGGGTGGTGGTGGAGGCAGGTGACCTCTTCGGAGACGAAGGAAGGAGGAGATGTTGGAGAGAAGCGGCGTTTAATCCGTAGTTATGGACTGAACGTTTATTCCACATACGCGTCCCGTGTAGATATTGTTGGTTAAAGACTTCTAAAATAGTTGTGCAGTTGTGCGAGCTGGTAGAGCTCATAACTGTTCAAGCTGAGTTTGCTAGTTGGGAGTTTTGTTTTGGCCTGGAGTATTCTAGGCATGTGGCCGGATGGCAACGGGCTTGGGTCTAATCCCCGCGGGGACACTTCCATCTCCATCCCTATTTACCTATCGGTGGCAGCTTGTGACGAAACGAGTTGTTTAAGAGCATGTATAATGGTGCGATGTCAGCAGTATGTAAGCCTTGACATATATGATATGAGATGATGTAGAAGAGAGAGGGGGAGCATAGAGAATTAGATCGTTTCTCATGCAGTAGTCGACTGTAACACGAGATACAAGACAAATTGTATATGGGTATTATATACGGAGGAGTTATCTATAGAAACACGTTAAAAGATAACTCATTATAGAAGCTGTCTTTAGTGTTGTTTATAAATAATACGGAGAGATGATATAGACAATAATTATCTATATCATTGTACATACCCTAACCAAGCTAGCCTCTGTCCGTCGTAACGGTGAAACCAACTCTATGGTGTGGACAAGCCATGATTCACTGTTCATGCATGGGCTAAGCCAGACTGGCAAGTCAACCTTCTTAATGCTTCGTACTCGGTTTATTAATGTTGACATTGACACAGGCTTTACACCGATGCATGAAGCCAGCACTTATTAACACTGACATTGACACATTGTCACAAGCTGCCACGGATGACACAACCTTCGTGTAGTCTTCTTAACGCTTCGTACTCAGTTTATTAATGTTGACATTGATACAGGCTATACTTCGATGCATGAAGCCAGTACTTATTAATGTTGACATTGACACATTATCGTAAGCTGCCACTGATGACACAACCTTCGTGTAGTCTGGCTTAGCCTATGCACGAACGGTGAAACCTGACTTGGCTATCCAGGCCACAGAGTTGGTTTCACCGTTACGACGAATAGAGGCTATTTTGCTCAGCTCGTTTCGTTGATAGGGATGGAAGTGTCCCCGTGGGGAATAGACCCGCCCGTTGCCATCCCGCATGTCCTTATCGGATCGACCAACAGAAACAACACGTATGTGGGCTACACATACAAGGTCCCAACGCGATATTTTCCAGTACTTGTTAGGCTAGAGCTCTCAAAAGCCTCATGCCGCCAATGGATTACTAGATCGGCACAGATAAGGCACATGACATGCAATTTAATTTTGAATCATGAACTCACACGACATAGCCATACAATGTGACCCATATGCTGATATATTTAGCCAAATGACACAGGTACAATATACCACACTGTTAACACCTCTTGGATTTGCCAATTTGGTGTATAGTTACCTCTTAGAAAATGAAAACAAAACTGTGCCCCTGGCAAATGTTAAGATTAAAAACATAGTTCACAACAAAATGAATAATTCCTACATGGAAGACCTACATCGGTGCAAACGTACGTGTAGCCGTGAACCGATGATTGAGCTCGCAGCATGGTGAGCAATCTATTATATAATACTAGTTAAGTTCCCATACATTGCGACGGAAACATAAACTATAGAAACAAGTCAAATTAATTATTTTGAAGCCATTTTGATAACACGAATGAAGAAAAAAAAAACATGACTAAATAAGATTGATTTGGAG
Organism: Ampelocalamus luodianensis; assembly: GCA_036346255.1. Lineage (NCBI taxonomy): Eukaryota > Viridiplantae > Streptophyta > Magnoliopsida > Poales > Poaceae > Ampelocalamus > Ampelocalamus luodianensis. The sequence continues at coordinate 31,375,094 of CM070635.1, read as the reverse complement.
TCATTTACATTTACATCCTGATGAAAATTCAGCAAACATTCACCGAATGTAGTCCAAACCATACATAACAAAATGTTGCATTCATGAGTTACATCCTTGAAATAAGCAAGGATACAATGAACTTAAGAGATACTTTGCTTTAACGCGATATTGAAACAATAATAAATGAAATAACATACTATTGAAAGTACTTAAAAAATTGGAATTTAAACTAACATAACCAATGAGTGCAAGATAAATAAGTACATCAACTCTGGATATCATTTCTCCTCTGCCTTCCTACTCGTTCAACACTCGATAACGAGGATTAGCAATCGCGTTGATCCTCATATGTACGACGAAATTGACGTAGCCATGTACAGCCACAGGGGCACTCATTAAGGATGCACAAAGGCCTATAGATAAATCAAGCAAAAAGTAATACAATATTTAGAGTATTACTGTAGAGAGGTAATTATTATAGAGATGCAACGTAATTAGTATATAGATGTCGTAGAGACTTATACCTTCCAACTCAATGACATAGATTGAGTTTGAGAAAAATATAAGTCCACTCTCTACCGTGGTTGACAACCCACCTAAAGATGAATCATAATAAAATTTAAAATAATTTATATACCAACATACTGTGAAAGCAAATGTATATTCTCTGTACCAGTGGTCCTATTGACGTTCAAGAGGGTAGCGGCCAGACAATGGAAGCCGGCCTCTGACGGACGCCAACGCTTGATGTGGTGCGTCACATGGAAGTCCTAGACTCATACGAATATCAACTCTCAGCTGTGCGTTTAGCAAGTAGTGAGAATCCAAAAATGTCAATTGTATTTAATCATCAATAGTTCAAACAGTTTACATTGCTCATACCGAACATTCATTAGGTCTATCTCCCTGGTTGGTGTCCGACGGGGCCATGATTCGTGGTACTCAATGTCGCTGACGTGCACAACCATGCCAATGACATCTACAAAAGCCGCAAACCAAATAATAACGGATATATGATTGAAAAGCTAGATAAGGAAACAAAAAAATCTTTACAAAATGCCGCTTACCGCCGAGTTAGCAAGTAGTGAGAATCCAAAAATGTCAATCGTATTTAATCATCAATAGTTGAAATAGTTTACCTTGCTCATACCGAACATTCATCAGGGCTATCTCCTTGGTTGGCACTTGACGGGGGACATGATTCGTGGTACTCAATGTCGCCAACGTGCACGATCATACCATTGACATATGCAAAAGCCGCAAACTAAATAATAATGGATATATGATTGAAAAGCTAGATAAGAAAACAAAAAAATCTTTACTGAATGTCGGCTTACTTGTGAGTCTTGTGCGGTTGGAGTACACATCAGCGGATAGATCGGAAAACAATATGCCTTACAGGAGTATTTACCATTGTTCCGTGTTCAAGTTCATATAGAACTCGAACTTGACAAACTAGAACATACGACTGGCATATCGGTGGGTCAAAGCCGACGTTTATGAAATTGTAAACTTTGCTGGCTTGAGTATACCATTGAAACGGACCGTGTGTCTTTGTATGATAACACCTCTATTTTTGTTCCCTGCATAACATAAATTAAATATGAGATAGAATATCGTAAAATAAATATAATGTAGTACTCACACGATCTTCTATTCACAGCGTGATCTAGTAAAAGTACTGCAAGTAGCGAGATCCAAGAGAGTCCTCTCGTATATGCAATTTTCGTCAAGGGCAGATCTACAGTGTCCTAGCAGAGTGCACAGGACACCGGGTCTAAAAATTAATTTTCATTAGATATAACCATGTATATATAGTGTGAACACCTCTAGCCTAATATGAGGGGACACCCTAAGCCACAGCCCAGCCGAACGTGGTCTATCTTGCCTCAGGGACCCCCGATCATTTTCGTTTTGGATCCGCCACTGATTTCTATATCACCTTTGCGCAGATCATCCAACAGGTCTGGTTCACATGTTCCATCTCAACCTCGTGGAATAACACCGATCTACATCGAAGGACAAGAAGATGAGAAAACAAATCTACAAGTGGTAATAAGCACCGATCTGCATGTTCTTGACGATTTCCTTTACTCGTTGCCCTTTCTTGTTTCTTCGGTGTTGTGGCAAGTTGCAAGTGCGTGTCTAGATGTTTTTCGCTCATCATTCGGTACCGGGACTTACCATGGTTTGCACGAAAGATTGTGGCTGCAGTAAGATTGCTTCTGCGGGTTTCATTAGTTGCAGTACAGAACATGTTCATTTTCACTCCAAACAAAACAATCCATATAATTAAAAATTAGCTCTTTGGATTTAGAGCGATGAGATTCTTTGGCTAAATGCGATGGCCTTTCTGTTGTGGGCAGTGTTGAAATTTTAATACAGTAATCACAAGGGAACTGACGGAGAGGAAATGAACATCTACCTGCTAACATTTGTGCCGCTCCAACCTGATGATGGAGGCACAACCATTATCCTCTTGGATGCTTGCACATTGTAGCCTATCACCATCTCGGTTTTTTGGTGGCACGTAGATGCAGCTGCAAATGATGCGCACGTGTGTGTTATATATAGAGTTCAAGCTCGAAAAAATTGACGGCTAATTACATGTTTGGAAATTCAAAATTTGGGCCAACCTCATCCGACACAAACAAATTTCAGTTCGGCCAGCCTCATCCGGCTCAAACAAAATTCTGTTGGGCCATAACCAACACATAAAGAACGTTGCTTTTCGATAAGTTTCACGGGCGTCCTGTGAACATTCATTCACCTTCTCTCTTCCGGCAATGACAAACTCCTGAGAGAACAAACAGTCTATGATGTGACAAACCAACAGAGAAACCAATAGCCTAGTCTCTACTAACAAACCCAACAAACTGCTCTTATCTCATCCCCTCAGAGAAACCAATAGCCTTGTGCCGAGCATCACCGCCGGTGCAGCCGCTGCACATTTTCTTGCTACCAAACACTACACACGCTGCATGCACAAGGAGGCGGAATGTCAGGTAAGAGTGAAAATGGTTACTCTTTTATCTGATATGTCCAACTACTGAATCAAATGAGATGCATGTTTGGATGATGAAAAATATTATAACTTAATAATGGTTTCTTGAACAGTATTCCCTGTGCAAAAAATAAAGTCGCCCCAGGTATACTTTTTCATCCAAACCATAATACCCGGCAATTAAATTCTTGAACAGTATTCCCTGTGCAAAAAAAAAAGTCACCTCAGGTATACTTTTCATCCAAACCATAATACCCAGAATATTATATAACTTAAATCTTTTGCCAAACGGAAAAAAGGGAGAAAAAGAGTTGACACGTTCTTTGACTCATATATGTTAAACTAAATTGTTATTCTCTATAAATATTACACTAAATGAAGGAAATCCTTGATAAAGTGCATTCTGGATCCTCTTTCTTTTCCTAGATCTCAACGTCCAATTTACAAACAACCCAAATAATCCAAATAAAATTCAACATATTTCATTTGTGCCAAAAGCATCTAACACTTGTTGGTCTTTGTAGTAAAGAACAATGGACCAGTGAAACCTTGCCAAGAGCACTCCCAGCAATTATGCAAATGAAATTGCAATTACTCGTGCTTCCAACTATTTCTACACGACATTATCTTTTGTGTTATCCATTGTTCAACACTGTCTACCACGAAGATGTAGAACTACTGACTAAAATAGTGGAGGGGTACATCAAACCAGCAAAACTAATAAAATAAAATACTACTGCAATAGTGCTAAACATACTTGTATACCTGTTGGCTTCTGCATACATGTATGGTGGAGCCCTCTTTTTTTGACACTATTTTTACATGGCAAGACATATGTTGACATATTTGTAAAGAGTAGAATGTTGATCCTCAACCTGTGCAAATTCAGCTCAGGACTTGGTGGTCTAGACATGTACTGCGTCTTTGGCATAGCCTTAACAACACATATGAACCCAATCCAATCCATCTACTGAGATATCGCCATTTAACTTGAGTTACTGTATTAGCATATAAAATCCAGCTTAACCTTAGAAGGTCCAACAAAACTGGCATGTCACACTACTCAAAAGAGGAGCGAAGCAGAGGAAGCAACAAGCACAAAAGATCGCAGAGCCCTACATTTGGCCTAAACCTGTGATGTTTCCAACTAATGTACTTGACTCATCTTTAGCTAGTAGCCTAGTGATGTTGATGTAAATACCATGAATGCATGTGAATCACAAGATTGCTACAGCAATCGCTCATGTGAGTTCTTTTGGCTAGGTTTTAGCCCACTCCACAGCAAGACCTACAGTGCCAGTGCATGTAACATCACAAATTTCGAGTTTTCAAATATCTTTTGTGTGGTTTAGGTCTCCAAAAAATTTCACTAATTTTTCTTGAAGTAATAAAGCTTAATTGGGAATTTATGAAGTTAAAATAATTTAATATGATTAATGTAAACTTCAATTAAATAAAAAAAACCGTGTTAGTTGGGTTCCTTGTGTTCCAAGGAATTTTTCTGAGTTCGTTCGGTATTTATTTAAGCTCATTTGAATTTCTAGCCTTTTCTTTAATCCGAAAATCAATTTCATTTCCTTTTCTCTCGTGGGCCGAATCCGCTCGGCCCACTCCTTTTCTCTCTTTCGGCCTAGCTATCACCTCACCCGTCCTCGCTACCCCGCCCCATTACCCGCCTCGCCACTCACCCAAGAACCACACCCACTACCTAACCACCGCCCGCCTACCGCTCCTCTCACCTGCACTCCACCGCCACCATTGCGCTACTTCCACGTGCGCGCACCGTTGCCACCACCGCTCGTCCCGGTTTTCGTGCCACGCCCGCTTCCCGAGGCTATAAAATCCCCAGGGATCCTCGATTCGTGTTCCTACTGCTCCACCGCCTTCGTGCCCTAGCTGCCGCCACCTGGGAAGCCATCGTGCGCCAATGCCATCTTCTTCTTCCTCACCTCCGGCGACGCTCCGCAACGGTCGAAACCTTGTCATCACGTCCCCGTCACCCCGGTGAGTTCCCCTTGAATCTAACTGTGTCATCCAGTGTTCTAACCTCGGATCTACCCTTTCCATCCCTTGATTCTGAGTTTTGTTCACCAGGCGTAGAGATCGAGCTGTCTCTCTCATCTCCGGCCAACGCTCCTTTGTCGCTCAATTCCGCTGCGCCGGTGAGTTCTCTGCCTTCATCGACCCCACCATCTCCATCCCCGAGCCGCGTTCTATGCCGTTCTCCTCTTGCTTTCCATGGAGCTCCGCCATAATGATGTCGCCACCATAGTCAATCTGCCGCCGCCGCTTTGTGCTCACCGCCAGCCATCTCCGATGACCTTTGAACTCCGCACTCGCGTCACTGTGATCGCCTCATCGCCCTCTTCGCGTTGTGCCCCTCCTCCATCGTGACCCGTAGCGCCACCGCCTCTTCAGATCCACATCGACGCCACACCACCACCTTGTCATCACCACCTCGCCTCCCGCGTGGCGTGTCCACCTCGTTAGCACCCGTATGGTAGCCACCTTGTTACACATCGCCGGCCGGCCTTGCCACGTTGCCACCTTCCTTCCTCGCCTAGTCATCCCATGCTCGGCATACCTAGATCTATACCCCACCTCTCTATGACGAGTGGACCCCACCCGTCAGCCACACAAAGCAAACCCTAGATCCATATTTCACTTACATAATGGATGAGAGAATGACATGTGGGCCATTGGTCCATAGACCAAGCCCACGGTGATGTGCTGGTCCACGGTGGACCGAGCTCATGCAGGTGGGGTTGACCATGTTGAGTTGACATGTACGGTGGGGTTGACCATGTTGAGTTGACATGCGGGCCCTACATGTCAGCTCAACATGGTCAACCCCATCTGCATGAGCTCGGTCCACCGTGGACCAGCACGTCACCATGGGCTTGGTCTATGGACCAATGGCTCACATGTCATTCTCTCATCCATTTTTCAAAATTCCCGAATTAAAGATTCCAAAAATATTCCCTCGGCACCACCTGTGAGTGACTCATACTCTCTCTCTCCCCTTTTCTTTTTCTTGATTTTCCTTCCCAATCAAACTTTCAAGGACTCATTCTTCCTCATACGAACTCCGATTGAACCCGTTCAAGTTTCTAAATTCATCTAAAATCAAGCCCTATTGTCCGGTACTATTTAATTTCAATTTAGAGTTTATTTGATTTGTCTTTTTGAATTTGTTTATTTTATGCTTTCTCTCTCATTAGACATTAACGTTCCAAAATCGCTGGAAGAAGCTGAAGATCAAGGATGTCAAAGATTGAAGATAAAGAATAGCAACATTGTTATAGCAAGACAAGTTGTGCTTTGATCATATTGCACCCATTTTTACAAAATTACTTTGATTCAAATTATTGCATGATAATTCAATTATCAAATGTTTTACTACTTTGGGATTAGTTATGCGACCTATTTGATTATGCCTACCTTGTGAATTATATTGCCATGATCAATTGTTATCTTAGGCTAGATACTTATTAATTGGTCAATAATGTAGAACCAACGTGGGTTGGTTTAAACACGATTAGTATGCTTAGCCATGCAATGGGATTGATACCATTTTAAGGGCAAATTCATACATGACTAAGTGATTATGGAAAACTTTGTGATAATTGGTATGACATGTGTTGTCACTCAGTGGAAGCATGTGTTGCACTTTTATCAACTGGGTGGAAAAATATTTAGATTGGGGTGAGTAGAAGTACTAAGTGAGCTAGTGGCTTTGTGATTGCGATATTTTTAAATAGGGTAGTAAATTAAGGACTTAACTTTATACGCCATTGAACTGAGCTATACAGTAGGACCACATTCCTGGAATAGGACATGCCTAGCTTACTAAGTTATGGAGTCTCAACATTGGCTGCCTCAGGCAGTAGGTTAGCTCAGTGAATGGGTGGAGACGTGGAGTCATTTGTTGAGTCGCATTTATGGATGGTTTGCCGTTTACATATCCAACGGTGCGCTCTGGGCCAACGTCTGTGACACCAGGCTACTGGATTAAAGATCGCTGAAAGGGTCAATTGTTGAGATAAAGGTTTGGAAAGGCTTTCTGGTGATCTTCTCCATACAACTTGATTGCATCTTATAGGTAAAGTATACAACCCCTGCAGAGTGTTAACAATCTATTCAAATAGCCACGTCCACGGTCATAGATATGCTCGGGGATTTCACACAAAGGGTAAACTTTACAACACAAAACTGGGAGGAACAACTGTGTGAATAAACTAATACAACTTTGTGAAAGAATTGGCTTAGACTAAGTGAGCTTTGTGAAAATACTTGCTTAATTACTATTGTTATTTGTTTTCAATCTATTTATTCGTATTCAACTGCAAAAGTTTGCTTTTTGAAAATAGCCATAGATGTCATATCCTTTGGGATAAGACATCATCTATATTTGCATTGGAATAAGTCCATTTTGCCCCCTGAACTATGATCTGAGTCCAAAAAACATCCTGAACTACAAAACCGTTCACTTTACACCCTCCAATTATCCAAACCAGATCAAATTACACCATAGGTTGGTTTTATTGGTGATTTTAGCCATGTTGGCAGCCACATCGTTGGTTTTGTCTTATGTGGCATCTAAATCTGCTAATTGTATACATGGGTCCCACATGCCAGCCCCATCTCTTTCTTCGTTCCTCTTTCTTCTCCAGCGGCCGAACAGAGGAAGATGCAGCGACTTGGGACGGCGATCGTCACCGGCGATTGTGCGAATGGCGGCGGCTTGATACCCGGTTCTTTAGAGGGAGGCGATCCTATGGGTTGTCTTGGCGCAGTCAGGCGTTCACCGGAGCGGGCGCATGTCGATGAGTGGCGGCCGGGCGAGGGAGATGAAATGATGCGGTGGTGCTCGGGTGGTAGGGGTCGAGATGGATGGAGCATGAGTATCGGCGGGATACGGAGTATCTTTGGAGTGGTCGTGAAGGCAAAGGTGGCCGAGCGAGCCGACACAGGCGTCCGGGTGGCGTGGGGTAGGACAATGGTGGTGGCGACTGTGGGAGGAGAGCCCAAGTGAGAGGTTGGGGAGGTAGAGGAAGCTAGGTGATGCTCATGGAAGGAGGAATTGAGTAGGGGCTTGCTGGAGGAAGTGCGGCAATGGTGGCGGCGGTTTTAGGCCGGCGGTGGAGAAGAAGGTGATGTGCAGTGCTCCGGTGCACAGATTCTCCAAATCGATCGAGGGGATTTGCTCCTCGGGGTGTAGGGCACGCTATGGTCATAGCTAGCCGAAACAGCTGGAACGACGATGAGCGGTTCGACTGCGCGGCCATGGCATTCGGCTCTGGAACTCGAGTTGAGTCTAGAGAAGAGAGGATAGCATGAGAGTGAAGGAGGATGGAGAGGAAAGGTCGGGGAAGAGATGAGGGTGAGGCTAGGACACGGGGGCAACAAGGGCGAGGTGGTGTCCATGTGAGTGTCTCGGCTGAGCACGTTGGCGCGAGGAAGCAACTGCATGGAGAAGAAGGTTTTGGCCGATGAGGCCGCAGATAAGTGAAGCCGGAGACGGAGCCGGAGATGGCGGCGGCCAAGCGTGCGCGCACCGAGGAGGAGACGCGGGTGGGCCGGTGGAGAGTGGCGCCGTGAGAAAAAGGGGAGGAGAGGAGTGAATGTGGAGTGGAGCCGGTGGAGTCTGGCCAAAGAAGAAGGGCATCAGTACGCCACGTCAACAAAATATGTACATGTGGATGCCACGTCATCCAAAACCGGGGTGGTTTAGGGCAAGGGGGTGATTTGTTCTGGTTTTGACACTTGAAGGGTGTAAAGTGAACGGTTTTGTAGTTCAGGGTGTTTTTTGGACTTGGTCCATAGTTCAAGGGGGTAAAATGGACTTACTTCATTTGCATTTTGTGATACAACTTACTGAGTACTCTATATACTCACTCTTGCTGTAAACATTATTGATCAGTCCTTGAAGACTACATTAGTTCATCATTGGTCAACAAAGACTACTTCAAGGATTGTGGAGAATTAGGTTGCACTACCCTAGTCGATTGCCTGTGAGAATATGGATGGACTACAATGAAGTTATTCTGTTTCCTTCCACTGTAACTTATTTGAGATATTCGCCTTCTTAGGCATTAATTGTAAGCTTCGTCCCTAAGGTCGCTACTATGATAATTATTGTTAATTGCATATTTCTTAGTTATCTTTGCATATGGAATGATATTTCATTAATATTGATACTGTGTGCACTAGCGTGATCCTAGACTACTGCAGCACACAAAGGGTCCAGATTTGCATATTCAGATCCCGACAGTGTACCTCCTTAGGCCGCAGTTGATCGCAACGAGGCTCATGGCGAGCTCAAGTTTGCACTCGTCCCACCGCCCAAGTGTGTGCGTGGCACCGCAGCGGTCCCAGGAGACCACCTCGTTGCAAGTCTGTTTGAGGCAGTAGACATAAAATTTCAATGTTACTTGGACATGGACATGGGAGTTAGAATCCGACTCGGATTCAGATGTCTGAATCGTCAAGCTCTAGAAAATAGGATTCGGGGATTTGTTTAATATATATTCTGTTATCTTTAAAAATTAAATTAAAATAATTTATGCAATGAAATATTTAATTTTGGTACACTACCACAACACTATATAACTACTACAAAAGATCCTACACACGGTTGATATCACCTAGTCACAAGAAAGACCAACTACACACCACTCACTCTTTTAAAAATGGTAGCAAAAGTTGTCTAATGTCTCGTTAGATGTAAAAATGTTCAAACCTCCTTTGAAGTGTGCCTTTTGTTTAAATACACTAGTGACACCAGCACTACGTATTGCATGATTGAACTCAATATAGTAAGCTTGGACAAATTTGCATCCTTATGTAATGCTCTTCAAGTGGCGAAGTAGTTCTTGCTCATAAGAGGATGGCACAAATTCTCTTCTTATGACCATCTTTAAATCTATCCAAGATGTAATGAGTCTTTTCCCAAATAGTTATTGCCACCAATTATACGCATAGTCCTCAAACTCCTTAGTGGCTCTTATCACCTCTTGTGCTTTGGGAAGCTTATGAAATTTATTTACCTTCTTCATTTGTCCTACCCACTCAAGGTACTCCTTTGAATCATTACTCCCATATAAAGGAAGTTCCACATACTTGTAACCTGCCATGGTTAGTAGTGCAAAAACAACACGAAACAATAGTTGATTAGTGAAATATGCATATCACTCTCAACCTCACCTTCCCTTACCTTTTGACGTTCTTACTCACCCTATGCTGAATTGTGGAGTACCTTGCACTTGGGTGGTGTGGATCAACACAAAGGTGATGGTCAAGTGAGTTTATGGTCAAGTAATTGCACTAACATGATAATATGAAGAGCTTGGATGGTATAGTGTATGTCATAAACAATCTGAATTTTCTAATCTTTATCTGCCTTTTCTTCTATTTTCTAAAAAGAAAAACTAATTAAATCTCAGATATCAATTTAAAACCCGAAATCCTCCTTGGGCTCTAACCTACTTCGTTGGCCCATTCTATTTTCCCTTCAGCCCACCTTTCCTTTTTCTTTTCTTTTATTTCCAGCCTCCTTCCTTTATTTCCACCGCGGGCTATTGCTCTTCTTGGCCCAAGCCGAAGTCCAGCTGACCTAAGCCTCGGCCGCTCTCCTATTTTTCTTCGGCGCCAAAGCCAACCCAGCGCTAAGCCCACTTTCGGCTTTCCTTGCGCACAGCCCAGCCGTTTTTCCTCCCGTCGCGCACGCAAGGAGCCAGCCGAGCCAGCCCTTGTTTCCTCCATTCACTGCCGATGGGACCATGCTGTCCAAGCACGTGTGTTTCTTCTCCAAACCGACCCAGAGTCTTCACGTGTCCAACACCGCCCGTGCTCCTCTTGGTCTCCTCCCACCCGGGCACTATAAAAAGAGCCGACCGTGTCAAAACTCTTCGCCCGTTCCTCCTCTCTCCAAACCCTAAATTTCTAGTCCCAGGTTTGTTCCCTTGCGCCGCAATCGCCAACGAACCGCCAGCCATTGAAGCTTCTTCATCGCCGGATTCCTTCGCCACTGGTCCCTCTCCGGCTGTGCCGTCTTCGCCTTCGGAGTCGCACTTCAACGTTCTCCGTGGTGCTCGCATTATCTTTTCCGGAGAACCACCGCATCGCCAACTCCACCGTTGCCCCAAAACCAATCGTGTCGCCGCTGTTCCGATCTACTTCCTCCGGTGAGCTCTGTGCCCTTTTGTGCGCGTCATACCGCGTGCTAGCTCCTCCTCACTTTATTCCCTTCCTTCCTGGTCTCTCTTTGCCATTGAATTTGTCGCCGCCGGCCATCATCTCCGTCGTCGGTTATCTCCTTGTCGCCATTGATTTCCTTGACCTCTGGCCACCGCGAGCGTCCCATGGAGTTTCCCTCAACCTCGCCGACGTCGTGCTCACCCTACTTCTCTTCGGGCATCACTCCTTCGCCAATTCCTCTGCACACCTAAGAGCCCATCGCCGGCCATGGCAGCTTCACTGCTTTTCCTTCGTTTTGCTGTCTGCTGATGTGGCCTACACCTTCCCCTTCTCGTCATTCCACCTCAACAGCCACCTAGGCCTTTTAGCTTGCGTGGCGTCCTAGTCAACAGTCCATGTGGCAAGCCCTGAGACCAAAGCCCATGCACCTGTTTCACCACACGACATCCTTATGATGGTGGGTCCCACATATCAATTTATTTTTTCTTTATTTGTTTTCGGCCGAAATTGCCTTGATGATGTCAGCTGACGTCATCATTATCTTTTCATATAGAAAGATAATCCAGTAAATCCATAAATTATAATTTTCATGATTTTATGTGATTTCAAACTTCCAAAACTCATATCTTTTGCATCCGAACTCCGATTGAGTCCATTTAAATTTCTAAATTCATCTAAATTCGAGATCTATTTATTTGAGGTTTTTATTTAATTTTTGGAGTTTTTTTCTCTATATTATTTATTTATTTGCCTTGTTTACGAGTAGACGTTGCTACTTCATGAAGTTCACTAAGATCAAGATCAACCCCAGGATTTATTCCAAGACAAGTCGCGGTCCTTTGATCATATTGAACCTATGATTTCAAAAATATATTTTTTTATACAACTACATGCTATCTTTATACAAATTATTTTGGGTTTAGATATTACCTGTCATCATTATACCTCCATTAATTATTTGAATGCCATGAATCCTTTGTCACCCTAGCATGTATAATTTTGAGTTGGACATATTGTATCACCAACATGGGTACCTTACAGATGCTTAGTTACGATGGGTTCATCATCACATGTGTTATAATGATTAATCTTGACTTAATGATATATGGAATCGTGGTGGTTCACCACTGTTGTTAAAATTTGGGTACCATGACAGGGTATGTCATTGGTTTTGGTTAAACAAAAATGGTTTTCGCTCAGGCGAGCAGGTTGGTGGATTGAGGGTGTGGGTTTAGCATGGATTGGGTTGTGGAAAGATCGTCTGAGTAACTCGTCAAGAACTTAATCTTGTACACTATTGAACTGAGCCTTAACCGTACAACCACATGTCTTGTATGGGTGGGATCTGGCCAAGTAATTAGCGATATTTTGATTTGACTCTGTTTGGGTTGTGTTTGGCGCAAGAGGGGGGCCCTGTCTGGTCGGAACGAGACATTCAGTGTTGAAACCTTATTAAGCAGAACTGGGTCAAAATAGGATTTTGTAAAGGCATTGTCACGTACTCTAGACTGCTTACCTAAGGTAGTGAGCAATGGTATCGACGGATGTCAAACAAATTAGAGAAGTCGTGCCATGTGGGAAAAGCTATACAACTTCTGCAGAGTGTAATACTATTCGAATAGCCGTGTCCGCGATTATGGACGTGCCTGGGATTTCACACGGGAGATAGAGTTTCTTATAAAATGAGTCAGAGTGTGGATGAGAACTTCACTTGATGAATATAATGTTTGTTTGGTGAACGGGTAAATCACTTGGTGGGTTATGTTGATTGGTGAATAGGGGATTAATTTATTATTGGTTAGGTTGGGAAGTCAATGGGGGAGTTCACTGGTTGTTTTAAAGAAATTGTTTAATTACTTATTATTCTTTTCAATTACGTATTTTAATCTATCTATTGTAAATGCTGCTTTACGCAAAAGAACTATACAGCTAACCTTTGTTCAAGTCTTGCATGAATACTATTTGCATACATTTCTGCGACTTGTTGAGTGCTTTATATACTCACGGCTTCAATTTCTGTGATTCAGTTGAAGAGTACCAAGCTGCTCAAGAGTTCTTCGCCCAAAAGTATTATGAAGGTTGTGCGAATTAGGATCCGTTCTCCACTCGATTGCCTATGGACATGTTGTCAGAACCCGGGAATTAATACTCCCAGATCCTCTGTGCATAACTGAACTAGTCCCATGATCAGTGGCTAGTTCGCACAGTAAACAAAATGATAACAAATTCACATCACAACTTTATTAATAAATAATGACAGAGTTAATTACAAAGGAGGTTTACAGGCCCACAATAAAATAAACACAGCGGAAGACGAAGAAGTAGTAGGGTCCAGTTAAACTGCCACAGGCAATCGACTAGGGAAGTGGCCTAGTCGTCGAGATCCACATCGGTAGCAAAGTCCTTCTCCTCTGAAATTTGTTTGCATAAGCAAGAATGAGCACAACTTCCGTGCTCGCAAGTTACACCCGTCAAGTAACAGAATGACATGCATATATGGATGTAACAAAGGATGACTTATAAAGTTATTTGCATAAAGCGAGATTTTCTTTAAATCTGGTACTAGATTCCAAAGCGATTATTCTATAAGTAAAGTTTATAAAATTCTCAATTTTATAGTCGATAACGTTCACACATGAATGGTGAAGGATATCCTCCTATCACATGGTGTTTGTCTAATTCCCAATTGGATAAACCAGTTTTGAAGAAGTCTTTTCCGACAAAATCATAGTCTAACTTTGAGTAGTTACGCTAGCATGTCCATAACGCGGACACGGCTATTCGAATAGTTTTACACTCTGCAGAGGTTGTGCGGCTTTACCCACATGACAAGACTTCTCTAGTTTGTCGGCATATATCTATGCCACCGCTCACTACCTTTGGTAAGCGGTCTAGAGCACGTGTCGAGGCCTTTACAATGTTCTGTCTTAATGTATTCGTGCCCGCTAAGGTTTCGCTACCATTGGACTGGCCATCCTCCGGAAGCCCCCTCTTGCGCCAGATGGGTCTAATGTCTGACCAACGCCCATACCAACAACATAGCACAAACGACACTAAGACATTACAAATTATTTAGCCAAGTCCCGCCCATACGGGACATGTGGTGGTACGGTTAGGCGTAGCATCATGCGCTCGAAGACCGGTCCTTAACTGACTTGGACAACTTTCTAATAAAACCCATGGGCCTTAACCCTAACCAGATTAAGCCCGTGCATGAACCTGCACCCACCAATCATCCATTCCGCCCAAGTCCAAACCATCATTTTATTTTATTTTCCAAGTCATTTGTAAAACTCCCATGACACACAGATGCCAAGGGTACAATTTAATCAATAATTGATTGATGGCTGAAATTCCCCAAAAACAAGTTTGGTCTAAAAGCATGGCTAAACAATACGTTTAAATGATCCTAGTTCATACTATCGTATCAACCAGGTTTGATCTAGGGTGACAATGTGTTTGATTCAATATCAACATTGGCCATACAAAGGATTTTAGGCATAACTATATATTTAAAACATGAATTTAAGATTACTGATATAAATAAGCATGCAGTAATTATTTTGGTAACATAACTTTGGGATGTTACACATGTTGATTGGTCTTCTCAAGAGTTTTCATTCCACTGCAAGAGTTTATTTGCTTCTTTAGCCCTGCGTGACAAGTTAAGTAAATGTTGACCATAAGGTCTAGTTATCATTATTATTTGTTATTTTGAGATCTTTTTAGTTAAATCAAATAAATAGATGGTATTTTATCACTGTTTTCTGTGTGAGCTAGCTACTGATCTAAGACTAGTTCAGAATACATAAAGGGTTCCTGAGATGCATTTTCGGGTCCCGACAACTATCTTGCTGCAATTGAAATATAGGACACAAGATTGCACAAAAGAAAATAATTAAACACGAGAGGACAATGCTCGATCTATGCAATGGGTTCGGCCACCACTTGGTTTTCTTCTCTCTTTTTTTATTCTTTTCTTTCTTGCTTTGGTTTTTTGCTTTGTTTTCTTACTCTTTTTTTCTTTCTTCTTTTTGCTAGTGACCGAAACCAAAGAACATGAGATTAGCAATTAAGTAATGTGCAACTCTCTGGGTTTTAATCAAATCAATGCCAATGTGTAGCCCTAATATAAACTCAAAATAGCCAGTCTTTTATAGGATCAAAGTGTACACAAAAATCAGAAATTGGCTATCAAAGGTATGAATGATTTTCATCATGAAATATTGCGCAAAACAAGGATATAAGTGAAGAGTACCTTCAGTTAATGAACAAAGAACAGCAAGCGAGTAATGTGTGGCTCGACGAACAGTATCCACATGCATGAACAGTACTGCCCCCGTGTGAACAGTGTCCACATGAACAGTAAACTGAAGCCCTAATTCAAACTCTAGAGATAGAATCCAACTCAAAGAATTTTGGAAAGCTAGAGATTGATTTCGATTCAAGGCAATTCAAATGGAAATGTCCAACCTGCACACGACAAGGACTCTTGGTCAAATTGAATTAAACTAATAGAATAGATTGGATACAAAGAAAAATAAGCTGCGCAAAGGGATCAAAACCTATCAAACTCACTAAACTTTAGATTAGAACTACAGTTTGATGAACAAATATTTTGTGGGATTTTTTCAGAATTAATGAACAACCCGAAATAGTAAATGATATTTACTTTTTGGTGGAATTTTTGGATGAACAATTCAGAATAATATTGAATAGTGCCAAAACCAATCTACTAATGAAAGATAAAGATTCTAAGGTGTCAACGGAGCTCTGATACCAAGATAATACGGGGGTGCCCGATCTTCACGGCTTAGAATCTGGGATACACCGTGAAACCCAATGAAACGACGAGGCCAATCGATGCCAATGCAACGACCTACGACGAATGAACTCGCTGATCCACACACTATGATAGCTCCACTTGACCACGACCAAAGTGAAGGTGGTCTCCCTGCAATTCAATCAAGAACAAGCAAGAGAATCAATGGATGGATCGCACAATTCCAAGGGAGCAGCTGGCAGCTTGCACAAACCCTAGAACGATGCAAGATGCAATTTGATTTTTTTCTTCAAATTTCATGGTTCTACAATGCGATACCCCTTCCTAGGGTATTAAGGACATGTGGGATACTCCCCCCACGCATGGGCTAAGCCCAAACAAACTCTATTTGGCCCAAGTGGCCAAATTGGCTTCTATGCCCAATCTGAAACTACAATGTTTTAAAACGTGGAAAATAGTTCTAAAATAGATACATGGTCCATTTAGGACCTCTCAAGTCATATGGCATGCAAGCCCATCAATTAAATCAAAGTCAACTCTTCAATCAGGCTAGAATGCTCAATTCAGCCTTTTAAGCTCTTTCAGCCCAATTGAAAGAGTTAGACTTGGATTCTTGATTTATGGCCACATAAGCTTGGTGTGGGACTGCATTTGGATATGGGAGGGGTGGAGGTGGGCTTAGGTGGCCTCATGGGTGTAATACCCCGAAAGTGTGTTAAGCCTTAATCGGGGGAGATTAAATATTCGGGAGAGAATTCAATGGTTTTCGGAAAGGACCTTTTGGTTAGTTTCGCAGTTCAATAGTTGAAAAGGGGGAATCAGTGTTTTTAGCCACTCCTGGGCTTGGGCCCAGCCCATGGGAGCCCAAGGGGCAGCCGGCCAAAGGGGGGCACCACTCCCCCCCAAACCCTAACTGCAGCCCCTCCTCCCCACTCCCCTCACGCCCCCACCCCTCTCCCCCTTGGTGGCCGCCACCCCCCCTCTCTCACGCCTCCTCCTGGGTACCTCCCCTTCCACCCTCCCAAGCATCCTCCAAGTCCCCCTTTGCTGCTGTCCAAAGGTAGAAGAAGGACCCCCCCTCATTGCGGCTGGTTAAGGAGGAAGAGAAGGAGGAGGAGAAGAGGAAGGAAGAGGGAGAAGAGAAGGGAGAAGAGAAGAAAGCGGGATCCCATCCGGAGTTTGTGATCTTCAGCTGCGCCAAGGGTAACTAGCTTCGTTTGTTGTTGTGTGTTTAGTCGTAGAACCGAAATCGAGTAGTTTTGGCAAGATTGAAGTCGGTCTGTTAAAGTTGCAATTCTGTCCAGAATGTTGCGTGGCCAGTTTCATGTGGTTAGAGGCAGAATTAGGAGTTTGGATCTCCTAGAGAGTTGTAGATGTTGTTCTTAGCTTTCAGTGGCCTCCAAGATCACCCAAATCCGATTAACGGTCAGGAAGTTATGAATTTTTTAGTATCGCTGCTCTGTTAATCTGTCAGTTTAGAACAGTCTGTAGAAAATGGGTTGAATCTGCTAGTTAAGGTAGAAATCAGAGGATCTCAATATAACGAAAAATGTAGGTAATTTCCATACCTTTTGATAGAGATAAAGAACGCAAGATTTGGACTTTCGTAGCAAAAGTTATGGTGATTTTAGTGATCTGTCCAGAGAACCCGACGTGATAATTGTTGCTCTGTAGGTTGGCTCGGTAGAGGTAGTAATTGGCAGAATCAAAAGAGCTCCCCAACTAAGTTTATTTAGGTAATTAAATTACCTTTCCAAAAAGTCTGAGAACACCTTATTTGGACCTCTGAGCAGAAAGTTATGAATTTTAGAAGTTGACTGTCTGCAGTGGTCACCAAAACGATCGCTAGAAATTGGGGGTTTTTGTTAACACTTGAGAGTAGCGAGTTTTGTTGTGTTATTATTTATGCTCTTGGTCCAGCGTGTTAGCCTTAGATTGGGATACCTTTATATTCAGGTGGGAGCGCAGTTCCGTGGGCAGCACCTCTTCGCGTCCACCGTTCGCATGCTTGAGGTAAGTATTCGGCTATTGTATATTTATGCTTATATGCTGTGACTGTTTGTGTTTGGCTCGTAATAGCTATGCATGGATGTTATGGTGATGAGTTCCAATTTATCTTGGTGAATGCAAGTACTCTGTTTGAGTGACTAATTATGACCATTTGATAGATGATGCTAATATTTTGATGCGTAATAACCATGCAAGGTTGATAGTATGGTAAGTAAGATTAAGGATGAAGGATACTAGAGAAATGATTAATTGATATTCATGAGTGATTGTTCAAGTGTGCTAGTATTAAGATTAAATGTGCTACTCATGGATGCTAGAATGCTATGAATATCAATGATGTGGAATGCTAGAAGTATGAATAAGTTTATTCATGTATGATGTTGTTGTTAATGCTTACATGATAATGATAATATGTTGAGTTCCTGCATATGAAGAACGTTATCATGGTGCATATGCATGTTGAGAGCATACAGTGCCTTGGTCACGTGGTGACCAAGCACATCTGATTGAGTCCCGTCATAAATGGCGGCTTGAGGTCCCACATTCGTGGAATGTGGGCTATGAGCAAAGAGGTCCCCATCATTAAGATGATGGGCAATGGTCCCTATACATGTGGTGTATAGGCTCTTGGTCCCCTGTGCGGTGGGCGCGAGCAAGAATACACAATGACGGTTGTATACCCGCATTACCGGTAAAATGCGAAAAGAGATAAAGTTGAGAAAGGTGCATTGCATTGGTTGCATTCACATGAGCATGAAGGCTATACTTTGGTGCATTGTTTATCTTGGATTGTTGATGCTATGAATGATAGCTTGCTTAGCCTTGTTGGTACTTACTGAGTCTTTGGGCTCACTTTTGCTTTGATGTGTTTTAGGTACAACCGCAAGACCCGCATGCATGGGAGGAGTAGATGTTTGGATGCACGCACTACCACCCAATCATAAGAATTACTTATAGATGGTTTGAGTTTGATTAAGCGTAATAATGAGAATAGCAAATTTTGGTTATGTTTATGAGATAATCCGCATGCTTGATTGAACTCGATTTTGAAGACTTTGATAAATGCCATGATTAATTGTTGGAACCTCGGTATAGTGACTATACCAAGGAGGTTTTGCTTGAAAATTTGTAATTGGTCTTAGTTTAGTTTAGTTTAATTTAATTTTAGTAGCATTCGTGCTCAATCTTTGAAATGGGTGTTCTGATTGGTATCAGAGCGGGCTTTAGGTCTGTGGTTAATAGAAAAATATTAAATTGACACACTGTGCACAGTAGGTGGGGTTGGGAATTACATTGCTTCCGCATTACCTATTGCTTTGTTTCATTTGTTGAGCAATTGTTGAATTGCCTCTGTGCTATTCTTTTTTTTTTGTTAATCTATGAAATGAGATGTTATGATATTCTATATCTATGAATCTATTCTATGATTGCCATGAGATGATCATGAATAATCATATTGGATTATATTGTTTATGCGTGTCGATAATGGTTGTTAAGAAGTGGAGACCGTGGTTGTGGCCTTGGACTTTGTCAGGCTATACCACCGTTCGTGGTAGACGCATAAAGTAGTTACCCTGAATACCTTAGTTGCAAGAGTTGAGCGTGAGCTGTTTTAGAAAGTTGATTTCTTTCTTGACCTCAATCTTGGCAAATTCTTGATCTGTGATGGATGATGAATTTCTCTGGGGTTCTTCTTTTATGGTGGTTGTTGAGTGTCAATGGTCTCTTATAGTTCTCTGAAACAATTATTGTTTTCCGACTGTTGAGTCGCTTTTGCTACTTGTGATCTTTCTCAATTGGCAATTATTGATAATTCCTTGGTTGTTCCTTCTTTCTCTTTAGCAAAGAATGACTCATTTATTCGTTTGATAGTTGGGTATTGAGAGTTTGAAGTTGCAAGTTTGTTAGCATGAGAAAGCTTTGTCTCTATGTGTTCCTTTTGGATTATTCAGAGTGTTGAAGTTTAAGGCATTTCTTTTCTGTTGGAGATTGTTAAAATCTTTTTGTGATGCCTCTTTATGGTTAAATCAGAGATTGTAATCAAATAACTTGATATGGTATGGGTATCAAGATGAGTCATTGGTATGGTGCATAATTAATATTAATTAGTAACCTTGGAAGTGAAATTGATTAAGTTGATGTTATCTTTTCCTAGTTCTTGATGAACGGTATATATCAGTAGTGATTAAGAGATATCAAGAAGTATGGAACATTGATGAACTAGTCTAGTCATTAAAACTGTTTAGGTTGCTAAACTTGTTGGGTTCTTTGGTTCCCATGGATTAATTTAGTTGTGTGGAAAAAAAAATTAGAGGGAATACCAGATTTATGTATTCCTTAGTAGATTAGTTACTGGAACTGTGTATAACCGGTTGACTGGATTGAATATCGGTAAATCTAGAAGTTATGAGGGGAGTTCTATGTAGTTCTTTTGTATAGAATGACGCGATGAATTTGGTTGTAACATTGTTAAGACTTTTGATCGATAGAAGATTTCGATTTTTGAAGTTTTAGTGTATTTTTGCTGAAATCCAAATATGAGGAGGAACAGTTGGATACGTGTTTGTTAATGTCCATGTGATTTGGGAATAAAAGTAGGTAGCAACTAGATTTCATAATGAAGCCAGTTGATAACAACAATGGTTGTGGTATAACTGTTGTGTGTTGAAGTTTGATGATGAACATCGCTAAGAGTTGAACTGATATGGGCTTATGCTCATCTAATTGTGAATTAAACAGTTGATAATGTGACCTTGATGAAAGGGTTATGGTAGGAGCTTTTCAATTGTATATTAGACCCCTTCTAAGTTTAATAGGTTGATGTATTGATGTTGTATGGTTTTGGTATACACTCGTTTTGAAGATGGGATGAAAGGATAGTATGGGAACTTTTGGTGAAACTCTGGGGCCTTTCTAATGGAATAGTTGATGATAAATATTCGTGTTCAGAGTATATTATTCTGATGTTAGTAAGATTATTTGCAAGAGATGGTGACTTGAGTGTGTGGTGATGATTCTTTTAGAAGTAAAAGTAATTTGATCGTCTTTAGTAAATGAGATTTTGTAAGAGTGTTTCGAGTTTTGCGGTGGGGATCATTTGGACCTCTTGAGTTATGTGGTGATTGAGTTGCTTTGAGCAAAGTGATATGTTGAAAGATTTTATTGGTTCTCAAGTCGTTCCTATGATTTGTTCATAAGAGCTTATCTTGTTTAAGCTGGCAAGGTGATGTAGTAATCACAGAAAATAACTATCCTTGTTAAAGGAAGGAGAGAAGTTAAGTGTTTGAGATTTAAGTCGTTTCGCATCTTGCGGTTTATTTGAGAGTACTTAAACCTTATGCAGTTGTTCCATAAGGGTTTATCAATGTTCAAATGTTATTACATTCTACCTACGTTCTTCTCTTTTGTGGTTTGGTATTCGCTATCAGTAGGGCTTGAGCCCTTGAATGTTGACGTTTCCTTATGTTTTTTCGAGTTCTTGGCCTAGGTGACAGTTTGCTTGGTCTTGTGTTCGCTGCAGTGGTACATGTTTTCCAAGTTGTTGAAAAAAATTTGATTCCATTCGCTCTTTCTTTTGAGGAAGAATCAACCTATTCGTTTCACCTGAGTCTTTTTGAGGTGTTGAATAATGGTAGTGGTGAAACTGTGGGTTGTAAGTTGTTCGATGAGCGCTGGAGGATGAAATAATTTCGTAATATAGTTCTTTGAGAGAAGTCTAACTCAATGGAAGTTTGTCTTATGAGGTTAAACTAATTGCATTGTTACAGCTAGTAGAACCTATAGTGAGTGTGATCCAAGATCTTCCGGTTCACTTTAGGCGGAACATTAGAATTACTGAAAGTATAGAAATATTGATCAATTTTATAGAGTATCGCAATTTGGTAGTATGGCAAGGCTATGAGAGTTAAACTTGATGATGTGGTTTAATGAGAGTGGGATAATAAAGTAATCGAATCGTCATGTCAATTAATGGGATAATGGAAAATGTTGAGTAATGTCAAGAGTGATTTGGCTCTAAATGAGTAACCTTCTGAGAGTTATAATCCTTGTAATGGTTAACTGGTTAAGAAAATATTTTCATGATGATTTTAATGAGTAAGTATGTTGGAATTGTGGATTTTTAGGAATTTAATCTGAGGATTTCCCTATACTTTATATGAGAATTTCGTTGCAAGAATCTTGGAGGTTAAATTTGGGCTTTGCATTGTTATGCTAGAACTTTGAACGCCCATGGATAATGTGAAAAAGTAGTATAAGGGTGGATTTCGAACAGTGGGATAGTCATTGATAGAAATATTTTTATGAAATACATGAGAATATGTGATGTGAATTCCGAGTTGCCCATTCTTGAAGATTGAGGTAACGTGATTACGTGCGAAGATCCATTTTGGGATGCATCAGAAGTTATCTATCAAAGTAATTCTGTCAGTAAAGGAAATCGGTTAGAGAATGTTTTGTGAGATCATCAGAGTCCCTTTTCAAAGGTGTTGACAAGGTGTTTTGATTTGGGTTTGGCGTTGAGATCGCCAAGTTAAGAGTAACAGGTTAGTGTCTTGTGCGATGAGTCGGTATTCCAAAAGTTGTGAGAAATTTTAATTTCTAAAGGAGAAATTGAGAAAGATTATTTCCTTGAGTCTTGAAGCGCTCTCTTGATTCTTGTTTGAACTATGAGTTTTGTTGGATGTCTTTCGCATATGGGGCTTGACTTTATGTTGGCATGTGTGGTTCTTATCTGTACAGGAAGAATAAAAGAAATGATAGATTTGGATATTCGAGTGATTTCTCTTTTGGCGATCGTGGTGTTTATTTGCAAATTTTCTAACTTGAAGGTGGAAAGATTTTCGTGATAATCTCCGATTCTGAATTTGACTTCTTTTAGTACCGAGTTGGTAACGTTTGGTTGCGATGAGAGTCCTTCATTTTCAGTTGGGCTATGTCAGTAAAAGAGTGTGTTTAAAGTGAGTTCTGTCGTGTGGTTCGGTATCTTTGGGAAGTTTAACCCAAGATACATTGGCTTGTTCTCGCTAGTTGGCGTATCGCCAGGTTTGTCTCGAGTCCGTGCGCGGAGTATGTAACGTCTTGTATGTTTTGGTGTTGAGTGAGTACCTGGGAGATCCAGAGCTTGAGGTTTCGTTTGCGCCGTTGACCATCGAGTGAGGTCTTACCCTTGAGTCTTGTCCGATGAGTGTACCTGGAATGTCGAGTTGAGCGTTAGTACAGACGTCGATTTACGTCCTGGTGTTGTGGTCTCTTCTGTTGGAGAGATAGGCCACTTGAGAGTTGAAGTCTCGCGTGAGCGAGTTTAGAAAGAGTTGATCGCGTTGGTATCTGTAGTTAAGTTCTAGTCGCGGTTTTCTTTCGTGTAGATTGGCGTTTAGATTCGGGGTCGAATCCTGTTAAGGGGGGTAGAATGTAATACCCCGAAAGTGTGTTAAGCCTTAATCGGGGGAGATTAAATATTCGGGGGAGAATTCAATGGTTTTCGGAAAGGACCTTTTGGTTAGTTTCGCAGTTCAATAGTTGAAAAGGGGGAAATCAGTGTTTTTAGCCACTCCTGGGCTTGGGCCCAGCCCATGGGAGCCCAAGGGGCAGCCGGCCAAAGGGGGGGCACCACTCCCCCCCAAACCCTAACTGCAGCCCCTCCTCCCCACTCCCCTCACGCCCCACCCTCTCCCCTTGGTGGCCGCCACCCCCTCTCTCACGCCTCCTCCTGGGTACCTCCCCTTCCACCCTCCCAAGCATCCCTCCAAGTCCCCCCTTTGCTGCTGTCCAAAGGTAGAAGAAGGACCCCCCCTCATTGCGGCTGGTTAAGGAGGAAGAGAAGGAGGAGGAGAAGAGGGAAGGAAGAGGGGAGAAGAGAAGGGAGAAGAGAAGAAAGCGGGATCCCATCCGGAGTTCGTGATCTTCAGCTGCGCCAAGGGTAACTAGCTTCGTTTGTTGTTGTGTGTTTAGTCGTAGAACCGAAATCGAGTAGTTTTGGCAAGATTGAAGTCGGTCTGTTAAAGTTGCAATTCTGTCCAGAATGTTGCGTGGCCAGTTTCATGTGGTTAGAGGCAGAATTAGGAGTTTGGATCTCCTAGAGAGTTGTAGATGTTGTTCTTAGCTTTCAGTGGCCACCAAGATCACCCAAATCCGATTAACGGTCAGGAAGTTATGAATTTTTTAGTATCGCTGCTCTGTTAATCTGTCAGTTTAGAACAGTCTGTAGAAAATGGGTTGAATCTGCTAGTTAAGATCGAAATCAGAGGACCTCAATATAACGAAAAATGTAGGTAATTTCCATACCTTTTGATAGAGATAAAGAACGAAAGATTTGGACTTTCGTAGCAAAAGTTATGATGATTTTAGTGATCTGTCCAAAGAACCCGATGTGATAATTGTTGCTCTGTAGGTTGGCTCGGTAGAGGTAGTAATTGGCAGAATCAAAAGGGCTCCCCAACTAAGTTTATTTAGGTAATTAAATTACCTTTCCAAAAAGTCTGAGAACACCTTATTTGGACCTCTGAGCAGAAAGTTATGAATTTTAGAAGTTGACTGTCCGCAGTGGTCACCAAAACGATCGCTAGAAATTGGGGGTTTTTGTTAACACTTGAGAGTAGCGAGTTTTGTTGTGTTATTATTTATGCTCTTGGTCCAGCGTGTTAGCCTTAGATTGGGATACCTTTATATTCAGGTGGGAGCGCAGTTCCAGGGGCAGCACCCTCTTCGCGTCCACCGTTCTCGCACAGTTGAGGCAAGTATTCGGGCTATTGTATATTTATGCTTATATGCTGTGACTGTTTGTGTTTGGCTCGTAATAGCTATGCATGGATGTTATGGTGATGAGTTCCAATTTATCTTGGTGAATGCAAGTACTCTGTTTGAGTGACTAATTATGACCGTTTGATAGAGGATGCTAATATTTTGATGTGTAATAACCATGCAAGGTTGATAGTATGGTAAGTAAGATTAAGGATGAAGGATACTAGAGAAATGATTAATTGATATTCATGAGTGATTGTTCAAGTGTGCTAGTATTAAGATTAAATGTGCTACTCATGGATGCTAGAATGCTATGAATATCAATGATGTGGAATGCTAGAAGTATGAATAAGTTTATTCATGTATGATGTTGTTGTTAATGCTTACATGATAATGATAATATGTTGAGTTCCTGCATATGAAGAACGTTATCATGGTGCATATGCATGTTGAGAGCATACAGGTGCCTTGGTCACGTGGTGACCAAGCACATACAGTTGAGGTCCCCGTCATGTAAATGATGGGCTTGAGGTCCCCACATTCGTGGAATGTGGGCTATGAGCAAAGAGGTCCCCATCATTAAGATGATGGGCAATGGTCCCTATACATGTGGTGTATAGGCTCTTGGTCCCTGTGCCAGTGGGCACAGGCAAGGGTACACAGCGACGGTTGTATACCCCGCATTACCGGTAAAATGCGAAAAGAGATAAAGTTGAGAAAGGTGCATTGCATTGGTTGCATTCACATGAGCATGAAGGCTATACTTTGGTGCATTGTTTATCTTGGATTGTTGATGCTATGAATGATAGCTTGCTTAGCCTTGTTGGTACTTGCTGAGTCTTTGGGCTCACTTTTGCTTTGATGTGTTTTAGGTACAACTGGCAAGACCCGCATGCATGGGAGGGAGTAGATGTTTGGATGCACGCACTACCACCCAATCATAAGAATTACTTATAGATGGTTTGAGTTTCAGATTAACTGTAATAATGAGAATAGCAAATTTTGGTTATGTTTATGAGATAATCCTGCATGCTTGATTGAACCTGATTTTGAAGAATTTGATAAATGCCATGATTAATTGTTGGAACCTCGGTATAGCTGACTATACCAAGGAGGTTTTGCCGAAAATTTGTAATTGGTCTTAGATTAATTTAGTTTAATTTAATTTTAGTAGCATTCCAGGCTCAATGCTGAGCTGGGGTGTTACAATGGGCCTCCCTCCTTTCTTGGTTTGGCCGCATAGGTGTCGGGACCCAGAATTACGATTCTGGAACCCTCTGTGTATACTGCACTAGTCCAGGATCACGCTAGTGCACACATGATTAACACAGGTAAATATCGATCCACACAAGCAATAAATAAAGTAAACGATTAGTTTGAATAACAAATAAGGGTTTTGACCTTATGGTCGAGTTTACACTTATTAAGCCACGAGGCTAACGAGAAATAAAGCAGAATGAACGGAAAACTCCAGCGTAGATCCCACCAATTCACCATAGGCAACCGACTGGGATCCAGACCTTAACGAACGATCAGCCTTCAGCGAACTCCTCCTCGAAAGCAGGCGTAGACTCCTACTCTTTTGTAGGTTTGGGCGCAAGTTTTACAACAAGCGTGAGTACACAACCGTACTCGCAAATCATACCACAGAATGCAATGTATAGATGCAGGCTTATTCCAAATAAAAGGCTTCTGTGGTTCTTTTGCGTAAAAGCAACATTTGCAATTGAATACGAATAATATATTGAAAGCATAATTCAAAACAAATAGACAATATAAATTTAACATTTGTTTGCACAAAGACACACAGCTAAACAGATTATTCCACATAGCCATATGATTGAGGTCACACAGCTCCCATTCCCACATTTTTATGAAAACTACCCCTCGTGTGAAATCCCCGAGCATGTCCATGACCGCGGACGCGGCTATTCGAATAGATTGTTTAACACTCTGCAGAGGTTGTACACTTTACCCACAAGATACAACTAGTGTAGCAAGCACCAATCGTAACAAAACAGTTCGGAAACTTCATCTCAAACATTGACATTCCCAGTGTGCTTACAAACCGCTATACCACTCACATAGAATTGGTATAACACACACATTGGACGGGGAAGACGAATCGTCCCGCGATGCAACCACCAAGTAGTCACACCTCCACCCTGTCACACAGCCTAACCTATCCACCTGAACATCAATGCCGAGAATCCATAACTTACTAAGTTAGGCCCGTCCCATACCAGACATGTGGTCGTACAGTAAGGCTCAGTTCAATGGCGCACAAAGTTAAGTTCTTAATTGACCAAGGCAAGACTTCCATGTTCTAACTAAGTCACAAAGACCATCATTCCCATCACATAGACCACCATGTCACACAGTCTCCACCACTTGCCTCAGTCTAAATCCTTTACCACCTAGTTGGTTTTAGTGCAACACATGCCATCACGAAGTAATAACACATAGCACACAGTTTTACACAAAGTTCTATAGTCACTTAGTCATAGTTCATATTTGCAACTTTCATGAGATGTGAGACTCGTAGCATGGCTAAGCAATTGTACTCGCATCTAACCAACCCACGTTGGTGCTATAATATTACCAACTAATAACCAATCTAGGGTGACAAGGAATTATGACATACAAGGCCAAGGTGTGATAACAATTTGGATAATAACTATGCCCAAAGCATTTAAATAAATAATTAAAGTAGAATGCAATAATTTAACACAAAGTAATTTGAAAACTGGGTTCAAGATGATCAAAGGTATGACTTGCCTTGGAAAAGGTCTATGTACTGGTCTTGATCTTGGGGTGCTCCTTCTTCCACAAAATTCCCCGACGAATCGACGTCTACTCGCAAACGAAACAAAAACAAACAAAACAAATAAATAACAGAGGCAAAACAAACTCCAAAAATTAAATAAAAATCTCAGATAAATAGAGCTTGAATTTAGACAAATTTAGAAATTTGAATGGGCTCAATCGGAGTTAGGATGCAAAAGTTATGAGCTCTGGAAGTTTGGAAATCTAAAAGAAACCCTAATTTGGATTTTCTGAAATTTCCGAATTTCTTTTCTATTGAAAAATCGGATTATTGCGCAAGCACGACGTCAGCAAAGAATTTCGGAATTAAAAGAAATCAGAAAAGAATTCTGACATGTGGGACCCACACGTCAGTGAGAGGGTGCACCGTGGACCAAGTCCACGCCAGATCAGATCTGGGGTTAGGGCTGTTGTGCCACGCGGGCGCTGACAGGGACGCCGCGCGATTGACACATGGGCACAAGGATGATGTGGCGGATGATTTGGCGATGGGTGGCTGCCACGGTGGCTGGTGATGACAACGTTGCCGGCGAGGGCTTTCGGACCGGCAAACAGCAGCGGCAGCAGACGGCTACTGCACCCGAGGCGCACAAAGGGTAGGGGGCGCTATTGCGCACTACCTGGTACCGGTCTTGGCCTTGATGGTCGCCGGAGATGGCCGGGAGTGGCGCCGGAGCGGAGGACGACGAGTCAGTTTTGTCGGCAACGATAACCAATGACGCCCGGATGATGTGAAGAGGCGCCCGAGGGAGCTCTGACGGGGTAGAAGACGACGGTGCGGTCCACGGGGGCGGAACGCTACTAGCGGCGGCGGAATTGGAGCTTTAGGGTTTCGGTGACCGAGCCCCAATTCTCCAATCGCGGCGGCTCAAGGGTGATTGGGGGTGAAAAGGAGATGGGATTCAAGGTCAGCGGGCTAATGCGCAACCGGGGGTACTATTTATACCCAAGGATCGTGCCGGATTTGGAAAGCCCCAAACGAGTCCGAGATGGATGCGCGACGACTTGGAGATAGAAGAGGTTACGGGATAAGATTTTGAGAGATACGATCGCAGAGAGATACGGGGTAGAGTTTGATGCGGGTACGCATGATTTTTATCGTTGGGATCACTGTTGTCGGACGAAGCTTCAAAGGCGGCCATGGCGTTGTCGGGGCGGCTCGACCGAGGGAGGAGCTGGAGGAAGGGGATGAAGGCGCGGGCCCCACCTGGCGGTGAGAGGGGCGAAGGGAGGTGCGGCTGGGCTACAGCGGGAGCAAAGGCCACACGGGCTGGGCCGGAATGAGGGTAATGGGCCAGATTGAAGGAAGATTCGGCCCAAAGGATTTTTCTGAGATTAATATAGGTTTTCTATTTTATAAAATACCAGAAATTCGAATAAGCAATAGAAAATAGAAAATGAACTCATAAAAATTCTAGAAAAAACTAGAAAATATATTTGAGCACATAGAACCCAAATAAAATAGTTTTGGCTAATGTTCATGTTGGGATTATTCACATTAAATGTTTTTGATTGTAAAGTCCAATATTAAGCTTTTGAATTTAACTTCAAATAAATCCAAATGGTGAA
The DNA here is from genome assembly GCA_036346255.1 of Ampelocalamus luodianensis. Lineage (NCBI taxonomy): Eukaryota > Viridiplantae > Streptophyta > Magnoliopsida > Poales > Poaceae > Ampelocalamus > Ampelocalamus luodianensis. Next base: position 31,345,980 of record CM070635.1, on the reverse strand, counting down.
TTTTCCCCTACTAACTATTTAAAGGATTTTTAAACTCAGAAAATTGGGATGTTACAATAGGTCTCTCGTCTCCTTGGTTGGGCTGTCGCGTTGGCTCTCTTTGGCTTGCTTCCTCCTTGTTGGCCACATGGAGGGCTTTGGCATCGTCTTGTTATCTCCTTTTCTTTTCTCTTGGGCCTGCCTCCCTCTTCTCGCTCTGGTCCGCACTATTTCTAGGGCATCCATAAATATCTACACTCACACAAGCAAAGTCGTAGTCGTATTCTTTCCAGCAAAGTATAAGCATGAACATTATGTTTAGTTTTAACCTTGTGATAGTGTTTAGAATCTCACTGTGTAGGTATGGATGTCATTGAGCCTGGGCAATCCTCATTAGGATGTCTTTGATGAATCTAAGCATAGGTTTTGTGTGACACTTGTACCAAAACTTCTCAGTTTGTTACAGAGGGGAGACTCTCAAGAACCAGCTTTGGAAAATTGCAAGGTCAACAACTATCCCTGAGTGGACAACTAATATGGATAAGACGAGGTCCTAAAACAAGAAGCTTATGAGTGTTTAGAGGAAAATCCCACCTAGCCAATGGTAGGAAAATCCCACCTACTCAATAATAATTGTGAATTTTCAACAAGTAAGTCTATTATCCCTATACTGCTTAAATTTTCTTTGTGAATTTGTGAGCAATTATTTTTTGTGGGAAATCTGAAGGTACGTACTGGAAGCAAGGGAATTACCTGTGTTGAGCATGTTGGAGAAGATTAAATGCCAGCTTATGACCAGGTTTTACTCTAAAGACAAGGAGTGTGCTGAGAAGTGGACAGGGAATATCTGTCCAAAGATTAAGAAAAAGACGGAGAAGAATGATGACCTTGTAAACACTTGCTTCACTTTGCCTGATGGTAGAGGAGTGTTCCGAGTCACAGATAAGGAACACCAATACATTGTAGATGTTACTATAAAGCAATGTGACTGCAGACGTTGGCAATTGACTAGCATCCCATGTAGTCATGCCATATCCTATTTAAGGCTTGAACGGATCCATCCAGAGGAGATGGTGTCTTTGCTATACTATAGATACATATAAGGCTGCTTATGGGCAGACCATAATGCCAGTTAGGGATCGAAGCTGCTGGGAGAGTATGAGTTGTTCCCCTGTAAAGCCCCCTGTGTATCATCTCGTAGAGAAGGAGCGGGGGTTACAAAGCTTTCAAAGCATGGACTAGTCATGCACTGTGGTTTTTGCAATGGTGCTAGTCACAACCATTGTTGTTAAGTCGCACGACTAGTCGACAAGTCGACACACAGACACCGGCTAGTGTCATCGACTCGACTAGTCGATAGATAGTCGCGACTAGTAGGCCAGTGCTAGTCATACGCCTAATTGGCCCACAGTCAGCCTGAGAGAGGGGAGGGGATAAAATGAGGAAGTGAGACCAGATTGATTTGATACTCAGACCCTAGCCCATCGTCGCCCCTATCCACGACGCCGACGTTGGCCGCCGCCACCTCCTCCTCGGCCCTCCTGCCTCCCTTGTCCCCTATCCACGATGCCGTCGCCACCTCCTCCTCGGCCCTCCCTAGTCGTCGTCGACCCCAATCCACACCGTCGTCGCCGCCTCCTCCTCGGACCTCCCCAGTCATCGTCGACCCTCGGCCCTTCCATGACCACACAACACCACCCGTCGCCACCTCCTCCTTGGCCCTCCCTAGTCACCGTCGACCCAAGCCGTGTTGAGCACTCCCTCCTCCTCTCCTTCCCCTCTCCTTCCTTTGCTCCTTGCTCTGCGCTTGCTCTGTTTTAGTAGTAGTACTAGTAATAGCGGTGGTAGTAGTATTGAATAGCAGTAGTAGTAGTAGCAGTATTACATAGCAGTAGCTAGTAGTAGGATTACTAGTAGTGGTAGTAGGCTAGTAGTAGTAGCACTAGTAGTAGTTGTGAATAGCAGTAGTAATAGGCTAGTAGCAGTAGTACTAGTAGTAGTATATCACAATTTGACATTTCCATTTCACTATCTGCAGATACCATGGTAGACATTGACGACCAACAACTGGCTGTAGCTGCAACCACTAACACCGGGGTGTATGATCCATCCAAGGATGCTAGGCGGAGGGCTAAGTCCAAAGACCCAGCATGGAAATATGGGTTATGGCTAGATTTAGAGAGAAATGATCTCGTCCAATGTACTCTTTGCAACAAGAGAGTCCATGCCGGAGTGGGAAGATTGAAGTGGCATCTTGCTGGGGGTCACAATGATGTAGAGAAATGTCCCAAGGCAACCGCAGAAATCAAGAAAGAGATGCATGACTACTTGAAGAAGAATTCAAGGAAGTTCAAAGCCATGGTGCTAGATGTGGAGGATGAAGCTGAAGATGGAGAAGGTGATGGTGATGAAGAAGAGGTCCAACGAAGTTCTAGGACAGCTGCAAAAAGGAAGCAAACGATGGCTTCTTTTATCGTGGCTGGGCCGCCATAGATGTATACTAATCAGTTGCTGATATGCTTCGAAAGACACCAGAAGAGGTTGTTTCTAAGGGGCATAGCTCGAGCACTTCTCAACCTACGCTTGAGCACTGCACAAAAAGGACAAAGGAACAACAACAAATTTTCGATGATCATGTAGCTGACTTCTTCTACAAGAACGACATACCATTCAATGCTATCAATTCAAAAAGCTGGGAGATTCTATTGGAGTCCATAGGGTAATTTGGTCCTAGGTATAAATCGTATAGTTACCATGATATAAGATTGCCATTGCTTGAAAGGGCAAAGAATAAGATAGATGCATTGAGGGAGAAGCATGAGTTGGCATGGCAAGAATATGGTTGCTCACTCATGTCCAATGGGTGGACTGACACGAGTGGGCATCATTTGATCAATTTTCTTGTCAATAGTCGAGAAGGTACTTTCTTTTTGGAGTTAGTTAATGTTTCTAATGAATCAACTGATGCACATTTGTTAGCAAGATTGTTGGACGAAAAATTGATTCCATTGGGAGGGAATATGCGGTTCAAATCGTGATAGATAATGGATCTAACTACAAGGTAGCGGGCAGAATTCTAATGGACAGGATTCCTACTTTGACCCCTTGTGCTGCTCACTGCTTGGACCTTATGCTAGAGGACATTGGGAAGATAGAAGAGTTCAACAATTGCATTACTAAGGCAAAGAGGGTCTGCAAGTTTATCTATATGCATGGAAGGATTCTTGATGCGATGAGAAATAATACAGTTGGTAGGGATCTTGTGAGGCCCGTAGCAACTCGTTTTGCTACATCATTCCTCACCTTGGCCAGTATGTTCAAGCATAGGCAAGCTTTGAAAAGTCTCTTTGTTAGTGAAGAATGGAATGAGAACAAATTGTTTACCACAGAACCAGGGAAGGTGGTTACAGGAATTGTGCTTTCTATGTCGTTTTGGAATTTAGTGGAAAATTGCATGAGAGCTTCACAACCACTTCTTATTGCTTTGAGGATTGCAATGGTGATGAGAGGCCAACAATGCCCGAGATTTGGATGGCTATGGATGCTGTGAAGACAAACATCAACGAATCTTTGCAACACAAGAAAAATTTACTCAAGCACGTGCTAGCAATCGTTGACAAGCGGTGGGACAACCAAATGGAGCAAAAGTTATATGGGGCAGCATTGTTTTTGAATCTAAATAGGTTTTTTTTGGCATTAAAAAACCAATAAAAGACTTGCTACAAGGCTATAGTCGATGTTCAATGATGTGCTATGGAAAATAGGGACCGATGATGATAAACAAAGCAAGATAAATAGGCAAGCTGATGATTATGAGAGAACTGAAGGTGATTGCTTCACAAAGAAAATGGTGATCAAAGCCGAGACAAAAATAGTCCTCGTAAGTATAAGTACTACAATGATTTCTTAATTTCTCCTTACCAGGCTCTTTATGTTTAAACTTTGAATTGCATTATCTTTTGTAGTGCTTTGGTGGGGTGCATATGGTGGCCTTGCTTATGAGCTCCAATGTTTAGCAAAGTGAATCATTAGTCTTTGTTGTTCGGCGTTCGGATGCGAGCGCAATTGGAGTACAATTTCATTTGTAAGTAACTAGCATAACTACTTTACTAGTCAATTCAATGAGTCTATGTTCATCACAACCGCCTTTGACATGCTTTTTCTATTTTGTGATTGTAGATCCATACCAAAAAGAGAAATTGTTTCAAGCACAAGAGATTGAATAAGTTGATGTATATTTCATACAACCAAAAAAATGGCAAGTAGGTTTCAAAAGTTGCGTGAGCAAGGCTCTAAAGGAAAGAAATCTAACCCTTTGATCCTAGAAGAATTTCAATGGGATAATGAATGGGTCGACATCAATGATGAGCCGATTCATCAAGGCGGTACTGATGGTGGTGATCGTCTAACTTGGGCTCATGTTGATGAAGCCATTGGTGCATCGCGCACTCAAAGAGGCCACAATCTTCCTAGGAAAGCTCATGGTGATGCTAGCAAGTCTAGTGACCGGCCCATAGGCCCTCATATCACTTATGATCGACGTTAAAAGTCAAGGATTGCTCGTAATGTTGATGAGGTGGAGCACAACAGTGGAGATGATGATGAGAATGATACATTTGTGGTTGTTGATGAAGAATTGGATGATGACGAGCCTCCACCATCTACTCCTCATGCGGGTGGAGCAAGTCATGAAGAGAGTTGGTTTGAATTGGATGATGACTTGGATGGCTGATTTGAATCATGAATGTCTTAGCTATTAATTTTTGTTGTTTCTCATTCAGAACTTGTTTCCTATTAAGTTATGCACTTATGCTTAATAGTTGTAACTCCTATACAGAACTTAGTTCATTATGATGTGATGTAACTCGTGTTATGTTATTTTTTTACTTGCTGTGCTATACTTATGTTATTTACTTGCTATATCATATTATCAATATTTTGTTCATTACAATTTGCTGATTTTTTTCTTCAACTTCGAGGGTGTTGCTTTTCAATTTCAAAGAAAGACATTCATCAAGAAATATATGTTAGGATCAAAACAAGTAAGTCATCAACTCATCATCATACTTATATTGTTCTTCTCTTTATTTCATGATGTACAATATGTATATGTGTATAATTATTACTACAACTTAGTACATTACATGTCCTGTTTATATACGTCCTAGTCTGGCGACTAGTCAGCCAAGTCGACAAGTCGGTCCCCTTGCGACTCGACTCGACTTTATGACTTAGTAACCTTGGTCACAACAGAGCCAATTGTGATCTCAGAGGAGGTAACAAGATGACAGTCAAGAAGAGAGAGAAGCCAAACCATGCGGCAGTGGAGGAGCAAAAGGAGGCTATGGACCCTGTCATTGCTGAGGTTGGCCACAAATTGGTCTTGTGATACCTACTGTGTTGTGCATTTATAACCTTTAACTCCATCTTTTTTAATTGAAGTTTGGATTGCTTGCTACTGCTAGTTTCAACTATGAGCAGCCAACTTCCACTGTAATATCTGCATTGATGACTGAGGTTATTGTCAGAGTGCATTTAGTGTATTTACTATGAGCAACAAACAATCCACCAACATGCTCTTTTTACTCCTTGCAGGTACAACCGACTCAATATCACACACAGAAGCAATCTTCGACCACCTAGAGTTACTAAAGCAACAAAGGCTGGGAGAGCCAACATGAAGGAGCGCAAGTTACCAACAAGAGGATCCAAGGGTGCCTAGCAGTTTTCATTATACCTCCAGCTTATGTTATTGAGTTTAGCTGCAGACTTAGCAAATGATCAGTTATGCACTATTTAAGAAATTACCTGTTCAATGGCCTCCCACTTGTTAGTTCAGATAGTACTTGCTCAATTACCCCCAATGCCGAGGTCTATCAACTTCCATCTTTGGATGATCAAATATTCAAACAATAAAAATTCAGCACATTCAGTGCAACATGTTAGGATCGGGCATTACCTCTTCAATCGATCAAAGAGCGGAAGTACATGGGCGGCGAACGGAGACAGGGCAAACGTCAAGGGCATGCGGCGTGATTTGAGTCCACGATAAGGTTGGTTGTTTAATTGTGAGGAAGACCAATAGATGGATTAGTTAGGGGAGTCTGACGCGAGACAAGAACAAGGACACTGTTCCGAACGGCGTCCACGTGCGGACGCCGTTGCCGAGTGCGTCCATCCCTGGATGTTGTTCGATTTAGCGCCCTTCCTAGTTTTCTGATTCTTGGCCCACCTTTCCTAATTTTTAAATATAAAAATATTAATTAATATTAGGGTACAACTACCGCCTAGAGCCGCTTCTCATCGTACGCTCGGGAGCAACATACATGAATCACATCTGCAACACTTGTAATCAATGTCTGCAACAAAACTGAAGACTTGCGGCGGCAATGTCAAAAAAATAATTGAAATATTTATTCACACACCAAAATTGGATGAAACTACGAGTATATAATTTAGTAGCATTTTAAAACTAGTTCAGGAATCCCAAATAAACGAATTTACACTATTACAACATTGCAACATTTGAAAACACTAGTGACAGCATTTTATAATCACCCATGCAATAATTGGATACACTTACTACAACATTTTTGCGACTACACACTGCGACAAAATGAAATACTTGTTTCAATAATTAAGAAAGGTTGCTGCAACAAATCGGTTTGCAACAAACTAATTGTAACAACCGACACAACATTACAACAACTCTGATGCAACAAGAAAAAACCCGCAATGCAACAAATCAAAGACTCAACTTCAACAAAATATCTCTTACTACAAGATTTGAGAAAGAAACATTGCAACAAAGAAAATCGCTTTCTACAACAACGACGAAAACATGTTATAACAAATTTGAGAAATGTATGCAACAAAAGCATACCCAAAGAGAGGGAGACATGTGGCGAGTAGCTAAGCTCATCGGAGGAGGAGGTCGTCCAACTGCCTAATCACCGGAACGCTCGGATCTGACGGGGGCAAGACCGACATGGTGCCTCTCTGTCGGCCCACTCTACCCCGCCTCAGTACCACCTAACCCTCGAGCTTGTGAGGCCTCGACCCTCCATGCCCCTGTTGCTGCCGTGTGGGTGGAGGAGCTCGCCAGAGGCTGATGATATGCATGCGCAATAGAGAAGAGAGGGAGTGTAGTGGGTGGGGATGATGTACGAGAGGGTAGGGAAGGAGCCGGATGGAGCTCACCGAAGCAAAATCAGAGAGAGATAGAGAGGGGAATGAATTGCATGGGATGAGCCAAAAGGATAATGAAGGTGTCGGTCGAACCCGGATTTCCTCAATCCGAATCCTGTGTAAAACCACTGTGTTATTCCCTGGATCAGTAGATAGCACTCATAGACACATTGCTGAATCATTCATACAAGGCATAAACTGAAACATTCAAATATATTACAAGCAACAGAGTGATATAGACCACGTCGGGTCGAGTTTACGAAACGGACCAAACATGCCAAATTGATTACATTACAAAAGAGCAACACGAACTACAGCGGAAGCAAAAGGGGTGGGGCTCATCTCATTACAGGCAAGTGACTGGGGTGTCCTGTGTACGACTGATATTAACCAAGGAGGTTGGATAATATCGGTTGTACGCAAGAACCAACGAGTCCACTAGACTGAGGCGAGCTCTAGTCTACAGAACCTAGACTACTCTTCTTCGTTTCCTTGTTCGTCGACCTCTGGGTCCTCAAAGAAAGCGTAGTCTCCTTCATCCACACTATCTGAAGGGTTCAGGGAAGAGCGAGAATGAGCACAACTTCCGTGCTCGCGAGCCAACACACAATGCAAGTATATACGTGCAAAGTTTAACAAGGATGGCTCGGTTCTTTTGTTTGCTAAAGCAATGTTTTCAATTATCATAATTAGAAATTCCTATCACTTAGCATTTTGACCAAATTGCATTTTGTAAAGAGAGTAATTGTGCAATATTGTATTAGCAGAGGTTACCTCCACCTATGCTTATTTTTTATCGTGGTTACCTCCACCACTAAACAACACTGGGTGCGACCACCCAGGAACAATACCAGGTCCAGGTTACATCCACCCGACCAGTTTTCAACCCATCCACAAAGGTTTTTGAAATAGAACTAACTCAAGTTAAGTTCCCATGTCCGCCTTTAACCGTAGGCACGACTCTTTAAATAGTTTAGACTCTACAGAGATTGTACACTTTACCCACAAGTGACAATTAACTCGTTGCCTTATACGATTCCTTAGTCGTGTAGTCGAGAGGTTGTCACAACACATTTCTAAATATCTTGCCCCTTCCGTTATCTCACCCATATGGGGTTACGCCCATACGTTACGCGGGATGTTCACCTCAACGACTGGCATAGCATGGTTACACCTCAACGACTGGCAACTTCACCCTTGAGTCGGTGTCCCATTAAGCCGGATGTATCCAAAGCTTGCACCCCTTTATTATCCCTCCAATGAGATGACTTCCAGGGTTACTAAGTCAAGTCGTAATTTTTGCAGACTTGTGGTTGTACTTGTTTTATATGGGAGGTCATGACAAGATTAAGTCCTTAAGGTTGTCTGAGCAGTTCAAACCACATATCCACCATTCTCGTGCTACATCCGCCCCCACCACCTTACCATCCGCCTAGACAAGGTGTTAGAAGTTGGGGTTTTGAGAAGGAAAACCAATTTATCACAAACACTGCAGTCATGTACCTCCCACGACTGCCCCAAAACCATTTCATGGTTTTTAAGAGATGATGATTGGGACGTTTTAATGCCCCGATACTTAAGCAAGACTAGCATATCGCTTAAGTACAACCTATACTAGTATTTACCATATAGTTACTAGGGTGGCAAGGTTAAATGGATTCAAGATGTCAAGGACAGCATACTAAATAGTTAATCATCAAATGGGTGTTTAACTACCTTATACTTTAACATACATTTGCTTAGAGAATTAAAGCATGTAGTTTGTTATTTAAAAGGAATATAATTGCATAAAAGTAGGCTCAATATGATCAAAGTATTGACTCGCCTTGGTTAAAGGCAGAAGGGTCTTGGAGGCCTTGTGCTTGGTCCCACTGGAGGTCTCCTGTGTTTTCGAACTCTACTTGGGCGAACGCACCGGAAAGATCAAAACAAGCAGAGAGAACAAATAAGTACGAGAGGAACAACAAAAGAACTTCAAATTAAACAAGACTTATGCCCCTAGCAAGATCTTAAGCTAGCCAAACTTAGTGTAACAGCCCCAATTTTATAAATAGTAATAATCTGCTTTATGAACAGTAATGGAATACTGTTCATAACATTACTGTTCATAATTAACAACTTGGATTTGCTGTTACCAATTAAAACCTTCCTTTTCTAACCAAAATCCAAAAACCCATTTACAGTCTCAAAAGAAATACAAGATAAAACTTGTATTATGACTGGGAAGTGTTTTTATTAAAGCGTAGATAAATTATCTTGGCTAAAAATACTTTTGTTGAATTTTTTAGAAATTATCTTGACTTGAAGAAAAATATGTGGTTTCAAGTAAACCTATTCGGGCTAAGGTAATTATTTATGAATTTTACAAAGTGAAACTGTGATTTTAGAAATTTATTTGGGAAATATATCATCCCAGTAGCCTCCTGGAAAAATTTCATGATTTTACAAATTTATTTGTTATTTTTAAAAGCCCAGTCAAACTTTTGAGTATTTGAATAAGGCTTGGTCAACTAATCTGGTCCAAATCCAAGCCCTAGCACTGTAGCGACTCGAACCCAGGAGGTTGGGTCCAACCGGTGCATTGTGGTCCGGCTCAGTCACGCTCAGGCGCGAGCCCAAACTCTTCGCTTGCTGAGAGCCGTTGATCTCCAATCGAACGGGCGTGGTCGCAACGCCGCGAGAGCTGTCCACGTATGGGCCACAATCCCCACCGTTGGATCTAGATCAGACGGTCAAGGGAGGTGTATGCATTCGGACGACTCCGGATCCCCTTTCGATCCCCACCGTCCATTCCCGATCCAACCGCGCCGCCCTTTTCCTATTGAACTTAAAGGCGCGCTTTTCTTTTAACCGTCGGATTCAAATCCTACGGCACCCCTTTTTACCGCGTGCCGTTAGGGCCTGTTTTTCTTTGGGCCGTTGGATGTTAATCGTAGGGCCCATATCGTGTATGCATTCGGACCATCCGGTTCCTCCGTCGATCCCGACCGTAGAAAGTCCATCTGACGGTGCCGCGTTATCTCATCTAAAGGGTGACGTGTATCCTTTTGATTGACCGTTGATTTCAATCCAACGCCTCTTGAACGTGGACCCCAAATCCGTAAGCGCTCTTTAAATCTCCACCGCTCGCTTAAAATCGCACGGCCCTTATTAAACGATACCGATTAAAACCTTTTAATCCTTCTATTTATCGCAACCGCCCATTTCTGACCGGACGGTTGTTGTTCTTTCGCGATTTAGGAGGCGCGCGCGACTGCGGCTGCCAGAGGGACCCGCATGTCAGAGAGTTTCTATCTTCTTCCTTGCCTCTGTGCGCCGCCGCCATTTCTGTAACAGAGGAGAGGAATTATCCAAAGATTATGCAACTAATTTTTGGATATTTAGCCCTAAATGGACACCTCATCAACTCTAGACCCTTCTCCTTTGCCCTGTAGCTCAACCTCTATATATAACCCTAGCTTTTTGGGCTGCTACCATTGTTGACCACTGGAGCTTATCATCTTCCATTGCTGTCCAGTGGAGTTTCTTGCTTCTCCAATTTGTTCATCCATTCTAAACCCTGGTATCGGCTTGTGATAAAGATTTGGCCTCTTTTGTAGGTTAAACCCGAGCTTATTTCTCTACTGATCAAACTCGGTTTTAGGAACGTTCAGTGTTTTCCTTAGCCTGGTGAGTTAAAATTGTGAGTTTTGCTATCTTAAGCATCTTAGGGACCTTAGCAACTCACATGAATCATTCACTTGAATGTCAGTAGCTTTAACTTGCTTTAAACTGAAAATTTATTTTTATAACTTTTCGGTCTTTCCTATCATTTTCTAGGTTCTAGGGTTTCTCTTGTCAACTGATCATCCTATTTAGGTCTCAACCAAACCCTAGTAGCATAAACCTCTGCTCTTTTAATTATTGTTGTCATCTATTTAAACTTGTAGTAAAATGTTACCTCTGTCGGCTATTGTCGGCTCAACCGACAACTTTTGAAATCTTGGTAGTTTTTGTAATCTGGCCGATTAGGGTTAGATTAAGGTTTGCCTAGAATATTATCTACTCTAGAAATCAGACTAAGTTTCAATTTAACATCTTTTACTTAGTCTATTCATAACTAACCCGAAAACTGCTTCTGTCCTACTTTCAGTTCTTTTCAAAATCCGAAAACTGCAACTTTGATCTAGACTCTAGTTTCTGTTATTTAAAAACTGTATACGATAATATGGGTTATTATCACTATTAGGGTAGTTATGGCTTAAGCATGCTGTTAATCATGCATTTCTTCATTGATCATACATTTTCTTTCATTCTATCTGGTTGACAGCTTTGGTATTTATTGGAGTTTATTGTCTCTTATAGAATCTGGTTCTTCTGAGGCTTTTGACACTATTTCTGAACAACCTGAGCCTGCACAAGAAGTTTATTATTATCAAGGCAAGCATCCTCTTTGCACCATGTTGATCCCAAATTTTCTACAATAGCTTTTCTAAATACAGTGACATATGTTGCATGCTATTTTTTTTTCTGGAAATACAAATATGGACTATATTAGTTAGTTATGACCTGAGTAGCATTGTGGATTACCTTAATTATAACCATACACTCAACCCTAGAGTAGTACTGTATACTATAATACATATTTTCAGAATTTGCTTAGACATGCAGTCTAGATAAGATTTAGTGTTTGACAAGATTAACTTGTCAAACAGGGGAGCAACAAATAAATTTCAGTTACTTCAATTCTTTGTACAGTTTCTTTAAATCAGAATTGTATTTTAAATTTAAATTGATCTGGACAAGAGGATGCTAGTGATGGTGCTTTTGTGCACGAGATTGGGAATTGTGGTGGACTTGTCTCGACCAATTAAGAACTCGACTATTCAATTCAAGTCCCCTACGACTTCCACATGCAGTGTATGGGCGCTGTTTGGTTAAGTAAAGGGTTAAGACTATTAGGTTGGAAACAGGGGAGTAAGGATAGGTGTATTGATCTTGTATGGCATAGATGCTTTGGTCTATAGATTGCGTTTTATGTCATGTGAGCTTGTATGTCAATATCAGATGTTCTTAGAAGGGGGAGGGCGTATATGTGTTCCGTCGCATGTACGTACCTTAAAGATGCCGATTGCAATCTAATATGGGTAGAGAGCCCAGTTCGCATTTCTTTATGTTTGGGTCGGCATTCCTGACGCAACATGTGTGCCCCGGTTAAGCAGATGCTATCAGTCGTTGTTGAAGCGAGATCAGTTCACACATGGGTATCCAACTCAATAGTGTTAGCTTGTTGAAAAATACCAAATCTTAGTTTCCCCGGTCGGCATACCAAAGGAAGTATGTCATCATTCGGAGGCATCCGAAGGCAACGGGCTGACTAAGTCGTGTGGGTAAAGATGTACACCCCTGCAGGGTATCAAACTGTTCGAATAGCCGTGTCCACGGTCATGGACGATAACTTGAGTTGATGTCACCTGTATAGAAGTTTTGTTTTCAAAATACTGTTTGGGTTTTGTTTGAAGATGAGGATTCATGCAATCGCATCATTTACAATTACTTCATTTACTTACTGTTCTAGTCCAACTTTGATTTATTAAATTGCTTTATCAAAATCTAGCAATTGTAGGTTAAGATGTGCTGCTTTATACAAAATTTAACCATTATACCTTCCTGTGTAACCTTATGTATGTATAAATTCTACTCCTTTGCATAGGTTCTAATAAACACTTTCTTTTACTAGTTTGTGTAAGTCTTGCTGAGTACCTTCCGTACTCAAGGTGCTATAACCTATTGTTGCAAGTGAGGACGGTTATTTATATGAAATGCCTGTTAGCGTCGATCAGGGTGACGCTAACGAGTAAAGCTACTTCTTTCCTCCACGCAATCGCCTGCGGGTGGATGGGGCCATTGGTGGATTTTGCCGTTTTATTTTGCTTCCGCTGTTAGTTTCTTGCAGTGACCAAGTCACTGGATATTGTAGTACTAAGCCGAAATTTTGTAAACTTATGTTTGATTATGTAAATGTATAACTTGTATGTGTATGATGCAATGTTGTTGAAGGATATATGAGCAATGGTCGCTGATCCTGGGAACCATTGTGAGACATATATCCGGGAAACCTGAGTATTGGATCTGTTATTTATTAAACTTATGCTTCTAGCATGATCCTTAACGAAGGAGCCGCACTGTTCCTTAATTAAGAATTGTGCTACAGTATAATTTTAATTAATTACATTTCCATTACACTGGGGTCCCCACAGCGTTGGTATCAGAGCATACGTTGCCTGTAGGTTAGGAGTAGCATGGCCAAAGTAATTAGAGAGTCTTCTAAGAAAATTATTTTCAATCAGTGATATAATTTCGAAAGTTTAAGTATGACATCTTTTATTTCTTATCCTCCTTAATATCAATTCTTGTCCCAACTTTCCGTTGGCTTTTCTAAAGTGAAATGTTTCCTTACCTTGCCTTTTTCTATAGATGAGCGGGTGGTATTTGGTCAAGGAAACCCGAGCTGAAGATGTGGATGGATTTCCGGCTTTGCTGCGGGACATGATGTGGCGAGCCAACTTCACCTACCAGCCGGAGTACGCCATCTATCGCCGAGATCGAGGACCAGGGATGGAGGAGTACCACGTCATCATCAACATTATTGCTCGGCAAGTAGCGGGCAGTATCCCATACTGTGTTCAAGCACTGGCCACTTCTGAGTCTATGGCGGTTCAGGAAGCTGCTAGTAGGATGATGAGTCTTCTTCGTCATGATTTGACGGAATTGTCTCAACCACCCTATGACCACTTCCCGAAGCAAGGTCCTACTGCAGAATCGAGTATGTTTGATGAGATACAGTTTGGGGAAGACCCTCAGGTGAGACAGTTGGCGAGGATGGTCCGCATCATGGACCAGATCCATCGCTGCCTTGTGAGGGAGTTGTGGGAAACTCGGCATCGTCTTAATGAGCCCCAGGAATACCTGCTACTTGGAGTCAACATGAATCGCGTTCCTCGCAACGTGCTTTATGGTGACAACGAGATCTCCCCCGCTGCTGTTGCACCATCAGTTTACCGACTTCCAGAAGTAGCCGGGTGCGTGCCTGTCTATGGACTAGTGCGCCAAGCCCGGATGACTGCAGGCTTTCCTCGCACTCTGCGGACTGCACCTCCTGGAGGTCATCAGCCACTTCTGGGTTCCCCGAGGCGCCTTATTAGCCCTTTGGATCCTATTGACACAGGCTCCCCTGGAGCTCATCTTCTGAATGAGTTTCCGGTGAACTTTAACCGTGATCTTTATGCTAGCACCTCGACGATGAACCCTCGTGGATAGGTGTTTTATCGTTTAGCAGTTACCTTTAAATAAATGTAATAGGGCAGTGGTATTTTGTAAAGAATATGTAAGTTCGACCTTTGGTTTGTAATGTGACCTTTATGGCCAACTATTATGTGCGGCTGGAACCGAATCTCTTTTGCTGTATATATAAAGTTTGTGGTTTGGTGTTGATTTGAATGCACGACATAGCATAATGCATTATAAGTGCAGTGTTTTGTTTCTTTCCTAATTTTTACCTTGTTTGTGTTTGCCGAGTATATCCTTGTTATGTTGTTAACCCTTGTGTGGTAACAGGATGACAGGACCTACTACTCGTGCGCAGACACAACAAGGGAAGGGTCTTTCAACTTCGGTGCCCCATTCTCAGGGAGGACAGACTGAACCTTCCAGTTCTCATGGTCCTCAAGGTGGTCCCCAGGAAGAGGAGCTTCCTCCACCACCCTCTATGGCTGATGTGCTCATGCAAATTGAGCACAACCGAATGGACCAGACGCGCATTTTGGAGCAAATTGCGCGCAATACTTCTTCCACTACTACCCCAGCTGTCAGAGCAGGAGGTCATCATGTGCAGGGGAGTCTTGCTGAATTTCAGCGGACTAACCCGCCGGTGTTCTCCAGCTCTCAAGATCCCATGGAAGCTGAGGACTGGCTTCGGACCATTGAGAAGAAGCTGCTAATTGCTCAATGTTCCGAGAGGGAGAAGGTCCTTTTTGCCAGTTATCAGTTGGATGGGGCAGCTAGTATCTGGTGGGACAATCTTCTGGCCGTTCAACCTGCTGGACATGTCCCTACTTGGGATGAGTTCATGGAGGCCTTTCATGAAGCTCATATTCCTGAAGGGGTCATGATGATCAAACAACAGGAATTCCTCGCTCTCAAGCAAGGGCGAAAGTCCGTGACTGAGTATCTGCACGAATTTAACTTCCTTGCCAGATATGCTCCTGATGATGTTTCGACTGACCTTCGTCGTCGAAACCGATTCTTGAATGGACTGTCTGAAGAATTGCATATGGCTGTAGCTTTGCATGACTTTAGAAATTTCTCTCATTTGGTCAACAAAGCTATTGTGGCCGAGAGCAAGAGCAAGGCTTTGGAGGAGTCACGCAAGCGACAGAGGACTTCTCAGTTTGTTCCTAGCGGCAGTTCGCCAAGGCCTCGCCTGTGGTTGCCCCGACCTCCGCGGGCACCAGCTCCATTTTCACAGAGGCCGGCAGTGTTTGCACCTCGTCCATCTCCTCCCACTACTCAACCGAGGCCTAGTGGAAACCGGCCACCGGCTGTCGTTACTGTCAGGCCGGGAGTCATATGCTATCATTGTGGGGGCCCAGGGCATTTCGCCAATCAGTGTTATGCCAAGGCACAAGGGATACCACCTATTCACCCTTCTCCAGCTATTGTGCGTCCTGCGCCACCTTCCCCGACCGTGGTCAAGCCCGACCCCGTTTCCGTTCGAGGTCACGTGAATCAGATTACTGCTGAGGAAGCAGTTGTCACTCCTGAAGTCGTCCTTGGTATGCTCCTGGTTAATTTCAGCACTGCCACTGTTTTATTTGATTCTGGAGCATCCCATTCATTTGTTAGTAGGCAGTTTGCTACTCAACATCGGTTAGTTGTGCATCATCTTCATCCACCCCATAGTATCCACTCACCTGGGTCCGTCTTTTTGACTGATCAAGTCTGCCGTAATATCAACATAAATATTGAAGGGGTAGACTTTTGGGCGGATTTGATTGTGATAGATTCTAAAGGGTTGGATGTTATCCTAGGAATGGATTGGTTGTCCAAGAACCTTGGGCAAATTAATTGTGCTAAAAAATCCAAGAACCTTTGTAAACTTATGTTTGATTATGTAAATGTATAACTTGTATGTGTATGATGCAATGTTGTTGAAGGATATATGAGCAATGGTCGCTGATCCTGGGAACCATTGTGAGGCATATATCCGAGAAACCTGAGTATTGGATCTGTTATTTATTAAACTTATGCTTCTAGCATGATCCTTAACGAAGGAGCCGCACTGTTCCTTAATTAAGAATTGTGCTACAATATAATTTTAATTAATTACATTTCCATTACACCGGGGTCCCCACACTTAGAAACAAGAAACACCGCACTGGAGTCACAACGGAGAGGGAGGTCCGCTGAGAGGGAGGTCCAACTGAGAGGGAGGTCGAAACACGGAAAACTCACCAGGGTCAAGAGAGGGAGTGGCGTGGGGAAGAACAAGGGGCACAGGGGCCCTTTTGAAGGCGACCAAGGCATGGGCGCACTGGCACGGAGGCGACAGGGCGAGAGGTGAAAGATCGAGGAGGCCGACTAGAGGGGGGCGAATAGATGTTTTAAAACTTCTATGCGCTAAAACCGATTTCTAATGCGGAAGCTGATAACAATACGGTTTTGCACAATTAAAGCCTAAATCAACTAGGTTCAACTAAGTGCACCAACAATACAAGTCTATTGATGAATATTGCAAATAAGCAAAGACTTGTAATCTACTTAATTCTAGCAATGTAAATAGCACAAAGCATGGCAAGCATTCATACACAATGAATAAGCAATTTAATACAAGAAATATAAATTGCGATAAGTAAAGCTCAAGAATACAAACCACAATGACACGGTGATGTTTTACCGTGGTGTTCGGAGACTTGCCGGTCTCCCCTAATCCACGTTGAGGGAAACCAAAACCAATTAGGCCGGCTCCACGAATTATGTCTTCCTCCGAGGTATCAACACCTCGCTCCACTAGGGTTGCTCTTACTCCACTCCGGAGATGGCGAGCACCAAGCCACTCACAAACACCGGCCCTTCTCACAAGCTTCACTTGAGAAGATCACCGGACCACGACGCCTCCACGCCATCTAGGTGTCGGCAAACACCAAGAGTAATAAGCCAAGCTCCTTGCTTGACTCTCGCCGAGTGCAACACATGCATAATTGGATGCTCAATCTAATTCTAGTTGCAACACATGCAACTAGAACCTCTCCCTTTTGCTCACAAGGTGCAACACATGCACAATTGAGTGGAGAAGCTCACACTAGCTCAAGAGAGTGAAATGGGATGCCAAGGATAGTCTCTCAACCGGCCAAGGGGGTATTTATAGCCCCCACAACAAAAACTAGCCGTTTGGAGTCGAAACAGCAAAAAACTAGCCGTTACAGCATTGGTGCGGTACTACTGCAGTTATACGGGCGGTACTACCACTGTTATAAGGGCGGTATTACCGTAGCCCAATTTTCAGCACAGACGACACTCGGTAAAAAGTTCATAACTTTTGACTTCGATGTCGGAATTGAGTGATCTTGGACTCTATTGAAAGCTTATTCAGAGGGCTACACAACCCACCTATTTGAGTGATCTCAAACACATTTGATCAAATCAAAAAACACAACTCAAAAGAGCCACTACCATGGTCTAAGTCCAAAGAAATAGCAACAAGCAATCTTAGACCATGTAAATGGAATACACATGAATCTTAACCATTTGCAAAACATATTTGCAAACTTAGATCATGCCATAAGGAGTAGTTACATGGACTTCAATCATTTGCAAAACACATTTGCAAAGCATAGTCACATGTTACAAGGATTAAATGCATGAGCTTCGGCTATGTGCAAAACACATTCGCAAATAATAGCATCATGCCACGGTGAGCTACAGCAAGCAAGATTGAGCTATCAACACATGATGAGACTCAAGCTACTAGACAAAACCCCTCTTAATAGTACGGTAATCTATACTAGCAATCCGGTCTTCCAACCAAACACCAAGACCGGTAAAAGACTAGGAACACATCCTTAGCCCTAGCTAGTCATACCTTTGCCTTGACCATCCACTTGAAGCTTGATGACTCACATCCTTGCTTCATGTTCGGGTCATCATCTTCATATGCATCAACCCATGATGCATCTTTCACTTGACCTTAATCAACACATGATGAGTCTTCTCTTGACTCGATGATCAACTCATGATCATCTCTTATTCGAGATCTTGATATGCATCAACACATGATGCATCATCTTCTTAAACCTTGACTTGATGACAATCAACTCATGATGTCATCCAAAGTCTTCATCACCCTAGAACATAACCTATTTATCCAACTCATGGAAAATGTTAGTCCAACAATGATTAACATTAATTAACAAGATATACCTGCATAAATACTTCTAAACAAGTCATTACTGACAAGTGCGGTATTACCGCCAACTAGCATCCGGTAATACCGTTCTCCGGTAGTAATTTTTCTCAGATGCGGTACTACCGATTTCCAGAGGCTTGAGAAATACAGAAAAACACCTTCTCTGGAATTTACATACCGCCACATAACAAACGGAACAACTGGGTTGCGGTAGTTCCACCAATATATTTGTGGTCATACCGCTACGCGGTAGTTCCGCCACATGAACTCCGGTACTACCGCACATCGGTAGTACCGCTTACCAAATGCGGTCATACCAATTTCCACTGAACTTCTTCCAGAAGCTTTTCGAAATGCAATGCATGACTCCTTTGTCTTGAGCCATGTTAATCTTTTATCACTTTTGCATTTCTTTTTCATGTCATCTTTCAAACTCCGGGACTAAGCCTTGAAAACATCTTAGCACACACATTAGTCCCACAACACAATTGCAAATAATTAAATATAGATTTGTATGAGTATATACGAACTACACAAGTTGTACATACTCAAAAGAGTGTATATGAACTACACAAGTCTCATATACTCATATACGTATATATGAACTACACATGTTATATATACTCAAAGATAAGTTTCAAAAGTAGAGATCTCAAATATGTGGAAAGAGAATATGGATCAATACTAATGAAATCACAAAATATAGAATGAACTCCCCCTAAATGTGTGCATACACAAATGTGTAATGGAAACATATGCACATATTTAAGTTAACCTTTTTGGTGGAGTTTAACCTATATTTTGGATCCGAGGAATGCAACAAGATATAATAAGAAGAAGTAGAATGCATATCTCTTGTATTTTTATCTTTATATCCAAACAAGACTAAGCAATAGATAATCAATACAATTGTTAGTCTCACAAATAGATTTGTCATTAATGAATACATACCTGTTTGGATTTTTGCTTTTATATCCAAGCTGAGACTAAACATGATATAACAATAAGAGTGTTAGTCTCACAAGTGTATTTGTCATTAATCACCAAAATACTACATTAACACATAATGACGGGTCTAGATCCTTCAAGAGGTAGGTGGCTACAGGGAAGGGCGTCAGAGGAACGACGACTTTGAAGGGCTGGCTGACGCGGGTGTAGCGCTTGGACCTATCGCGTTGGTGTGGCGAGGACGTCAAGGACGGTCGTGACCAAAGAGGTGGTTTTGCAAAAGGGGAGGTTGTGACCAAAGAGGTGGTCTTTGCAAAAGGGGAGGTCATGACCAAAGAGGTGGTCTTTGCAAAAGGGGAGGTTGTGACAAGGGGGTGGTCTTTGCAAAAAGGGAGGTTGTGACCACAAGGAGGTCAAGGGAGGTCCTGGTGGTCAAGGGAGATCCTGAGGAGGTCCTGGAGGTCAAGGGAGGTCCTAACGAGATCCTTAGGAGGAGGTTAAGGGAGGTCCTAAGAGATCCTGAGGAGGAGGTGGTGGAACGGCTAAGCCCAAAAGGAAAAAAGGTCGAAAGAGAAAGAGGGCCGAAAAGGAGAAACTCAAACCTGACCTTGAATTTCGGAGAACGAAGATGTTTGAAACAAAAACCTGAGCTTAAAAGAAGCTAGAAGATTTGAGGCTCAAGGGAAAAAGACAAACGAAGGAAACCGAAAACCAATTAGCAAGCACCATTCGCCGTTGAAAACGGGAATGTTACAGAAGGGGTAGCTATGAGAGGTTCAACCAGAACAAAGAGCGTCTGATAGATGCTATGGACTCGTACGTCCGGCCCATGTCATTACCCTTACTATTAATAAAAAAAAATGGAAGAAGTCTATATAACCCTCTGAAGTATAATGGTACGGACACTTAACTCCCTAACCTAAAGAGCCGGTCAATTGGTAGATTTTGTCGTTGCCTCTCAAAGTTGAAAGATTATGTTATGCATTTGTTTTTGTATAAATCATTTTTTTTAAGAAAGAGACTTCGAACAGACACGGTTAAGCTCTAAGAAATGCCTTGGCCCTTGGGTGGGTGCAGAGCCTGCCGGCTAAATGATCCTATTATCGATTTTTCTGAGACTCGGTGGTTCTTATATTACGAAAGCATTTTGAGCCCAAATTCAACCCCAATTTGCTATAGATTTCTTGCTTTCCACGAATGGAAGGAATAATTCACAACAAGAATAATATATGTGGCTAGACACATATCATATAGAGACTTGAAAAGTTCAGTATTAAAAAGGGGTCCTTCAGGATTTGTATTAATTCATGCAAAATCCCTATGTAATTCTAGCTTTGCAAATATGGTAAAGTGAAGCTACAGGTACATTTGTTGAGACTAGTTTAGGCCTAGTTTGGATGAGACAGAGGCCTTAGACATTTTTTTTCCATCCGACCTAACTTTTTGGTATACGGCTTATGAAAAATTAGATATATGTCATCGCAAAGTATACGATTTTGAAATATATCACTGAAAAGTTTCTTCTTTGAAATATGCCATTAAAGAGTGACTATGTTTGGAGATATACCTTTATGTACTATTTACATCACTTTTATATGTAATCAGACCCCGTGCTTGACTATATATTTCTGTATGGACGAAAAAGCTCCCACCTGCCCTATTCATTACTACCGACTGGACCTAGTCTTAACATATGTGGTCATAACTTGTTATTTACACTATGCTACCTCTAGAACATTGAACCATACAAAATCAAGGTGAGGAATGGATTTAGGACCAAACGGACTGGGTCTAGTCGGTAGTAATGGACAAGGTAGGTGAGGGCATTTTCGTCCATACAGAAACTGATGAACCACAGAGGTTCTGATTTTGGCCCGATCTTTCGATGAGAAGGTAAGTTCGGTAGTAGTCGTTCAATTCTCACGATCCTGGCTACGAACTCGCAAGGCTCAAAACCACACAATCGCTGAACTGCTCGACAAGTCGTTATCAACTGTGCACAAATACCCGGATGACATGACCACGAAGGTCAATTCTTGCATACATCGAAGAAGCGCGCAAGAACAAGGTAAAACGTAATCTAAAATTGCAAATAAGATTGAAATACTTCATAAATTGGGATTCCAAAGCGGTTATGGTTGGTCTAGTCGATACAAGCCAATACACGAAGTTACATTGTAGCTAACTTTTAACTCAACAAAATTCGAGAAAAACTAGAGGGGTGCGATCTCCTTAAATAGGGGAGGAGGAGACACATATAGCTAAGATTTAAGGGGTGGTACTATTTATGATACTATTCATACATGAACAGTGCCACATGAACATTACGAACCGCCTAGGGTGGGGCCTTCCCTTGGGCCTAAGCATTTGGCCTAAACAGGTGACACAACACCTTATTTTGATGATTGCGATACACACAAAAAGAATTTAAAGGTGAGACCAGATCCATTGAAAATAGGACAAGATAAGCTTTCAATCAAGTACTCGTGGACCTCAAACGGAGTCCGTATGTGAAAGTTATGCTCATTTGAAGTCAATGCTGTCTCCGAAGGCCGAACTGGATTCCAAAACATGTCCAACTTGAACTCTTGCTTGGCCTGGACACAAAGTGACGTGGTGCTGTACAAATAAATATTTTCATCATTAGGTAGTATCATATAGTTCATATAACAAAAAGAAACTCCTAAAAACGAGCTCACCTGATAATTTAAATAAAGTGTACGAGCTCTTGTAATTGGAACAGCAAGCATAGCAAATATGGTTGTATCCATAGGGTTCATGTCCTCATCATTCTCACCTTCTTGAAAACAAAGCCATCCTCGGCTTTTGATAAGCTAAAAATAGGGTAACAAAGAAGTCAAGGTGTATGCATGGTATATGTACATGTCATCTGTTTTAACGGTTCTTCGTTGTTGCATAATTAATATTATAAAACAGCAGCGGTCATAAAATCTCATTGTATTATCACCCCAAGAATAATCATATTTGTTAATAAGCAAAACAAAATTTCTCATAGAGCAAATATTGCAACTAGTTTTTGCAAATGTAAGTGAAGCATTTATGCAATTCAAATATCTGAAGTTGTAAACTTGTAGTGGTGCACATATGGGCAAAGATACAACTTTTAGAATCAAACAAAGTACATCCATATAATCAGATTTCAATCGAGCAATAGAAAATTCATCTAGCAAGGGTGAAAAGCTTTGTAAGTTCTTCCATAATTCAACATCATTATTCAGATTGTCCATACTAGATGGTGCAATTAGAGATGAACACATAGGCATTAGATGAGCACTAAATTTTATTTTTCTCTCATATTGAACAAGATTCAGCACACAAGAATTGTTGTTCAAAACATAAAGCTTTAATTCATCCATGTGATCACAAGTTATGCATATTCGATATACAAGAAATTGATTGTCTACACCATAATCTCCAATTAATTTAAAGTAGTAGGTGTAGGTGCTAGATAGAGAATTTAGAGATGAAATTTTAGAAACTTTCTCTATAGCACATTCTAAATTAACGAGCTCATTAAGCATGATATAGCACAACACATCAGTAGGGGATATTCTATCAAGTACTTCTTTATGTGTAATTAATTCGATATGTGTAAAATTATGTGAATTCAGATTAACATATGGTTCGTTTAAGTCAACACAAGAAATATCAAAAGATTGTACTACAGCAGGTATATACTCACAAGGTTGCTCTATGTCTTATTGTAGCATCAAATCAGTACCTTTGGCATTATCGTCCTCATTAGATACCGTAGGTACCTCAAACTTCTCCTCTAATGATATAAGATGCGCTAGATCATTCTTCATCTCTTCAAGTGTCTCGGCGGTATCTGTAGATGGAGTAGGAGCCAAAACAATATTAGCATTTTCAGTTACCTTAGGTTGCACCTCGCTTGTGACCGTGGGTGGTGGAGGTACAAAACGACGTAGCAATTTTTTCTTCAACTGCTCCCATGTGTACATGTAGTGGTACTCGAGATTCGACCACCAATATTGAACATCACCAATCAGCACCGTCCTTGCCATGCCCATCTTCTCATAAGGATCAAGGTCATGTATTTCAAAATAGCTATCTAGAATAGTAACCTAGATAAAGTAGTCCAACGATGTACTCTCAGCGGTGAGTGACAAGATGTATACTGGTAGTTGTCTCCCTTTGAGTTCAAATCTACCCGCGATGTCATCGTAATCTACCAACTTTAACCAACCTGTCATTGTTAGTAGAAAACAAGGAAACAAATCACAAGTATATGTTCCTATCAACTACTAGTCTCTGAAGGCTCAACAGTCACTCACACTCAAGCCTATATCCAGTTCTTACAAGCTCTTACCAATGCAGCAAGGAAGTGGTACAACCAGTGGCTGGTTCGTGATACTCTCACTTGCGATTAGCCCAACGATTGCGAGGAACGGTACCTGCTGAGTTAGTAGGAAGTGGAGCTCGAAAGGCTTCAATGTGGTAGCAAGGATTAGCAATAATCAAATCAGTTAATGCTAGTTGAAAAATTATTCAAAGTACTAGTCAATGTTGCTGATCTTAGCCTAATCAAAGCTTGCTAATCAAAGCCCTATGAAGAGAAATGTAGGAACACATGCGCAAAGATCAATATGACTTGATGTATGCAATGGGAAATCCTCACAACAAGTGCTAGGAGAGATGCTAGCCAACTTACTCAAACTTCTGTCTAGGGTACAAGATTGTTCACACGATGTAGAGTATAAAGACACAATAACGTGCAATGTAAACAACCCTCTAGTTTAAGCAGTAAACAACAACTAGTCTCAAGAGATGAAAAAACAAAGTTTTATATGGCTTATATATGCTCTTTTGAAATGTTTCGACGAGATCTACAACTTTACAGTTGAGGAAAACCCCAAATTCCGAAGGGAAGAACGAAAGAAACGGCAAAAACAGAAACTGAAAACTTGTGACGCGAATTCGGGGCCGAACATGGCCAATTTTGGGGCCCCTGGAGGGTGACACTAGTTAGTTTTTTTGGATGCACCTCATCGTTAGCTTCGAAACAAGCACAAGAACGTTGAAAACGGACATCGTATGCAAAAGTTATGCCCGTTTTACTGAAGGTGTCTCGGAAACGGAATCCTACTCGGTCTCGAAACCGTCTTGGGTTCAAATTTGAAACTGCTATATCTTTCAAACCCGTGGGCCAAACTTGCTGATTTTTTTTGTGGAAGCTTGTGGTTATATGTAAAAGGTCTTCACCAATTTTCACGCACTTTTCTTTTCTCTTTTTTTTTCTACCGCAGCCTTTGTTCTATGCGGCTGCCTATTTCTCCTTCTAATATTTGGCTGGCCCTAGGGTTTACCGCAAGTCGCAAATAACATCAACTCTCCCAAAAGATCATAGCAATCCTCTTTGTTTCTTTTTTTTTTGGATTAACAACTGTACAAATTTTCTGTTTTTTATGCAGATTAGAGGAGTTCTAACCCACGAATTTTTTGTTTTATACGCAAAAACTAAGAATCATAAAAGAACGATCAAGCAACGCGAAGGAAAACACGAGAAGCAATCTAGACAATGATCAACTAGACAATAACTAGAACTAATGATCAGTAACTAGACATGACGATGCAACCAATGATTCAACAAGAAAAATACTGAAAAGAAAATTGCAATAGCTCAAAGGGGATTGGTACGGATGATAGATGCAATAATTTTTTGGGAAATTTCCAAGACTCTAGGTATGAAAAACGAATCTACTACTAGAAAACTAGAAATTCTCACCGATGAATTGTAGCTCTGATACCACTTGATGAACCACAGAGGTCCTGATTTTGGCCCGATCTTTCGATGAGAAGGTAAGTTCGGTAGTAGTCGCTCAACTCTCACGATCCTGGCTACGAACTCACAAGGCTCAAAACCACACAATCACTGAACTGCTCGATAAGTCGTTATCTACTGTGCACGAATACCTAGATGACCTGATCACGAATACCTAGATGACCTGATCACGAAGGTCAATTCCTGTATACACCGAAGAAGCACGCAAGAACAAGGTAAAATGCAATCTAAAATTGCAAATAAGATTGAAATACTTGATAAATTAAGATTCCAGAGCGGTATTATGGTTAGTTTAATCGACACAAGCTAATACATGAAGTTGCATTGTAGCTAACTAGAGGGGTGCGACCTCCTTAAATAGGGGAGGAGGAGCTACACATAGCTAATATTTAAGGGGGTGGTACTATTCATAGTACTATTCACATATGAACAGTGCCATGTGAACAGTACGAGCCTCCTAGGGTGGTGCTTTCCCTTGGGCCCAAGCATTACAAGGCTCAATTTAGCCCAAACAGGTAATGCAATACTTTATTTTGATGATTGTGATGCACACAGAAAGAATTTGAAGGTGGAGCCAGATCCATTGGAAAGAGGATGAGATAAGCTTTCAATCAAGTACTCGTGGACCTCAAACGGAGTACGTATGTGAAAGTTATACTTGTTTGAAGTCAGGGCTATCTCCGAAGACCGAACTGGATTCGAAACGTGTCCAACTTGAATTCTTGCTTAGCCTGGACACAAAGTAACGTGGTGCTGTACAAATAAACATTTTTATCATTAGGTAGTATCATATAGTTCATATAATAAAAAGACACTCCTAAAAACGAGCTCACCTCATAATTTAAATAAAGTGTACGAGCTCTTGTAATTGGAACAGCAAGTATAGCAAATATGGTTGTATCCATAAGAGTCATATCTTCATCATAAACATGTAGTCAAGCATGGGTTCTGAATCTCCAAACATGGCCACTCTTTAAGAATATTTCAAAGAAGAAACTCTTTAGTGGGTGCAGAGCCTGCCGGCTAAATGATCCTATTATCGATTTTTCTGAGACTCGGTGGTTCTTATATTACGAAAGCATTTTGAGCCCAAATTCAACCCCAATTTGCTATAGATTTCTTGCTTTCCACGAATGGAAGGAATAATTCACAACAAGAATAATATATGTGGCTAGACACATATCATACAGAGACTTGAAAAGTTCAGTATTAAAAAGGGGTCCCTATGTAATTCTAGCTTTGCAAATATGGTAAAGTGAAGCTACAGGTACATTTGTTGAGACTAGTTTAGGCCTAGTTTGGATGAGACAGAGGCCTTAGACATTTTTTTTCCATCTGACCTAACTTTTTGGTATACGGCTTATGAAAAATTAGATATATGTCATCGCAAAGTATACGATTTTGAAATATATCACTGAAAGTTTCTTCTTTGAAATATGCCATTAAAGAGTGACTATGTTTGGAGATATACCTTTATGTACTATTTACATCACTTTTATATGTAATCAGACCCCGTGCTTGACTATATATTTCTGTATGGACGAAAAAGCTCCCACCTGCCCTATTCATTACTACCGACTGGACCTAGTCTTAACATATGTGGTCATAACTTGTTATTTACACTATGCTACCTCTAGAACATTGAACCATACAAAATCAAGGTGAGGAATGGATTTAGGACCAAACGGACTGGGTCTAGTCGGTAGTAATGGACAAGGTAGGTGAGGGCATTTTCGTCCATACAGAAACTGATGAACCACAGAGGTTCTGATTTTGACCCGATCTTTCGATGAGAAGGTAAGTTCGGTAGTAGTCGTTCAATTCTCACGATCCTGGCTACGAACTCGCAAGGCTCAAAATCACACAATCGCTGAACTGCTCGACAAGTCGTTATCAACTGTGCACAAATACCCGGATGACCTGACCACGAAGGTCAATTCCTGCATACATCGAAGAAACGCGCAAGAACAAGGTAAAACATAATCTAAAATTGCAAATAAGATTGAAATACTTCATAAATTGGGATTCCAAAGCGGTTATGATTGAAATATCATCAACACATGATGATGTTCTTCACTTCGAGATTTTGTTTTAATATCAACACATAATATTTTTCTTTACTTCAAGATCTTATGCTCATCAATACATGATGACATCTTTCATTCAGAATCTTGACTTTATGACAATCAACTCGTCATCATGAGACTTAAAATGTTTCACCAACTCATAAAAAATATTAGTTTATATGACGATTATTATCAATTACTAAAATACTCTGTTAACTCACAATGGTAAAGATGGCAGATCTAGATTCTTCCAACCCGCAGACCCACATACATAACGCGTACAAAGGTTACAGCCTTACAGGTATACAAAAGATTGCAATAATTAGAGGTAGGACTAATCGAAATACGGCAAATAATCATAGCGCAATCAAGGGTTGAGATTCTTGAACAGCTCAGGCAGATGGGCGTTCGTGAGCTTGGTCCGGCGGGTGATCTCGCGCTGCTTCTTCTTGGGTTTAGGCTTGGGTTGCACCCCGTTGATCTGGGCGGCTGCTCGCCGTTTGGCAGTGTTGGTCATGGGCTTGATGCCGTTCTTCTGGAGCTCCTTTTCAATATCCACCATGTCGCGAGGTAACTCAATCTCCCGGAACAGCTGCTTCAGGTCATCGTCAACCTTTACCTTCGCTTTTGGATCATTGGGGTACACAATGTCTTCCTGGGAGTCCATGTTTGATAACAGCCAAACTTCACCTGCTGCCTTCAGAGCCTACAGGACAGCAGTACTCAAGATTACCCATCATTGATCATATATGGATTGAAACGGGAACACATGCACTCTTGAATATTACATTTAGCTTGGTCATACTCATTGCTCTAGTATTTTAATGAAGACCGGACCTATTTAACGAAAAGTAAAGCTAACTACATCTAGAAGCTCGGTAAGTAAGTGCAATACATGGGCTGGGACTAAGAGAAACTCAAGTACTCCTTTGTTATCTACAAAACACCTTTGTGGTTAGAGCTTGCAGGGCTGACTTGAACCCACACTTATAGTATTTTTGCTATTTGACCGTCGTAAGGAAATAGTATTTTTGCTATTTAGACGTCGTAAGGAAATCCTCGGAAATTTCATATCCATGGTGACAACAAAGCATATTACCTCAAAACTTTCTTATCCAGGACCATAACTACGTTTCAACTATTATATGCCATTGGAAATTTACCCAGGCATAGATGCTACAAACAATAATGGTGCACATTAATCCAGGCGTGGGTGGGGTGACCATTATTTGTGCTCAGTGTGGTACTCCAGAAGTCCAGGGGAAAAAAAGGGAGATCTGATTATTTGCCATTGCCAAAGATGTGTCATGAAGTGGCAAATCCTGGATTGCACATCTTTAGAGTGGCAAATAATCAAATATTCCCAAAAAAAAGAGAGAGAAGTATTCCGCATCAGTAGGTGGAAGAACAACAAATATCCATGTAAAATGTGGGGAATACACTACTGATGCGGCGCCTAATTCTACAGAAGTGTACAAGGAAGGGATGCCAGAAGTCAGAACATAATTAACAGTATGCCAAGCTTTATAACATATGGCTGGATGATTCAAATATTTCAATAGTTGGGTACCACACAGAACAGTTTAAATAGCGCATGGTATCCAAGACAACATCTCAAAGCATCAAACAAGGAGAATTAGGGCACCTGCAAATCTTCCATTACAGTTGGGTACGCATCCTTCACTTCCACAACAGCAAGACCCTCTGGGTACTTTCTTACCAAAACAAGTAGTTGATCTTTTCCCTTCAGATCATGCTTGGACTGCACATGCGCCAAAGGTAAAATAAAACATGAGACCTTAGAACTGATTCAACTTAAAAAAAGAAGACAAGACTATAGAGATTAAACATTTCTGATGTTATTTTCAGTAATCATAATTATCATTATCTCCCTTTTCCCCTCAAACAAACATTCAAACAGATATTCATCATCAATTATAAATTTATTGACCACAAAAGGTTTAGCTTGCTACACCAGCGCTTAAGTTGATCTGCCATATGATGAGAACAAGTAGTTCACTGAGTTGATAGGAAAGTCCAGCAAAAAAAGGTCATGAAAAAATAAAGATGCCTTAATTGCCATCCATGATAGTAAAATGAGGGAACATGTATGAGAAGGTTCTGAATTAGCTAAGTTTACAGAACACAGAAGAAGAGCCATTTCAGGTAGGAAGAATCAACAGTTGGGTGATTTTACCAACAAAACGGGCACAAATATTAACAGTTCTAGTTAAGTATTGACAACATAATTAGTAAGTACTAACTCCTTTACCTTGTATGAGAAACGCCTCCCATCATAATTTACTTTGGGGTTATTCCTCAGACTGTCAAAGACAGCCTTATTACCATGGATATCAACATAAGTTGATTCATTTATTTGCTCTGCAGTAAAAGCTTGTCTTGTCTGCAAATTCAAAAGAAACATAAATATCTATTCAACGAACATGATACAACATTGCATTTTATAAAGAAGTTCACAGAATGCTCATTTTGCTATCCTTGGTGAAGATGTTGGTAACTTCTAGCATTAAGCCAAAGATTGCTCAAGTGCAGAAAGTGAACCAGAGTAGAAAATCACTGTAGGGCTATTCTAATATTTTTATCATTGGTTTGAAATATCATTGGTTTGAAGTGCCTATTTCTACTAACAGCACCCATCCAGCCAAACGGTCCATATAGTCCTACTTTATATGCAGCATGTCACGACCTAATGAACGAATTGGATAATCGTGGGTTGTTGGAGGCTTTGGCCCCGGTTTGTTTCTTGGAGCCGTGTCTCTCTGGAAGATATTGTGCAGGAGGTAGGGCGCAGCAAGGGACAGAGAACGAAAGAATTTGGAGAGAGAGATTTGGAACTAAACTTCTCGAGATTGCTCTGAAGTTACACAGCATCCTTATATAGTGGATGCTACCCCCTCTTTAGCTAACATGAACTCTATTACAATCCTTTCCGAATACGAATCTCTTTCCTAATTCCTAAGTGTCCTGAAGGGACTTACCTAATACCTGCCATATCCTGAAGGGATACCAAAACTACCACTAATAGCAAACCTATGGAATCACCTCATGTTGATCGGCTACACCAGAAGCAGTCGGAAGCATCTGCGGCGGTTGGACTGGACTTGGGCCAGTCAGACTGGCAAGTGCACCGGTTGGGCCACTGGTTGGACCTACTGCTAACTTGTGAGATCTTCGCATATAATACTTACCCCACATGACACAGCATGAATGCAAATAGAAGGTATTGTTCTGCATATCACAGCACATAATAGCCAATACATCATTGATCATTGTAACTTTTGCCAGGTATCAGCATAGCGCCAATTATCCCAGCTTTCTTATCTATTCTGGAAATTCTATTTTTGCATGGGCTGAACGCAGAATAAGCAGCAAAGCTTGGGCAAAATATTGCACATTCAGAATTGCAGGCTATTATGCATGTCCAGACTGAGCATCTCACATGTGAGGAAAGGCACAAATGTTATCAAACTAGGGCTTAAATAAACTGAAATATACCCACTAAACTAGGGCATAAATAAACCAAAACAGTCCCGGGCATACAACCTGAATTAGCATGATTTTTTTGACTTTTTCTTAGAATGCATTTGCAGGATCAATGGATTACTTTGCAAGGCCAGAACAGGGGTTTTCATTTGCCAACTTATACTAGCATGGAAAGTAAAAATCAAATAACGTTGTATCTTAACGAGAAGTACCTTGTAAGTAAAAATGAAATAAGGTTGTAGCTTAGTGAGAAGTACCTTGTAAAGCAGTTCAATGACAAGTCTGATCTGTGCTCCAACAGGAGATTTCCTAACCGAATTAATGTGCTGTAGCCTTTCTGTATCATTTGAAAATTTAATAGGTTGTGGAGGCCTTGCTGGAGCAGATGGAGCGTTAATCGGTTGGGCCCTGTGCTTTGGTTTTGAGGTCGAAGCTTGGCTTTTAGCTATGCTGGCCAAAGATGACTGGCACCTCTCCTGCTGCTGCTTAAATTTGGAGAGGCTATCCTTGAGATCCATCTAAAAACGACACGCTCGTAAGTAATAGGCATAAAAAAAAAGAATGAACAGAGACAACCGAACAGGAGAAAAAAAAATACACCACCTGCCTATTTTGGTCTTCAGAGTAAAACGCATGCTACAAAAGGGTAAACACATGGTGTCTGAGACAAGCAAGTTCATAGACACAGGATGAATCAGCTAGTATCGCAACATGTTGCGATCACTTCAGGTCCAACCACTTAACTATTGTATATATGCTCCTTTTATTAAGTTCTGTGTTGTGCCAAGTTGCCATGAAAAAACCATCGTGCAGGCAAAACATACAAGAGCTCAATCAGCGTTGATCAATTTTTTTTTATACGAACCATTTCTGTTCTGATAACCACTGTAACTTCACCGCAATCTTATGAAATCTTTAGCAGAGGCAGGTAATACATTATATCAAGCTGGTAACAGCTATGTACAATCCACGGCATAGTCAAACAGCACGTTACCCAGGCGGAATTACATCGGTTACTTGATAAGCAATCATTTAGCGTAAGGCAAGGTGGTTGGCTAATCAAGGCACCCAGTTCATCAAAGCGATGAACCCTCGAATCCACACATCTAAAATGGTAAAATTGGGCTCTACAAAAGCCACTCCACCCCATCCCACCAAAATCTACGCTGCCATGATAGCAATCGGATGCCATCCCGGCAACGAAATGGCATACGCGCGCAGGCCACCGCCGCTCGCATCGCGTCGCGTCTACCCTAAGAGCCGCGGCCCGTCCGCACGCTCATACCAGACCAAAACGCACACACCAACCGCAAAACCCAACCCCCATATCCAAAGCCACCCGTGCAATCGCGCGATCTCGGAACCCTACAGCAGCCAACCCTGGCCCGAACCGAGTTTAAGGCTGCTCGCGCGCGCTCAGATCGGGGGACCGTACCGGATCCGCGACGGCCGAGCGCGCGCCGCCTCCGGCGAGAGGGCGGGTGAGGCGATCGGCTCAGGAGACGTCTCCGCCGGCGGCGGCGGCCTCTGGCGAGCTGGGGTTTGGGTGGTGGTGCCTTGGTGGTGGAGGCGGCGAGAGAGCAAGAGCAGGCAATGCGCTTAGCTCGTTTGTAAGTGGAGGAGACGTGAGCAAGCGGTGGACCCCTCAGGGTTGGCGACGGATTTGCTATATGCCACGCGCGCGGCATATAGCAATCCGCCGCTAACGAGTCAACCCACGGGCCCGCGCGGCATATAGCAATCCGCCGCTAACGAGTCAACCCACGGGCCCGCGGCCAGGCCAGCAACATGTTTCATGCGCAGCTTGCTTCCTGGCCCGAGTGTCGGTCGCGCGGTAGTTAAGCGCATGCCGCCCGCCCTGCGGCCCACGTGTCTAATGTTAGGGCCACGCGTCTTGAGCCCGACCACGCGTACCGGCATGTGTTAGGCCATGGCCATCCACAATGAACGGGGCTAGCTAGCCACTGCAGCGAGCCAAATCAACTAATCAGGCGGTGTTCCTAGCACCGGTGCTAGCGAGTGTGGTGGAAGAAAAAAAAAAGTTGTCGCACACTTGTAAGCGAAATGAAAGAAAGTGTTGCGAAGAAAAATATTTGATATTTTATTTAGTTATGGGTTTTGTCAGAGAGAAAAAAAGAAACAGATAAATGTTGTAGCTAAAAAGTAAATCTAGTACAAGTGTGATATATCCGTGAGATGACAGATCTAGCACCGAGATAACCTTAGGTGCAGCATGGCCGAATCAACATACACATGGAGGAAATCCACGTAGCACATGCCTTCCAAGACAACTTTTATTTTGCAAACCGAAAAAAATCAAGTAATCATATATTTTAAACCGGGCATTCAATTCATGATATGTTTGAACCAACGTGTCACTTAAGATGAGATCTTCAAAACAAGACCCTAATTACATATATTTTGGTTTATTAATGATATTATATGTCATATGTTCCAGTAGATAAAATAAAATGTTCAATATATTACTTCCTAAATGTTTCAATAGTTCATAGACGATGTTATAGTGCGTATCTTTTAAATTGGGTAGGGGGATTAAACCAAGTGCATGTTAGATGTTCTAGTATGTAAAATAAAATGTTGCACACATTTGATTCGGTGTTTCATCCATTAAGTTCTAAAGAGGAATGGTCAATGTTCCACGTGATTGGTTTTAACATTCCAACGGTTCATCGATGATATTCCACACATGAAGTTCTAAGGGGAATGGGCCAATGTTCCACGCGTTTGGTTTTGATGTTCCAACAGTTCGTCGACGATGTTTCAACATTTAATTGACAATATTCCACGCATTAAGTTCAAAAGGGGGATGAACCAATGTTCCACATATTTGGTTTCAATGTTACAACAATTCGTTGATGATGTTCCAACTGTTCATTGACGATGTTACATGCATTAAGTTCTAAAGGGGATGAACTAATGTCCCATGTATTTTAGTTTCGATGTTTCAACAATTCGTCGACGATGTTCCAACCATTTAATCGACGATGTTCAGTGGAAATAAAAAATATTAGTGGAACAACATGGAACAATTCAAAGACTATTATTAGTGGCGACCATTGAAACCTATTAACTAAACAAATCAAGGCAATTAGTTGAACAAAATTAGAAAAGTTAAATAAAACAATTGTGAAAAAATAGCATCGAAAAAAAACATACTAGACAAAAAAATTGCAACTAAATGAAAATAGAAAAATAAAAGAAAGAAAAAAAGGAAATTAGACAAATATCTCTTGCATACCTGAGCTAACATAACATGCTCCGGAAGCACGTCCAATAGGATGTTGGGTTGGTTTTGTTAGTTTGCGTTAACCACGGCACTTGTCCCATAGCATACTGGCTATGTGTGCGAATAGAGCTTGGCTCACAAATGGAAAGAACGAAAAAGAAAAGGAAAAAGAGAGAAGGAAACAGAGCTGGGCTAGACGCTGCGCCGAACCACCTGCTCCTGTTGGCTGTGGACGGTAGGCTTGGGGCGCAGGAGGCTTGTGGGCTTGTTTGGGCTGAGGACTAAAATTGCACATAAAAACAAAACTAAAATTTAATGTTGGGGCGGCCAAATCGGCTGCGGATTTTGGCAAAATTTCGTATCAGAAGTGAACTAGAGAATCAATGTAAACATAATCTTATAAAAAAATTTGCTATCAAACCAAATAGAGACCAAATCAGGTCAACATTACTAAAGTTTGGCTTGACATACTTTGGTTTCGTAGACACCAAACCAAATAGCCCTATGTGCGCATAGCATTTCTGTGCAAAAGATGTTCCTGGTGACGTCAGCTTCCAACAAAACGTGATTAAGATATTCAAAACTCCATCTTTTAAACCAAGAATCTGTTTCACGATTCATTTGAATCATTGTGTTTCGTATGACAAAATCTTCAAAATAAGACTCCACTTGCATATATTTCGGCATCGGTTTTTTTAGATTTTGTAAATTTTTGCCACGAGTAGTTTTGATTTATTCCACCAATAGTCTCAAATTGTTCCACAAGCACGTTTGACCTATTCCACTCGTAATCTTGAATTGTTCATGAGCACGTTTGATTTGGGTATGAACTACTTGAGCATTAGAAAGTAAAGCGTGGAACATTTCGTTCTAACTAATAGAATATCCGACTCTAAA
The DNA here is from genome assembly GCA_036346255.1 of Ampelocalamus luodianensis. Classification (NCBI taxonomy): domain Eukaryota; kingdom Viridiplantae; phylum Streptophyta; class Magnoliopsida; order Poales; family Poaceae; genus Ampelocalamus; species Ampelocalamus luodianensis. The sequence continues at coordinate 31,310,884 of CM070635.1, read as the reverse complement.
CTAGGTCATTTCTCCTAATCAATTCCAAAACAATACGCACCAGGACATTGTCCATAGACTATTGGAAATGTGTAGAACATTTCATTTTAACTACGAGAACATTCGAAGTTGAGAGTTGGATGGATGTTTGTTCCACTAATTTTCATTGTTTATTCCATGACATATGCTATCGCCCTAAGCTGAAATATATGTAATATGGATCTTATTTTATAGAATTCATCGAAAAGAACGTGATGGTTCAAATGGATCACGAGACGTATACCAGTTCAAAAGATATAAGCTTTAAATTTTTGAAAAACATAAAAGGGGGAAAACGAACGTGGGCCAACCGTTCCGACCAAAGAGCGACACCTCCTGGGTGGCGACTAGGTGCCACACGCGCGGCAAATAGCAGCACGCCACCCACCTCAGCGGCCCATGGCTGTGAAGCCCATGCAACGCAATCAGTCCCGCACGCATATCGAGGAATTTTCAATCTTAAATTTTAAATGATCATATTTTTTGACTGAAACATCCAAATCACGAACCGTTTAAACCATCGTGTTTCTTACAACTAGGTGTTCAAAACAAGACCCCACATATATTTCAACTTAGTAAATGATATCACATGTCATATGTTTCAATAGATAAAACAAAATGTTCCATGCGTTATTACTTCCTAAATGTTCCAGTAGTTCATGGACGATGTTCCAACGCACATCTTTGAATTGCGTAGGAGGAATAATCGGGGTGGGTGATAGATATTCCGTTAGGTAACATTAAATGATCCATAACATTTGGTTTTGATGTTTTAATAGTTCATCGACGATGCTCCAAGCATTAAGTTCTAAGGGGTAAGGAGCAATGTTCCATGCATTTGGTCTTAATGTTCCAACAATTCATCATCGATGTTCCAATAGTTCATCGATGATGTTACAATAGTTCATCAATAATGTCCGAAAGAAATAAAAATATATTGGTGGAACAAACCAAACGAGCTCGTGGAACAATTGAACACTATTAATGGAACAATTGAAAATGTATTTGTGGAATAAATTAAAAGTATTGGTTAAATAAACAAAAATATTGATATAAAATAGTGGAACAAATAAATGAACATAAGAAACAAAAAAACTACTACTACTACAACATTTGGCAAAAATTGCAAACTAATGAAAAAAGAAATAAACAAAAGAAGGAATGGAAATAAAAAAGAGAGAAGAAATAAGTAGGTGGCTTGAATGACCGAATCACCCATCAATGAGCGAACGAGCGTCTCGAGTGTGGACCACGCCAACTTACTCGGCGAAGCCGCCTGGCCACCAAGTCGGTGGGCCGCACGCTCAAATCTACACAAGGCTCGCTTTTGGACCGTGGGCCGGAGTGGACGGCAAAATGCTATATGCCGCGCGCGGGACATATAGCATTTCCTGCTCTACATTCAGTAGATTACTCCGTTAATACGGGCTTGCAAGTGTGGAACCCTCAACCATTAGTTTGATCAGTGTGGTGCTCAAAGTTTTCTACTCAAGAGGTAGAGTTTGATTCCACAATGTATGTATTAATGTGTTACTTGTTTTTTAGAAAACCCTATGATTTATATTAATAACTCAATTATAAAGTACATAAGTACTAAACTTTTACATTAAAGATTCTAGATGAACAATATGCTATCATCAATAGTCGTAAGGTCTTCTACGACTACCTCATGATCGTAAGTTCTTCTCCAAATCTCGATCGCCTAGCGCTAGAATAATGGCAATGCGACCATAACTTCAACCCATCTCATATTTCAATATGTTCTTCTATTCGAGCGAGGATCTAACGATCCTCATTTTATTGTTTATCCATAATGTTTATTATGGGTAAATATATCGTATGGTTTTCTACAACTACCTCATGATCGTAAGTTCTTCTCCGACCACATCGAGGATTATTCAAATAGTAAGCGAGGATCTAACAATCCTCATTTTATTAAGTTCTTCTACGACTAGTACCCTTAAGGGAGAAGCCAACCAGTGGTCGTAAGTCCTCTACGACTACCCCCTAGTCGTTAGCTCTTCTATGACTAGCTCAGCTACGACCACCCCATAATCAATAGAGCTTACAGACAAGTGGGCCCAATTAACTAGGGGATTTAAGCAGTTAATATACGCTGTTATTCTCTAGGGTAACAGCACGTAACGCACCATTATCTCTGATAAGTAACTGCCAGGCGGCGTGGAGGGATTACTACTCCGGTGATTACTACCATTATTACGTCCGTTATATGGAATAATGATGCGCCTCTTGACTTGGAGGAACGACTAACCTCTCCACGCACTATTTAAAGGTTTTAGTCATAGATGATAGGGGCAAGGACAATCGGGAGCACAAGTATTAGACTTTACCTTGATTGTAACCAACATACTCAATACAATACACACAGAAGTAGGGTTATTGTTCTCTCAAAGAAGACCTGAATATGTATAAAAATCCCTTTATCGTTCTCTCTGCGTGATCAATTGTGGAGACCCCCGAATCAAACAATCTTTACGTAAGATCGGTTCTAAAATATTGACAGTTTTCTTATACGATGAGGCTATAGCGAGGACATCCAATAGAGGGAAAAAATTGTTTGACGTGCTTCCAAACAAACTGAAACCACCCCCTCTCTCTTAAAATCCTATTCTTATTCATTCGCTCTACAACCCTTTTCTCCAGCCACCTCCATAGCTCCTCATGACCTCCTCCACCTCCTCCTCCGATGTATCACTAGCTACCAGAGTTGGCCATCCGGGAGCGCATCGCAGAACCATGAGCCATCTCTCTCTCTCTCTCTCTTCAATCTCTCTCTCTCTCTCTCTCGGTGAGATCCGATCGGAGCTCCATCCCGTGTGATGGAGAGCAAGAGCCTCTCGAGCATAGGGAGCAAGTGATGGTGGTGCGCCTTGAAAGCGCATGAGGCATCCCAAGCTCCATGGTAGGGTGGTGGGTTTTCATAATTGTTGCAATTGGCATGTTTAGATGTTGTGGCTGCTATTTCCTAATGTTGTAATAAACATACTGACATGTTGGTGTTTCAATGTTTTTATTGAGTAAACTGCATGAAACCCAGGTTTTGGGGCAAAGGTAACACAAAACCCCAAGTTTTTCAAAAAAATCAAGAAACCTTTGGTTTTAGGGCAAAAATTTCAAACAATACCATATACACCACTTGGTCGTCTAATATGTGCTATTTGTTTTGACTATATGCACACTTTGGTGTGTCCTACGGTACACCACTCCCTCTATACGCCTCTTTCTCCTCACCTCTCACCTCCTCGATGACGGTAGAGGCGGCGGTGCGAGGCCCAGCGGCAATGACGTCGGCGACCGAGGAGGAGATGGCACGACAACTAGCTACACGGCAACAACGGGATCCGTATAGCCTGTTGTGGCACCGCTCCTCTGAAGAATCTAAGCCCCATGTGTAATGTTTTGGTAATTATGATAACCATGTGGTTTGCACTAACTTGTTTTGTCAAGACGTTGATAGGGTTGTCATTGGAAATATATGAAAGAGCTCTAAAGCACATCATCTCGCTCAAGGCAAAGGTAGCTAGTCAATAGAACCTTTTCTTTCTTTGCCGGTCTAGGAGAATGAAGAGTAAAAGACTGGATTAGTAGAATAGGAAACCGTACTATAAAGAGGGATCAATTGTCCAGTAGCTTGAAAGCTAAAGATGCCACAATTGCTCAAGTCTTGATTGGTTTAAACTCGGTTTCATTTGAAATGGTCTGGCCTCAATTTTAATGTGTTTTATCTTCAAGGCCGGACTGACCGACATTGACAGGTCGGACTGAACGATATCCCGGGCCAACAACGCGGTCAGCTTTTTCAAGTAAGCTCCTTCTCTGTGTTTTTCCTTGGCCAGACTAACCGCAGGCTAAATCTGGATCGACCAGGACCTCGGTCGAAGTCGATCGGCTTTCGAGAGAAGGAAGTTTTGTGTTTTTGCTAAAATTCGAGTCCGGATCGACCAACGACATTTGTCCGAATCGACGGACATTCGGTCGAGGTCCGTCGACTTTTTCGCAGGAGTGTTTCTCTACGTTTTGCTAAATATCTGGGTCCGGACTGACCGGACACATAACTGCGGTCTTACCGGATCTCGCCGTAACGGATAGTTTTTATGCATTTAATGCGGAGCAGTCGACCGTTATTTTAGAAGTCCGGACTGACCGGCTACATACCTGCGGACTGACCGCATTTTGGGGTTTCGTGCTCCAACGGCTACTGCAGTGGGCTGAGGCTATAAATACCTCACCCACTGCAGCAAACATATGTTGTTGAACCTCATTTAACACTCTTGAGCTCCTTTGCTTGTTCCTACATTCTTGAGAGCATTGATTTCATCTTGCAAAGGTTATTGAGGTTTTTCCGAGTGCATTTATTAGAGTTTGATCTTTGTGGCACTTGAGCATCTTCAAGCGAAGAATCGTTGATTTATTACTCTTGGAGATTGTCGTCTCCTAGACAGTTTGGCAGTGCAAGTCCGGTGATCTTTTCAAAGAAGATTGCGAAAAGGCTCGGTCCCAAGATTGTGAGTGGTTCGGTGTTCACCATCTCCGGAGCGGGGGAAGAACAACCAATAGTGATCGAGGGAAGGCTTAATTCATGGAGCCAGCTTGATTTGGTCAAGCTTCCTCAACGTGGACTAGTGAAGACCGGCAAGTCTTCGATACCACGGAAAAAACCTTCAGTGTCTCATTCGTGGTTACTTCTTGTCTTTACTTATTCTGTATTTACAATTCTAGTGTTTATCTTGTGTTAAATTGTTTAACTAGAATTATATCTAGTATTGACATTAGCTCTTTATTGTAGAAAGTTGCTTGATAGTTCATTCATTATATTGTGTTAGGAAGTAATTGCTAGAACTATTATGCTCTAAGTTTAATTTGGTCGATTAAATTTAGAAACCTATTATTCACCCCCCCCTCTAGTCGGTTATCCTTGATCCTACAAGTGGTATCAGAGTTTGGTCTTTCAATTTGTTAGACTTCACCGTCTAAGAGAGAAATGATAGCTAGTGAGGGAGTGCCTATAGGAAAGGCTCCTTTGTTTGATGGCTCAAATTATTCTTGTTGGAAAATTAGAATGTTCATTTTCTTAAAGGTCATGAGTCCGAACATATGAAAAATTGTGAATGATGGTTATGTTATGCCTCTTGATCCAACAAACTCCACGGTTCAAGATGAACGTAATGCTCATTTAGATGCTCAAGCTATGAATGCTTTCTTTGGAGCTTTGAACACGGATGAGTTTAATAGGGTGAGCAATTTGGAAACCACTCATGCTATTTGGACTACTCTCTCCGAAATTCATGAGGGGGCATCCACGGTCAAAAAAGCCTAATTGCATAGGCTTCGGATTAAATATGAGACATTTATAATGTTGCCAAATGAAAATATCACCGAGATGTATTGAGACTCAACAACATTGTGAATGAACTCAAAGGTCTTGGTACTAACCTTCTTGATATTGATGTTGTGCGCAAGATGCTTATGGCCCTCCTGGACAAATACGAGACGTTGGTGACATTATTTCTCAACTCTCCCGAGTTGCCAAGAATGACTCCAACCGGACTTTTGGGCAATCTCATAACCAACGAGCTATACAAGAAAGACAAGGAAGAGCTTTTGGAGTCGTCCTCATCAAAGAAAAAAATTACCGCATTCAAAGCAAAAGCGGAATCAAGTGATGATGAGGATGAAGAAGAAGACACCGATGAAGAATATGATCTCCTTGTGAGGAAAGTGAAGAAATTTATGAGAAGACGTCCAAATCGAAGCTTTAACTTCAACAAGTACAAGAAAAGACAATCCTCAAATGATAACAAACGCTATAGCAATATACGTTGCTATGGATGTGATGAGAAGGGGCATATTATCCCTAATTGCTCCAAGAAGAAGGATGATAAGGGAAAATCATCAAAGAAGAAAGAATTCAATGGCAAGAAGAAGCTCTCCAAAAAGCTTCACAAATATGGTAAAAATGAAGCCCATATTGGAGAATGGGATTCCGATGATGATTATTCGGATTCCGACTCCGATTCAAGTGATGAAGAGTTCTCCAAGAAAAGAGGACCTATCGGCATCGCCATCAAGGAAGCTCCATCACTCTTCTCGTCTCCTACATGCCTTATGGCAAAAGGAGATAAGGTAAAATCCATTGATGATAATGCTCCTTCATATGATGAATTAATGGACATGGTTGAAGATTTAAATGAATATATTGGAAAAGAGAAATCAAAATTTAAAGTCTTGAAGAAAGAGTATATCTATCTAAAAGACTCTTATGAGGAGTTAAAGGAAGCTCATGATTCTCTTCTCCTAAAAGATATTGAAAAATCGCATTCACATGTTGGAATTACTTGTGATTTAATGAATGAGATGTCTAGAGTAGAAATTGCTTCAAATACTATATTCATGTATAGCATTTCTACATCATGTGATGATTTACTATCCATGTCTTGTTGCTCAAATGATGATTCAATTACAAATTTAGATAATACTTGTGGTCCTCTACTAATTGTTGAAAATCATGAATTGAAAGAGCAAATCATTAAGCTAAGTAAGAGCTTGGAAATATGCTTCAACAGTAAGGCAATCCTTGACATGTTATTGAGTGAGCAAAGGTGTTCATTCAACAAGAAAGGACTTGGGTATGTACCCAAGAAATGTAAGAAGCAAACTTACAAACCCGCAAGGTTTGTAAGGAAAAATAGAATATATTGCAACAAATGTCAAAGTGTAGAAAATATGTCAAATACTTGTAAAATTGCCTCTAATAAGTCTTATGGTATTTATGATTCTTGCTATATGCTTAAAAAATCCAAGGATGGTAAAGTATTTGCTAAATTTATGGGCACTTAAATTTTAGGCGCTAAAAAGAATGCTATTTGGGTACCTAAAACCTTGGTCACTAACCTCCAAGGACCTAAACAAATTTGGGTACCTAAAAGAACTTGATTCTTGTTTTGTAGGTGAACTACAAGACCGGTGGAAAACATTGGGTGCTCGATAGTGGATGCACTCAACACATGACCGGTGATAGGAAAATGTTCACCACATTCGAGAATGTAAACGAAAGTGACAAGATTACATTCGGTGATAATAGCAAAGGAAAGGTAATTGTTTTAGGTAAAATTGCTATTTCAAATGACATTTCCATTAACAATGTATCTTTAGTTGAGTCACTAAATTTCAATTTATTATCCGTTGTTCAAATTTGTGATCTCGTTTAATTTGCTCATTCTCTAGTGAAGGTGTTGCAATCTCTAATGCAAAAGATAGCTCATTGATATTCAAAGGTTTTAGATTTGGAAATCTTTATTTGATTTATTTTAGCTCAAATCAATCTTGTTTAAAAACTTGTTTAATTGCAAAAACCTCCTTGGGTTGGCTTTGGCATAGAAGGCTAGCTCATGTTGGGATGATTCAACTTAAAAAGCTTTTCAAACATGATTTAGTTGTTGGCTTGAAAGATGTGAAGTTTGAGAAAAATCGACTTTGTAGTGCATGTCAAGCCGGAAAGCAAGTCGCTAATTCTCATCCTTCCAAAAGTATCATGTCAACTTCTAAACCATTGGAACTCTTACATATGAATTTGTTTGGGCCAACAACCTATAAGAGTATCGGGAGAAATAGCTATTGTTTAGTCATTGGGGATGATTACTCTAGATATACATGGGTATTCTTTCTAGATGACAAAAGTGAAACCTCCGGAATTTTTAAAAGTTTTGCAAAACGGGCTCAAAATGAATTTTATTTCAAAATAAAGAAAATCCGTAGTGATAATGGTTCCGAGTTCAAGAATACTAAAATTGAAAACTTTTGTGATGAACTTGGAATAAAGCACGAACTTTCCACAACCTATACTCCGGAGCAAAATGAAGTTATAGAAAGGAAAAATCAAATATTAATTGAAATGGCCTGGACAATGCTTGATGAATATAATACTTTCGATAGTTTTTGGGCGGAAGCAATCAACACCGCTTGTCATGCCATAAATCGGCTTTATTTGCATCGTCTTTTGAAAAAGACTTCCTATGAGCTTCTTGTAGGAAGAAAACCGAACATCTCTTATTTTCGAGTTTTTGGTTGCAAGTGTTATATTTTGAAGAAGGGTGCTCATCTTTCAAAATTTGATAGTCGTTGCAATGTTGGTTTCTTGCTCGGTTACTCTTCGAATAGCAAGGCTTATCGTGTCTTTAACAAGAACTCTGGTTTAGTTGAAGAAAGGCACGATGTGCAATTTGATGAAACTAATGGCTCTCAAGAAGAGTATGAGAATTTGGATGATGTAGGTCATGAAGCCTTAAGAAAAGTAATGGAGTTTATGCAAATAGGCGACATCAAGCCCGAAGATAATCCATCATCCTCTACTCAAGTTGAGTCTCCTACCTCTTCCACAAGTCAAGTACAACTTAATGAAGAGGACAATAAGGAAGATGATCAACTATCAAACCTACCACCAAGAATGCACAATACAATTGCAAAAGATCATCCAATAGATCAAATATTGGGTGATGTAAGTAAGGGTGTTCAAACTCAATCTCGTGTCGCTTCATTTTGTGAACATTACCTCTTTGTCTCTTCTCTTGAGCCAAAGCATATAGATGAAGCACTTGATGATCCCGATTGGATGAACGCTATGCATGAAGAACTTAATAATTTCACCCGAAATGAAGTTTGGACATTGGTGGATCGACCCAAAGAATACAATGTCATTGGTACAAAATGGGTCTTTAGAAATAAACAAGATGAGAACGGTATGGTTGTAAGAAACAAAGTAAGATTGGTCGCACAAGGTTATTCACAAGTCGAAGGTTTGGATTTTGGTGAAACTTTTGCTCCCGTAGCTAGGCTTGAGTCTATTAGGATATTACTTGCTTTTGCATCATGTTTTGATAATAAATTATTTCAAATGGATGTCAAAAGTGCATTCTTAAATGGTAAAATATCCGAACTTGTCTTTGTTGAACAACCCCCCGATTTTGAAGATCCCAAGAATCCAAATCATGTTTATAAACTCTCCAAGGCGCTCTATGGTCTTAAACAAGCTCCTAGAGCATGGTATGAACGCCTTATAGATTTTATAGTCTCAAAGGGATTCAAAATTGAAAAAATTGATTCAACATTATTTACTAAATTTTTGAACGATGATTTCTTTGTATGCCAAATTTATGTTGATGATATCATCTTTGGATCTACTAACCAAGATTTTTGCAAAGAATTTGGTGATATGATGTCTAGGGAATTTGAAATGTCTATGATCGGAGAACTTAGCTATTTCCTTAGACTTCAAATCAAGCAACTCAAAGATGGAACTTTTGTGAGCCAAACAAAGTATGCAAAGAACTTGATCAGGAAGTTCGGGATGAAAGATGCAAAACCCATCAAGACTCCCATAGCAACCAACGGTCATCTCGACCTTAATGAGGGAGGTAAATCGGTAGATTTAAAGCTTTATAGGTCTATGATTGGTAGCTTACTTTATCTTACCGCATCTAGGCCCGATATCATGTTCAGTGTTTGTATGTGTGCTCGTTTTCAAGCTTCTCCAAAAGAATGTCATCTTATGGCCGTTAAAAGGATTCTTAGATATTTAAAGCATTCCTCTTGCATAGGCTTATAGTATCCTAAAGGTGTTAAATTTGATTTAATTGGGTATTCCGATTCCGATTATGCGGGTTGCAAAGTAGATAGAAAAAGCACCTCCAGAAGTTGTCAATTCTTAGGGAGATCCTTAGTTTTTTGGTCCTCAAAGAAACAAAACTCCGTAGCTCTATCCACCGCCGAAGTGGAGTATGTCTCCACAGGTAGTTGTTGTGCTCAATTGCTATGGATGAGGCAAACCTTGATGGATTATGGAATCAATTTCTCTAAAATGCCTCTTTTGTGTGACAATGATAGTGCCGTGAAAATAGCCAACAATCCGGTTCAACACTCCAGGACTAAACACATAGATACTCACCACTATTTTCTTAGAGATCATGTAAGCCAAGGTGATATTGTGATTAGCCACATAAGAACCGATGATCAATTAGCAGATATTTTCACAAAGCCTCTAGATGAAAGCCGTTTTTGCAAATTGAGAAATGAATTAAATGTTATAGATCTTTCTAATGTCAATTGATTGAATTATGTTCTTGAATTTTCTTTTGAATTCGATTATCTCTTATGGTTCTCTTGATTCAAGAACTTAGATGAGAAACACATATAGGGGAGTGGTATACAATCGTCATATATATCACATCCTTACATGTGCACATACTGAAAATCATGCTAGAATTCTTTTTCTTTAAAATGAACCTTTTTTTTGGGTCAAAAGTCAACTCCTAGTCTTTATCTACCAAATCTCTTGAAAAATAAGTTACTCCTATAATATATTGTATTTCAAAAGTTTTTGGTTGAAAAGAACTCAAAAATTATCTATTTCAAATGAAAAGTCAATCCTTGCCCAAACATTGGTTCTCATGTATCTTGTTTTTGCCCAAAAATGGATTTTTATCCAAAATCTATTTCAAAAGGAATTTGATAATGCTCTCAAAAAGAAAAACCTCAAGATAGTTATTCGTGACATTTTTCGTGTTGTTGTGTGTTTCAAACTCCCAACCAAATCAATGGTATTTGTGTTTGGATCTCACCAAAAAGTGACCTAAAACCCGAAAACTGTCAAAGTCACCATTCTAGCATATGATGAGTATTGCTATTTGGACAATATTTTCTCACATACATTGACTTAGAATAGTTTCTCATACTCATATATCTTCTCACAAGTGAAAATTTTCTTTGGTTTGCTTCTCTCGATTCTTCCCAAATCATCTCCGTAAAATTATTCTTTTTCTTTAAAAAAAATCCTTGTTCGAATCTCTATTTTTGACTTAATCTCGTTGAAAATTGCTCCAAGATGGTTTTATGCTTTGCGCTAACTTTGTGGAGCAAGGACAACACAAAATTTCAGCCTTTTCTTCCTCTGTGCGGTCAACCCGCAGTTCTTAGTCCGGTCAACCCGTAGGCTTTTCCCCGGTCAAACCGCTCTCCTCTCGTCAGTCTGACCGCACCTAGCATTCAAGACGATTTCACCTACCGCAGTTATTTCTTTTTACCCCACCAACGGTTTCACTTTACCCCTTCTTTTCTCTCCCGTCGGTTCCTCTCTCACGTCACTGTCGACGGCGCCCACGCCGACCCTTTCCCGCCGCTGGTTGTCCTCCTTGCCACCGCAGGACTCCCTGTGACGCCGGCTGCTCTCCTCTCCGTCGCCGCCTCCAACCCGGCTTAGAGGTTTTCCTTCTCTCTCTCTAGTTCCCGTTTTTCAAATCTAGATCTAAATCACGGGTATTCCTCTTGATTCCTTGTTTCTCCAGTACATACATTGTTTTCCCCGCGTCAATGTATGTTTCTAGTAGCTCCTTGCATCGATATTGTGTGATTGGATGATCTACTAGGGTTTTTCGTTCAGGCCCGGTCTGACCGGCGTTCATACTACGGTCAGTCCGACGTGTAAATCGTGGTCTGACCGGCCCTGCCAGAAAACACCCAGCTGATTCCTCTTTCAATTCCTATTTACTTATCGGGTCTTGCTTCCTCTCCAGACCTCATGGCAAGGACCAAGACAGTTGGTGATCCCGGGGCATCTTCCTCCCGCTCTCGTCCTCCCCGGCAAGCCACTCATCGCCCTCCTATTGAACATAGTGACTCTAACAGCGATGAAGCACAGCTATCTCCTACTGAATCTTCTGTGCCTAGTGCTCATGATGACATGGATGAAGATTGTCAAGAAGATGATGCCGAGCAGCAATTTCCACCAGAACCTCGAGTCGACCTTCGATCCATTAAGAATGAGGACTTTATGCGGCTCAGACAAAAGAATCAATATGCAATGCCAAGAACAGCCATCGACTCCAGGTTTCACACCTTGTTTCAGAAAGATACCTACAATCATGTGATCATTCATAAGCAATTTGCCATTCAGAAATACATCAATTGGGCTTACCTCAATGAGCAAACTCGCTATGAAGGTCTCTACTCTCGTTTTCGTTCTGCCGGAGTGGATGGCATAGTCAGTGTCAAGTGTAATTTCAATGAAGATATCATTCGACAATTCTATGCCATAGTTCATATTACCCCCCAACTTTTCCACCCTCACCTGGATGACTGGTTCCAAGCGCTACTCAGCCACCAAGCGACACTTTGAGGAGGCTCTCAATCTACCTCACCGAGATTATGTCAAGCTTCATCTTGAGCCCGTCCTTGGATCAAAGCCTGACGCAGTTCTATGATCAGAATTATGCTGGATATGTTCCTGGAAAAGTCGCTGGTTTATTACCTCTCCCAAGCGTCATTAATAGGATTATATGAGCTACCATCTTGCCCAGGAGCGGCAACAATGATGCTATTCACGGTCATGCTTGGAATGTTATTGATTCTGTGATGCATGTCAAGAAGTTTGACATCATGCATCTTATTTTGACTGAGCTGGCAGCTTGCAAAGGTGACTTGGGAAAGAGAATGTACTATGCACCCTATATCATGCAGCTTATTCACAGGGTGACTGACTTCAATGGTGCACTCCCTTTTCCTCACAAACAGTACAAGCCTGAAGGTGATCATCAGCGTGATTTGAGGTATTGGCCTTTGGAAAGGCAAGCCCCTCCAGGTGACAATGAACCTCCAGAACTTCCTCAGTCAGCCCCTCAGCAACAGAGTGGACTTGATCCCCTTTTGATGGAAACTCTGCACAAAGGTATCACCATTATAGTCTCTCGTTTTGATGCTGTGGATCGTCGCATGGAGATTCTTGATCATCGTATGGATACCATTGATCGCCATTATCAAGCTCTGGATACTCGTCAGGCTGCCCTGGATACTTCCAACACTGCCGTGCTTCATCGCCTAGATCAGTTGACTGGTTGGGTATCTGAGATTCAGGCCTCTCAAGCGCAGATTTTGACTCGTGTCTCGTCCATTGAGCAGTGCGTCACCTATTCTCGTCGCCGTCGTGTTGATCCTTCTCCAGCAGCTCCTTCCACTTCGACTGACGCCCCTCCTCCTCCTACTTCTTAGCTTTTGGTATTTGATGCCAAAGGGGGAGAAGACCTATCTATCTATATCTATATAGCTATTATTGATAATACTATTGTGTTCTACTCGTTATATTTTGGACTCTGTGTGTAATAGGATTGAGGATAAGCTTGTGATGTTCGATGTTCGTTATCTATTTGGGCTTATTAAACCTCCGATCTTAATTAGTGAGAATGTTATATTGTGATCTTAATTTGTGAGCTTGGTTGAATGTTTGAATCTCTATTGATTATTTTGTTTATGATGTTGCTCTTTCAGTCCAAGTTTAATTTACAAGAGAACATGAATCTTTGCATATAATCAGGGGGAGCTTCCTCTCACTTTTAGTGACTTAGCTAGCATTGTGCTTATTTTATATCCCCTATTATGCCTCATGTCACATGCTATCTATTTCATGCCATAGAACATACATCTTGCTTAATACTTTGTGTATGTTCAAATTACTTTATCTCCTTAATGAGGTTGTCATCAATTACCAAAAAGGGGGAGATTGAAGAATCTAGGCCTCATGTGTAATGTTTTGGTAATTATGATAACCATGTGGTTGCACTAACTCGTTTTGTCAAGACGTTGATAGGGTTGTCATTGGAAATATATGAAAGAGCTCTAAAGCACATCATCTCGCTCAAGGAAAAGGTAGCTAGTCAATAGAACTTTTTCTTTCTTTGCCGGTCTAGGAGAATGAAGAGTAAAAGACCGGATTAGTAGAATAGGAAACCGTACTATAAAGAGGGATCAATTGTCCAGTAGCTTGAAAGCTAAAGATGCCACAATTGCTCAAGTCTTGATTGGTTTAAACTCGGTTTCATTTGAAATGGTATGGCCTCAATTTTAATGTGTTTTATCTTCAAGGCCGGACTGACCGACATTGACAGGCCGGACTGACCGATAGCCCGGGCCAACAACGTGGTCAGCCTTTTCCAGTAAGCTCCTTCTCTGTGTTTTTCCTTGGCCGGACTAACCGCAGGCTAAATACCGGACTGACCGGACCTTCGGGTCGAAGTCCCGGTCAGCTTTTTCCAGAGAAGGAAGTTTTGTGTTTTTTGCTAAAATTCTCGAGTCCGGAATGACCGACAGCATTTGTCCGGACTGACGGACCTCCGGGTCGAGGTCCCGGTCAGCTTTTTCCAGAGGAGTGTTTCTCTACGTTTTGCTAAATATCTGGGTCCGGACTGACCGGACACATAACTGCGGTCTGACCGGATCTCGCCGTAACGGATAGTTTTTACGCATTTAATGCGGAGCAGTCGGCCGTTATTTTAGAAGTACGGACTGACCGGCCACATACCTACGGACTGACCGCATTTCGGGGTTTCGTGCTCCAACGGCTAGTGTAGTGGGTTGAGGCTATAAATACCTCACCCACTGCAGCAAACATATGTTGTTGAACCTCATTTAACACTCTTGAGCTCCTTTGGTTGTTCCTACATTCTTGAGAGCATTGATTTCATCTTGCAAAGGTTGTTGAGGTTTTTCCGAGTGCATTTATTAGAGTTTGATCTTTGTGGCACTTGAGCATCTTCAAGCGAAGAATCATTGATTTATTACTCTTGGAGATTGCCGTCTCCTAGATGGTTTGGTGGTGCAAGTCTGGTGATCTTTTCAAAGAAGATTGTGAAAAGGCTCAGTCCCGAGATTGTAAGTGGTTCGGTGTTCACCATCTCCGGAGCGGAGGAAGAACAACCAATAGTGATCGAGGGAAGGCTTAATTCGTGTAGCCGGCTTGATTTGTTCAAGCTTCCTCGGCGTGGACTAGTAAAGACCGGCAAGTCTTCGATACCACGGGAAAAACCTTCATTGTTTCATTCATGGTTACTTCTTGTCTTTACTTATTCCGCATTTACAATTCTAGCGTTTATCTTGTGTTAAATTGCTTAGCTAGAATTATATCTAGTATTGACATTAGCTCTTTATTGTAGAAAGTTGCTTGATAGTTCATTCATTATATTGTGTTAGGAAGTAATTGCTAGAACTATTATGCTCTAGAGGTGAGGGAGGGTGAGAATGAGAGAGGTGAGAGAGTAGTATAGGGGTGTACCTGTTGGTGATATACCCTAGAGGCAATCATAGAGATAATTGTATCACGTCTATGTTTATGAGTTATAGAATAAATATTATCTTATTCCTTGGATCAATTATCATTTATTAAAGATTAACAAGTATATGACTTGTTGGTGATGCTCTTTAAATTGTATGATATCATTCTTAAATGTATCCCTAGTCAGATGTCATTGATCGGGACACTAATAACTTATCGACCAGCAGATGTATTGATTGATGATCATGTTTCACTGGTAATGGATATGGGGATATCGAATCAATAATGTGAACACATGTTAGAGAACATGGTGTTAGATTGACCCACCTTGAGACACTATTAAGATTGTTATGATTTTATATGCCATCAGTTGGTCTTAGGCAATGATGATGTTATAATCTTTAGACCTAAGATCAATATGATTTTCTACATGTATAATAGTACCCTTAGGGGTTACCAAACGCTACTCTGTAACTAGGTCATTATAAAAATGGTTTTCGGGTATGCTATGAAATATACGGAGGAATGTGACTGATCGAATATGAGATTTGCCCCTCCTAACATAACAAGAGAGATATCTCTGGGCCCCTCAATATAGTCGGATAAAGAAAGTGCATGGCCATGTCACTAGTGGTCGAAGAGTTGACCACACAAAGTTATCTGTCACTAGATCGAGAAAGTATTGAACAGTCTATGGATGACAAATATCTTATCTAGAGTTCAACCAGATATTGTGAGGCGAAAGAAGTATACGCAAGTAGGTTGTTCTCCAACCAGATACGAGCTGGTCGTATGGAGATACGGATTGGTCATGAGCTGGTCGTACATGATCACTAACTGGTTGGCACACTGGTCGTAAGGAGTTACGAACTGGTCGTGACTAACTGTGAACTGATCGTATAAAGATATGAGCTGGTTGTTAAGTGATAAGGACCTGATCGTAAATCATATTGCATAAGTTTCGCCCGATATAATATTTACGTGTATTCGAGAATCGTTATATCCAACTAGGAACCACTAAAGACTTGTTGTCGGGAAGGAATTTTCGAGTCACAACCGATTACGCATGAACCTACTGGGTCACACACTTAGGGCTTGTTTGGATAGGAAGGATTAAAACCAATCCCTTCGGATTGGAAGGATTTTAGTTCAAATTCCGAGTCAATCCAAAGGAATTGAGTCGGATCACAATGTATCCAAACAAGCCCTTAACGGGTTGGAACAAACAAGTTTGGATATGATCCGTTATGGGGCTCTTTATAAGGAGATGTATGGGGTTATTGGGATTGACTACAACCACTACATCGACGCGCTCGACGTTGGATCAGGCTGCTCTAACACTTCTTCCGCTACATTGCGCATCTAGTGGTAACGATCTATGATCTATTGCTTGTATGGCTTCCTGGTTGGAACAAACAAGTTTGGATATGATCCGTTATGGGGCTCTTTATAAGGAGATGTATGGGGTTATTGGGATTGACTACAACCACTACATCGACGCGCTCGACGTTGGATCAGGCTGCTCTAACACTTCTTCTGCTACATTGCGCATCTAGTGGTAACGATCTATGATCTATTGCTTGTATGGCTTCCTGGTTTACGTGGTAGAATTTTGAATTGCCGGCTAGTGTAGCCTACCGTATCCCTTTAGTACCACTATTGGAGAACAGATCAATTGCGACGGGCGAAAATCGTCAGGAAATATTTTCTTGACGGGTAGCCGTTTGGCAATATGTGTCAGGAGTAGAGCAATGTGAAAATTGAAATGCCTGATGGTTGCCAGCCAAGAAAATATTTTTGACGGGAAACCTTGATGGTGGCCGCCAGGAAAATCGACAAGTGTCGGGTTGGTGTCAAACCTATCTGGCTATCCCTATCGGTTTCCAAGGAGAAAAAGTCACCAAAATAATCCCTAACGATTTGTGCTTGTCGGGAAAAAGGAAATTATAAGCAAATAATAAATATAATAAAATCCACATACGTCCGTACGGAGGCTAATCAGAAATGAAACACACATCTAAACAGAACCACATGTATCCAAGTTTAAGCTTTCACTGAAACCTCCATGCAGTCATTACACATCTAATTTTAAACTTCCATCAACACACACACACAACATCCAAGTCAAGCTGTCTGGGAGATAGTTCTTTAGCTTGCATCTTGATGTAAAGAAGTCCCAAGTCAGAGACTACTATGTTGGCCCGAAAGAACACACTCAACGCGAACACACACGTGAACACACGCACACGCACACGTTTGGAAAACTCCAATCAGCAAAACAGAGACAAAGATCTCACGCACACGTTTGGAAGCACTCACGAGCACATGTGCTTGAGGCAAGAGACTAGAAGTCAAATCTTAGCACACATATGCAACACACGCACATGCAAGAAAAGCTAATGGAAAGACTCACATACTAAGAGCCAAAAGATACACGCGCAGGAAGCGAATAGAGATTTTGGTGCTGCTGCATGCAGCGTTTTCTGGTTTTTTTCTCTATTGCTTCAATCAAAACAAATATGATTACACATCCTTTTATAGACTACCTAATCAACTTGCTACCCAAGCCAAAAAAATATAAATATGGAAAGTCTAAACATGGAAAGCCTAACAAAGGAAACAAACTAATTTGATTCGATGCTGATCGCATCAGGATCCTAACACCCTATTACTTGGCAAGTCTAGATTAATTTCCAACAATCTCCCCCCTAATCTAGACTCGTCGATATTTCGATGTGTTCAACCGCACCGTCTTGCTGCACGCAGCAACCTCCTTTTGCCACACACAGTGGCATCTTGCGCGACACACACGCCATTGTTGGTCTTGCAACGACTCACCTGGCATTGGCATCACCTTGCCAGTTGTCGACGACACACGTTGACTCTCCTTTGTGATAGCTCCGCACCGCCATTCGTTGGCCTTAGCCGCAGCCATCACGCTAACACTGCACACGTCGCATGTACCTCCGGCACACAGTCGGCCTCGCCATGGCCGCGTAGACCTCTGTCGTCGTGTTCCTGGGCCATGGTGCTGCAGCCGGCTCATCGCCGACGCCCTGTGCACCTCCGCCCGACGCGCGCCGCTGCGCACGCCATCACGTCGATCCAAACGCATGTCGTCATCACCGTCGGCATCACACCGAGACTTTCTCAACGATAGCCTCAGCCACCGCCGCCGGCCTCTATCTCGCTTGGAGTCTGCCGCCACCCGCAGCCTCCACTTCACATGGAGTCTGCCGCTGCGCCACCTCCGGCCTCCACTCATGGAGTCTGTCGTTGGTGCGCCCGTCGTCGCCACTCAACACACGAGAATACTCGACACATGAGACTACTCGACACACGAGAATACTCGATACACGAGAATAATACTCGACACACGAGAATACTTGACACACGAGAATAATACTCGACACATGAGACTACTCGACACACGAGAATAATACTCAACACACGAGAATACTCGATAAACGAGACTACTCGACACACGAGAATACTCGACACACGAGAATCATCAAACTCGACACACGAGAATCACCAAAGCTCTTATACCAATTGTTGGCCCGGAAGAACACACTCAACGCGAACACACACGTGAACACACGCACACGCACACGTTTGGAAAACTCCAATCAGCAAAACAGAGACAGAGATCTCACGCACACGTTTGGAAGCACTCACGAGCACATGTGCTTGAGGCAAGAGACTAGAAGTCAAATCTTAGCACACATATGCAACACACGCACATGCAAGAAAAGCTAATGGAAAGACTCACGTACTCAAGAGCCAAAAGATACACGCGCAGGAAGCGAATAGAGATTTTGGTGCTGCTGCATGCAGCGTTTTCTGGTTTTTTTCTCTATTGCTTCAATCAAAACAAATATAATTACACATCCTTTTATAGACTACCTAATCAACTTGCTACCCAAGCCAAAAAATATAAATATGGAAAGCCTAAACATGGAAAGCCTAACAAAGGAAACAAACTAATTTGATCCGATGTTGATTGCATCAGGATCCTAACACCCTATTACTTGGCAAATCTAGATTAGTTTCCAACATACTAGCATCCTTTAAATGCATTGTGATCATCAGCATGGTTCCGGGCTTTTGGCCACCCTTGACATGATGGAAAAAAAATCCCCTGCAGCATAACAAATATAGAAGGTTAAAAGGTAATCCAATTAATTCAGCATGACACAAAGCAATATAAAGACAATCTAAAAATATGGTACAAAACTCATCATGTTGTTCAATACAATCAACCTTATAATAGTCATTGAACCATGTTAGATTATTTTGTTTTACTAATGTTGCTTAGAGCATTTCGAAAACATCACCTCATTTTGCTCTGTGGGGAGAAAATATTTGAGTTAAGAATAAAATTCCTTTTGCTTTTGGCACCAATAGCTTACATGATTGATCTTAGAAGTACAAATATTGATACAAGGAATAACCATAAACTTTGTTTTTGCTTTTGGCACCAATAGCTTACATCAACCAAAGGCATATAGCAGTAATGTTATATAGCTTAGTTATGAAATTATGTAAGTAGTAATGAAATTATGTAAGTAGTAATGGCATATAGCAGTAATAAACTCTAAGTACCAACATAAGTACATCAACAATGCCTAAAAGTGACCAACCAATCTAATGTGTTATCAACGTCTATCAGCAATCACTGGATAAACATATCCACGAGTGACTTAGACACATATTTGCTTGTCTACCAAATATAAGAAAAATCTGACAGCAATTGGGGCAAATACAACCATCTAGCTTGCCTATGTCTTAGTGCAACCCAGAGTTGCATCAATCAATATTGAAATATTAGCTTCCAAGCATTGGAGGATACACATGCATGCCCATTGATGCAAACATTCAGAATCGTGTAGGTACTTATCTATGTGCAAAAATGGTATGGTTTTCAAGATGTTATGAAAACAAGTTATGTATAAAAAAACACAAAGAAATGAGCATTAGTTTAGACATGAAAGCAAATTAAGATGGATGTACACCTAGATCACTAGATGAACAGATGAGCTTGACTATGCACAAATCTATTACAGAATTAAGGATAGGAAATGAAAAGTCATACATATGTTTTTCACTGCAAAACAGAGCAATTTTGTAGCCTCCGCATCAATCTTAAAATCTATGCATCATAGAACAAAGCTGTAATAAAAAAAATGAGATATTCAAACACTCCAAATAACAAATCTCTACATACATTCAAATACTCACAGAACTAAAAATGTAGACTTGCCATCCTACAAGTTTTGTCAGTACCACTAGGAGACATGCAATTTAACACTGTATAAGTGTTCTTCTGGTGTATGTGCAGATTAAAATATGGAAATCAAATGTGCTTTATCTAACAATCTCTCTATAAATGTTCTTCCAGTGTATGTGCAGTCTAAAAACCGGAAATCTAATGTGCTTTTCTGAACATCCATCCACCTAAAGCTCAATGAAACAATGTGAAAACCAAAGCAGAGAAAAGTTAATGTATCCCAAGTGCATGTAGTGGCAGTGCCTTTAATTAGACAACAACGAAGTTTATCAAGGTATGATGAATGATCACCTGCCAAGAAAAATAGGCTCCCTCTACCTCGGATATGGCTTCCTTGCTGACTTACATCACAATGGAACTGAGCTGCTCCATGTGCCTTCATGTACAATTCACAATAACACAAGAAAAGCAATATAGTATCAACGTTGCGTTAATGCAAGAAGTATAAAATACATGAGCAGAAAAAATAAGAGCTTTTTAGACTGGCGACCTTCCTGGTAAGCTCCTTCGCCAACCACTTCACCTCAAACGTGCAGGCGTCCAGAGACACGGGCTCTCTGGCCGAGCTTCCACCCAGGTGGCGGCACCCCATACGGGACACACCAATTGGGAAGCAGCCGGAGGAGCAAGCATTGAGAAACAGAGGGGGACGAAACAGAAGGAAATGGTATATTGCGGAACATGGGGAAACTTGTCATATTGAATTAACTGGAGCAAAACGATGGCATACATCTAAAGTTGGAACAAAACGGTGGCATATAACTAAATTTCTCGTTTTTTTCAACCAAGAACAAGTTGAATAATCGCTCGTACCGGAAATCGGAAGCACCGGCGCAGAATGAGCCCCACCAACCGGTGGACGTGGAGGCGCCTGCGGTCTCCAATGAGGCAGCGGCGCTTGGCCTTCAACTGGAGAGGGGAGATAAGAAGAGAACGGGAGAGACGAGGGGCATCTTCCAGAGCAAGGCACAGGCGACCAGCGAGGGCGGTGAGGGGTTGAGACGAGAGAGATGGGAGGGCTGGGCGAGCAGATGAGGGAAGGAGTAGAGGAATCGATGAAATTGCTTTGCTATTGAGTGCAGGCGATGAAGGAAGGAGTAGAGGAATCGACGAAGCGCTGAGGGAAACTATTGCAGAATTTGAAATTTGAAATAGTAAATGGCAAGAAAGTAAATAGTGAGCTAGAAAAGCTGGAAATAAAGATGATAAAAATAAAATGTAGAGAATTAATAAATCTAAGATGAATAATGCAAAGCGCATATGTTCCCGGCAATGACACTAGAAAGTGCTTCATGACCCACGAGTGCATGGGATCGATGCAATACTTTCACCCTCAAGTATTTTAGGACTATCGAATCCGCAGGGATAGTACAATCTACACTATCTATCATCTAATAACCTATTTATGTTCTTTGTAATTTAAGGACAGCAAAATTAAAGACATCTACAATAATAATAAAAATAGAATTAAACTGACAATGATTAAATACTTGACTAGACGACGGTTTGTATGCAATGGATGAAATTAGGGCTAGGATTTTGGGTCACCTGCAATGGTAAATAATGTTAGGGGTAGATAAGTATGTAATATGAAATATAAGAGCAATTGTGCTTGTATCATTGTGTTCATGTAGACGACACATGTACGGGAAAATCTATTATCCCGCACTCCTTGCACAGCGTAACCTGTCACACATGCAATTAAGGTCTTATGCCATACCAGATCAATGCCTTATGTCCCATGGTTGTATCGTAAATCCTCAAGTGAAATGCATTCAAAGTCGAAATCTACACCTTTCATTGTCAGAGACTCTATAGGTCATTCTTCCACTCCTCTCTTGTCGTCACCTTGCTTTGCAGCCAACCTATGATATCCTGGGGCCCTTCACGATTCTAGTATTGACCATTGAGACAAGATCAATGAATCACTTGTACAAAGATTAGCGGAAAAGCATGCGTAAAATCATAATTCCCCATACATCTCTACTTCTACAAGTTCACCTACAACCCCTATCCCTTGGGGAATTACTCACAGGTAATCAAACTGATAAAAAACAGAGAATAAAAGGAAATAAACATGATAACAACGGTCTGAATAACAAAGGATATATTGATGAGAAAATTCCTTATTTGTCATGCAAATTTACTACTTTTCCTGATATGCCACTCAAACTTTGCTGTTTCCTCTAGTGCCATCGGATGAGATTTCATTGCCCTATCATGCTACTTCCGTTCAGTCCGTTAGCTGGACTCACCGTTAAACCAACTATCCATAATATCAGCCAAATCTACTTTTATATCTACTAGGATAGCACTAGTGCGCAGTGGCCCTAGCAGTGAACCTGATGTGCACATGCATCAGCTTAAGATGCATGCATGCATACAAGTTTGTCTCGATCTTCCGTCGTAGGAGAAATTCGATAACTTAAGTTGCAACGTTGACGAAGGGGTGGCTAACCAAGATCTAGTCGAGACTAGCAACTCTTGCAAACACTACACCGCTCCTCGATTGGTTACCAACCGTGTCAAACACAATTAGCATGTTCAGGAAGAACCGCCCGAGCAAATCCAGAGAAACACAAGAGCAACAACGGAAGATGAATCACTCGAAATTGAATGATTGAGTTGAGACTTCAATTACAGCGAGAGGCCTTACAATAGTTATAGCTAAATCAATAATCAAAGTCTGATCTATTGGTGGGGCAGCACCCAAATATTTATAGTGACTTAGGTCGGTGCTAGTAACATAAATCGTAACTAACTAAAACTATCTTTTCATATGGAGAACTACCAAATAGAATATTTGAGTTAGATTGGAAGTAGAAACCGCAGTCGAAACGACCAAGAACTCTCCCAGCGTGTCGAAGCAGGACTTCTTGTATAGTATCATTAGTCGGGTCAAAGTAGGACTCCCATAAGCAGTCTTCTTGGGTCCTAGTCAGAACGAAGATCTGGTCGAAGGAACTGGTCGATGCAGGCTAGTTGAAGGAACTGGCCGGCTCAAGTCCTGGTCGAATGAACTTTAGATCTGGTTGTCGGGACCCAGAATTACGATTCTGGAACCCTCGTGTATCTTGCACTAGTCGAGATCACGCTAGTGCACACGAGGTTAACATAGGTAAATATCGATCCACACAAGCGATAAATAAAGTAAGCGATTAATTTGAATAACAAATAAGAGTTTTGACCTTATGATCGAGTTTACACTTATTAAGCCACGCAGGCTACTGAGAAATAAAGCGTGAGCGGAAAACTCCAGCGTAGATCCCACCAATTCACCACGAACCGGCGGGATCCAAACCTTAACGAGCGATCGCCTTGGCGAACTCCTCCTCAAAAGCGGCGTAGACTCTCCTCTTACAGAGGTTTGGGCGCAAGTTTTACAACAAGCGTGAGTACACAACCGTACTCGCAAATCATACCACAGAATGCAATGTATAGATGCAGGCTTATTCCAAAGAAAAGGCTTTTGTGGTTCTTTTGCATAAATGCAACATTTGCAATTGAGTACGAGTAATAGATTGAAAACATAATTCAAAACAAATAGACAATATTAATTTAACAGTTGTTTCCACAAAGACACACAGCTAAACAGTTTATTTCACATAGCCATATGATTGAGATCACACAGCTCCCATTCCCACATTTTATGAAAACTACCCCTCGTGTGAAAGCACCGAGCATGTCCATGACATGACGCGCTATTCGAATAGTTTGTTTAACACTCTGCAGAGGTTGTACACTTTACCACACGATATAACCGTGTAGCTAGCACCAATCATAACAAAACAGTTCGGAAACTTCATCTCCAACATTGACATTCCCGGTGTGCTTACAAACCGTTATACATATCACATAGCCCATGCATAACACACATCGTTGGGCGGGGACGCACAGAATCCTCCCGTGATGCAACCACCAAGTAGTCACACCTCCACCCTATCACAAAGCCTAACCTACCACGAACATCAATGCGAGAATCCATAACACTAAGTTAGGCCCGTCCCATACGGGCATGTGGTCGTCTGATGAAGCTCGGTTCAATGGCGTACAAAGTTAAGTCCTTAATTGACCAAGGCAAGACTTCCATGTTCTAACTAGGCCACACAGATTATCATACCCATCACATAGTCCACCATGTCACTGGCTTCCACCACTTGCCTCGGTCTAAATCCTTTACCACCCAGTTGGTTTTAGTGCAACACATGCCATCACGAAGTAATAACACATAGCACCGTTTTACACAAAGTTCCATAGTCACTTAGTCATAATTAATATTTGCAACATACATGTGATGATGACTCGTGGCATGGCTAAGCAATTGTACTCGCATCTAACCAACCCACGTTGGTGCTATAATAATACCAACTAGTAACCAATCTAGGGTGACAAGGAATTATGACATACAAGGCCAAGGTGTGATAATAATTTGGATAATAACTATGCCCAAAGCATTTAAATAAATAATTAAAGTAGAATGCAATAATTTAACACAAAGTAATTTGAAAACTGGGTTCAAGATGATCAAAGGTATGACTTGCCTTGGAAAAGGTCTATGTACTGGTCTTGATCTTGGGGTGGTCCTTCTTCCACAAAATTCCCCGACGAATCGACGTCTACTCGCAAACGAGACACAAACAAATAAAACAAATAAATAACAGAGGCAAAACAAACTCCAAAAATTAAATAAAAATCTCAGATAAATAGAGCTTGAATTTATACAAATTTAGAAATTTGAATGGGCTCAATCGGAGTTAGGATGCAAAAGTTATGGGCTTTGGAAGATTGGAAATCTAAAAGAAACCCTAATTTGGATTTTCAAATTTCCAATTATTTCTCTAAAGAAAAATCGGATTATTGCGCAATCACGACGCGTGGAGGAATTTCGGAAAAAGAAATAATAAAGAAATCTCGACATGTGGGACCCACATGTCGAGGCTAAACTCACGAGTGGACTAGGTCCACCGAGCCTCAACTCTGGAACCGGTGGTACGCCCACGCGGCGGCGACGCAGGCAGCCACGCAGACGACACGCAGCGCGCGGGCGAGGTGGCGGCGAGGTGGCGATGGTGGCGTCCATGTCGGATGCCACATCGGCTGAAGCGTCGACGAAGCCCCGCGACCTTCGGTTTTAGCGGCGGCGGCGATTAGGCGGCGAAGGTGCATTAAGCGGGACCGTCGTGACGGCGAAGGTGGTGGCAGCGGTTAGATCACGCCGCAAGCGACCACAACGGCGGCGACGAGTTAGCGGCGGGCGCGCGGTTGAGAAGGTGACGGCGAACCGGGCTCTTAGGCGAAGATAAAGCGCGCATCATGTAGGCCGTGATGCGGCGAACGAGGGTGTCTCAAAGCGGCGGAACCTCACCACCGGTGGCGCAATCGGCGAAGAAGAAGCGGCGGCGCTAGGGTTCGAGCTCAATCCGCGAAAGGCGGCGCTCTAGGGTTTCGGTCTTGGGAAAAGGCGGGGTGTGAGGCGAACCTCGTGACGCGGTCGCGGCTTTAAATAGGGTTGGGGCGAGGAGTCGCGGCGAGATGGCGGCGCGGCGCGGTTCGGACACGGACTCTAGAGTCGCGGCGAAACGGCCGACGCGGCAAGCGGGGCCACACGTCGGTGGCTAGGGTTAGGGCGCGACGCGCGCGAAAGCGGTGCGATCCGCGGCGGACTCAAGATCGGCCGTCGGTCGATCGAGCGACCTGTCACAAGGAACATTCGGACCGTCACGGTTACCTCACGCACATCCGGCCGTTCTGCTGATCCAACGGCGAGAGTGAGCAGGGTAAGCGGGAGGGAGAGAGAAAGCGAGAGAGGTGGCGGTGGGGTCCACTGCCGATGGGAGGCGGCTTCATGTATGTGGCCCAGGCGCGGAGTGAGGTGGTGGCGGGGACAATGGGCCGGAGGTTTGGATTTCGGCCCAAAGGATCAACTGAGATTATTAATAGGTTTTCTAATTTAGAAAATACCAAAAATTCAAATAAGCAATAGAAAATAGCAAATGAACTCAGAAAAATTCTAGAAAAATCTAGAAAATATATCTGAGCACATAAAACCCAAATAAAATAGTTTTGGATATTGTTCATGTTGGGATTATTCACATTAAATGTTTTTGATTATAAAGTCCAATATTAAGCTTTTTGAATTAAATTCAAATACATCCAAATGGTGAATTTTCTCCTACTAACTATTTAAAAGATTTTTAAAGCTCGGAAAATTGGGATGTTACAAACCTCCCCCCTTAAAGGAATCTCGACCCCGAGATTCAGGCTAGCTAGAGAAAAGGCTAGGAAACTCGGCTTTGGCTCTTCTTCACGTTCCCACGTTGCTTCTCCTTCAGTGGTTGCTCCATTGAACCTTGCAAAGCGAGCAGTCTTGCTTACGGTGAGGCGCTCTGCGACATCAAAATCTTATTGTTGCTCCTTGTAGGTAAGATCCTCCTTCAACTCAATTGATTCCAACGGGCTTGCTCTTCGGCTGCGAAGACACTTCTTCAAGCTGCGAGACATGAAAGACATCGTGTACTCACGCTAACGCATTGCGCGGCTCAAGCGATAAGCAACTTCTCCACGGCGTTCCAAAATCGAATGGGCCAACATACCTAGGGCAAGCTTCCTTTGGCATGAAACCTTTGACACCTCGGCGGGGTCACTCAAGATAAGCGAAATCCTCGGGTTCAAAGGCGAGATCACGGCGACGATTATCGGCATAGCTCTTACGCTGGGTGAGCTATCTTCAATCTTTCACGATCATAGCCACTTGCTCTTACGCTTCTTGAATGATGTCGGGCGAACAGCGATCGTTCATTGTCTCGACCAGTTCAACGGGGTTCGGCGAGCACGACCATACAAAGCTTCAAATGGTGACATTTGCGCATCGACTTGATAACTATTGTTGTGCGAAAACTCGCATCGGTAAACTTTTATCCCAGCGGGTAGCATTAGCTAGAGCACAAGCTCTCGGCATATCCTCAATATCGATTAACTCTTTGCATGCGTCCATCATGCGTGGATGATACGCGATCTTGAAATTGGATGGGTACCAATGCTTCATGCAAGCTTTGCCAAAAATGAGAGGTGGCGAGATCCTCGATCGACACTATCTTCTTGGGCACACCATGCAAGCGACAATTACGGCCATGTACAACTCCGCAAAGCGATCTCGGAGTATGTGGTTTTGGTAGCAAGAAATGGGCGACCTTAGTTAGGCGATCGACTATTACCTAGATCGAATCGTAACCCGATTGGGTCTTAGGTAAACGGTGATAAAATCTATTCCGATCTCTTCCACTTCCGTTCGGAATCTTGATTGCGACAAACCCGCTGGTCTCAGTGTTCGCCTTTACTTTCGGCGGTGTCGCACAAGGCAACGAACTCTGCGACTTCGTTTCAAATTTGGCCACCAAAATTTAGTCTTAACATCTGGTACATCTTGGTACTTCGAGTGTATTGAATACTTTGAGTCATGGGCTTCCTTTAAGATTAATTGTCTTAGACCATCGATATCGGTACACAGAATCGACCATTAATCAGTATGTCTTGATCATCCTTGGTGAAATCTTTGAATTTCCTTACGCCATTTTGACCTTGATGTCGACAACACGAGATCCTTTGGTTGTGCTTCACGAATTTGCTTCTCCGAGTGATTGTACTTCCAAATTGGCTACAAATCCTTTGACACAACTTCTAGCTTTAGCTTCGAAATTCTTCATAAAGTTAGGCAACTTTCCTTTACTTCAAGGCATTGCAGTAACTCTTACGACTTAGGCGTCGCACTCGTTGGCTTTTCCGGGATGGTAGTGGATTCAAGATTATAATCCTTGATCAATTCCAACCATCTTCTCTGTCTCATATTCAAATCATTTGGGTGAAGATATACTTTAGACTTTTATGATGCGTGTAGACTTCACAGCGATTCTGGATGAGGTAATGGCGCTTAAATCTTTAAAGCATGCACTCGGCGGCTAATTCCAGATCATGAGTAGGGTAATTCTCCTTGTGAGGTCTCAATTGTCTTGACGCATAAGCGACAGCTCTTCCTTCTTGCATCAGGACACATCCTAATCCTTGACGCGAAGCATCACAATAGATATCGAAATCCTTGCGAATATCTGGCAAAATCAGCACTGGGGCTGAGGTCAAGCGCTTCTTTAACTCTCGAAAACTTTCCTCACGGGCTGGAGTCCAAGTGAACTTTTTCTCCTTCTTCAACAATTGCGTAAGAGGCTTAGCAATCGATGAGAATCCTTCGATAAAACGGCGGTAATAACCTGCCATTCCCAAGAAACCGCGAATCTGAGTCACGGTCTTGGGCTGCTCCCAATGTAGCACTGCTTTAACTTTACCGGGGTCAACTGCTACTCCCTCGGCTGTCATCACGTGACCAAGGAAATCCACTTCCTTCTTCCAAAAATCACACTTACTGAACTTGGCATACAACTGATGCTCTCTGAGTTTTCCCAATATTATCCTTAAATGTTCGGCGTGTTCTTCCTCCGACTTGGAGTACACCAGAATATCATCAATGAACACAACTACGAACTTGTCCAAATATTCCATGAATACTTTATTCATCATGTTCATGAAATAGGCGGGGCATTAGTCGGACAAAGGACATGACTAAGAACTCATAATGTCCATACCGTGTTGAGAAAGCGGTTTGGTATATCCTTAGGACAAATCTTTAGTTGGTGGTAACTTTGATCGCAGTCGATCTTCGAGAATAATCGGCTCCTTTCATCTGATCAAACAGATCATCTATCCGGGGTAGTGGGTACTTGTTCTTGATGGTAACTTCATTAAGAGAATGGTAATCAATAAACATCCTCATACTTCCATCTTTCTTCTTGACAAACAACACTGGCGCTCCCCATGGCGATGAACTAGGTCTCACGAAACCTTTCTCAAGAAGTTCTTCTATCTGCTTCTTCATCTCTACCAATTCATCGGCTGGCATCCGATAAGGTCTCTTTGAAATTGGTGCTATCCCTGGCACTAGGTCGATGACAAACTCGATGTCACGATCCGGTGGCATTCTGTAATTCTTCCGAAACACATCCGGTTATTCAGCGACCCTTTGGTACTTCTTCTAAGGCAAGGGTCTTGGTGTTTACTAGCAAATGTCCATCACGAACCGAGGTGGCTAGGAACTCTACCTTGTTTCCTTTGGCGTCTTCTCATTCTACGCTCTTCGGCCACAATCTAGCACGACTTTGTGCTTGGATAACAATCCATGCCGAGAATGACATCTAGGGTTTGGGTGTCTAGAACAATTAGGTTGGCTAGAAACTCAACTCCACTATGAGTAACTTAGCTCCTAAACATCCCACTCTAGTACTTAGCTCTGCTCCGGTATTGGACTAACGAGTATGCTTAAGTTGCATAACTTCCAAATTATTCTTGGTTGCAAACATTCCGAAACAAGCGAATGCGAAGCTCGAATCAAACAAAGCGTCACGGTGCGAGTTAACGAAACTTACCCGATCTGACGTCCGGTGATTCTGGGCTCCTTCGGTGGCGTGGTTGACACGGCCTCGATCACGGAGTGTGATGCTCCTGCGGCTTGACCGGCAGTTTGTGAAGCTCCTTGGTTGATGCCTGGTGCTGGCGTCTTGGATGGCGTAGCTCCAAGGTTGAAGCGTACTGGAGTGTTTGTTCCCCTTTGCGAACACTGGTTGGCAAAATGTCCTGGCTGGCGACAGGCGTAACAGACCTTTGGTACGCTTTGCTGGTTGCTTCCTGAATTGGGGTTGACAGGTGTAGGGTTGCGGAAGTTACGGCGGTGGGCGGGGTGTTGAAGTTGGTGCGAGTGCTCGAGCGAGTGCAGGGTGGAAACTGTTGAACTTGTCTTTGCCTTGTCCTTGCTCTCTGCTGTGATTGATGATTCCCTAGTTGAGCCATTCGGCGTTTGCGGTTATCTTCCAGCTCCTTGCGTTTGTCCTCTAGAACAAAGGCTTTGTTGACCAGCTCTTGGAAATCGGGAAAGTATGGGCGTCGGTGACTGCGATCCGATGTTTAGTCCCTTCAAGCGACTCTGGCGAGCCTTGTCCGTGGCTACATCTTACCCGCTGCGTAGCGAGCTAGTGAGAAAACTTGTTGAGGTAGTCGGACAACGACATAGCTCCTTGCGAGCGCGGAACTCATCCTTCTTTAGATCGATAATGCCTTACGGTACATGATCTTGGCGAAATGCATGAAAAATTCCTCCGGTGATATCTGTGGCGTCTCATGGCGGCACGAAGTTCTCCCACCATTCGGCGGTGCCTTCCATCGGTGAGTGGCTTACTGAGAACACGCTCACGATCATTGCCTTTGGGTGATCGATGGCTTACTTTCAATGACCGAAGCCAATCATGCGCTTCCTTTGGGATACATGTCCGAAAATGTTGGTGGGCGAGTCCTCATGAATGCTCGCAAGTTTGGATGGTCCATGGTGACCATGAGCGGTGAGGGCTCTATCTTTGGTGATTGTTGTTGTTATTATTACGGTTGTGCATGGCTTGCATCGAGTCATCATGGTATTCATCGGTGAGTCCGTCTTGCCATGAAAGCTCAAAGTTTTGCAAGTCAATTGGGGTGCTTGTGGCGGAGCTGCTCCTGCGGTGGTTGCTCATTGCCTCTCAGTGTCGGGGTACTGGAACCACTTGCGGCAGATCGCGAGTTTGAACCATCTGGCGAAGCTCCATAGGTTAGATAAGGTAGCAAGCACGAGATAAGTTAAGAACTAAGCAGGGGTAGGTTAAACCCAACAAAACACAGCCTCAAGAAACTCAAATGAAACCTTTATTAATAGGGTCTTAGCATGGCGGCAACAAATGCCTAAGGGCCTTTGCAGCTCATACTCGCACACAAAAGAAACAACGACCTAAGCACACAAAACTACCGCCTAAAGGGCGACTCACTAAAGCAGGCCGGCTAAGCTTTGGCGGAATTACGACACTACTCCTCGAAAGCATCCACAACCGCGCGACGCTCGGTGTAGACTCGGAAGTGAGCGGCATCTTGAAAAGCGGTTACGATGCCCGGGCTGGTGCGGCGAGAACATGCGTTCCCGGTGTAGCTGGTTTAGCTGGCTCCTCTGGCTCTGGCTCCGCTTCCTCTGGATCTTCCTCAGGTTCTTCTTGATCTTCTTCCTCTTCTTGAGTCCACTTTGGTGGTGGGCGCCCGGTATCTCTTCTAGGATGGAGATCTTCTCTTGACTTAGTGCGAGCTCTTGTAGGCACCGTCTAGATCAGCGGCCATCATCTCCATGGATTCCTCTTGGGTGACGACGTACCGGGCGAGGTGTACCACTGTGGCATCTTCTTCCCCCTCCGTGGATGGATAGTGTGCAGGTAGCTCCACGGCGGCTGCTCTGGGTGGTAGCGGAAGACGGTTCCTTTCAGCTCGCACATGTAGATGTGGCAGATCCGAAGCATGGCGAGCGCGGCGACTCGGATACCTTCCACCAAGTGATCCTCTGACGGAGATGTTGTGGTGGCATGCCTTGGTGTTCATCTGGCGTAGATCGTCAGCGACGATCGTACCCGCTTATGTCCATCCACCATCCGGTTGTTGCCTTGGTACAGCGGACGATCAAAACCTCAAGTACTGCGAAGCTTCCAAAGTTCGGCGTATCCTCCACAATGCTCACCATAGGTGCAGGCGAGGCATCCGTCAAGACAGACAAGCGGGTAAGAGCAACTTTAAAGCAATGGAGAGAGAAAGATTATAGCAAAAGTTGAGGCAAGAGAGATATGAGGAGAGTTAAGCATTTAATTAACTTTGCAAGTTAATTTTCCTTTAGAAAATAGTTTGGACACTCTAAAGGCGGCCAATCTAACTAAGGTCAAGACCTACGATCGGTATGGCTCGATACCACCTCTGTCGGGACCGCAGTGCGATTACGGAACCCTCTGTATACTTGCACTAGTCCGAGGATCACGCTAGTGCACTGAGGTTAACATAGGTAAATATCGATCCACACAAAGCGATAAATAAAGTAAGCGATTAATTTGAATAACAAATAAGGTTTTGACCTTATGGTCGAGTTTACACTTATTAAGCCACGCGAGGCTAACTAGAAAATAAAGCGGCGTGAACGGAAAACTCCGGCGTAGATCCCACCAATTCACCACAGTAACAACAGTGGGATCCAAACCTTAACGAGCGATCGCCTTCAAATGAACTCCTCCTCAAAAGCGGCGTAGACTCTCCTCTTACAGTAGGTTTGGGCGCAAGTTTTACAACAAGCGTGAGTACACAACCGTACTATAAATCATACCACAGAATGCAATGTATAGATGCGAGCTTATTCCAAAGAAAAGGCTTATGTGGTTCTTTTGCATAAATGCAACATTTGCAATTGAATACGAGTAATAGATTGAAAACATAATTCAAAACAAATAGACAATATTAATTTAATGATTGTTTCCACAAAGACACAACTATGATTTATTTCACATAGCCATATGATTGAGATCACAGCTCCCATTCCCACATTTTATGAAAACTACCCACGTGTGAAAGCACCGAGCATGTCCATGACCAGCGGCGGCTATTCGAATAGTTTGTTTAACACTCTGCAGAGGTTGTACACTTTACCCACACGATATAACGGTGTAGCTAGCACCAATCATAACAAAGCAGTTCGGAAACTTCATCTCCAACATTGACATTCCCGGTGTGCTTACAAACCGTTATACATATCACATAGCCCATGCATAACACACACCGCTGGGCGGGACGACGAATCCTCCGTGATGCAACCACCAAGTAGTCACACCTCCACCCTATCACAAAGCCTAACCTACCACACGAACATCAATGCCGAGAATCCATAACTTACTAAGTTAGGCCCGTCCCATACCGGACATGTGGTCGCATGATGAGCTCGGTTCAATGGCGCACAAAGTTAAGTCCTTAATTGACCAAGGCAAGACTTCCATGTTCTAACTAGGCCACCTGATTATCATACCCATCACATAGTCCACCATGTCACGACTTCCATCACTTGCCTCGGTCTAAATCCTTTACCACCCGTTGGTTTTAGTGCAACACATGCCATCACGAGTAATAACACATAGCAC
Organism: Ampelocalamus luodianensis; assembly: GCA_036346255.1. NCBI lineage: Eukaryota > Viridiplantae > Streptophyta > Magnoliopsida > Poales > Poaceae > Ampelocalamus > Ampelocalamus luodianensis. The sequence goes on along the minus strand of CM070635.1, from coordinate 31,277,406 downwards.
ACCGCTTTACACAAAGTTCCATAGTCACTTAGTCATAATTAATATTTGCAACCTACATGTGATGATGACTCGTGGCATGGCTAAGCAATTGTACTCGAATCTAACCAACCCACGTTGGTGCTATAATAATACCAACTAGTAACCAATCTAGGGTGACAAGGAATTATGACATACAAGGCCAAGGTGTGATAATAATTTGGATAATAACAATGCCCAAAGCATTTAAATAAATAATTAAAGTAGAATGCAATAATTTAACACAAAGTAATTTGAAAACTGGGTTCAAGATGATCAAAGGTATGACTTGCCTTAGAAAAGGTCTATGTACTGGTCTTGATCTTGGGTGCTCCTTCTTCCACAAAATTCCCAACGATCGACGTCTACTCATAAACGAGACACAAACAAACAAAACAAATAAATAACAGAGGCAAAACAAACTCCAAAAATTAAATAAAAATCTCAGATAAATAGAGCTTGAATTTAGACAAATTTAGAAATTTGAATGGGCTCAATCGGAGTTAGGATGCAAAAGTTATGGGCTTTGGAAGATTGGAAATCTAAAAGAAACCTAATTTGGATTTTTGGAATTTCGAATTATTTCTCTAAGAAAAATCGGATTATTGCGCAATCACGACGTCGTGGAGGAATTTCGGAAAAATAAATAATAAAGAAATCTCGACATGTGGGACCCACATGTCGAGGCTAAACTCCGCAGTGGACTAGGTCCACCGAGCCTCTAACTCGAACGGTGGGAACGCCTGCGCGGCCGACGCGGCGACCACACGGGGGCGACACGCGGCGCGACGGCGAGGTGGCGGCGAGGTGGCGTCCACGTCGGGCGCCACATCGGCTAAGCGTCGGCAAGCCTCGGCGACCTTCGGTTTAGCGGCGGCGGCGATTGGCGGCGGCAAAGGTGCGCAAGAATCGGCCGTCGTGACACGGCGAAGGTGGTGACGCGGTTAGATCTCGCCAACGCACCACAACCGGCGGCGGCGAGTTAGCGGCGGAGCGCGGCTTGAGAAGGTGACGGCGAACCGGGCTCCTCCAACGAAGATAAAGCGCATCATGTGGCCGTGATGCGCGAACCGAGGGTGTTTCAAAGCGCCGAAACCTCACCACCGCGGCGCAATCGACGAAGAACGAGAAGCGGCGCTAGGGTTCGAGCCCAATCCGGCGAAAGCGGCGCTCTAGGGTTTCGGTCTTGGGAAAAAACGGCGGGGTGTAGAGGCGAACCTCGTGGTGCGATGCGCTTTAAATAGGGTTGGGCGAGGAGTCCGCGAGCGACGGCGCGCGGCGCGGCTTCGGACACGGACTCTAGAGTCCGCGACGAAGACGAAAGCGCGGCAAGCGGGCCCACATCGATGGCTAGGGTTAGGGCGCGCGTGCGTGCGGCGAGTGCGATCGCAGGCGGACTCAAGATCGGCCGTCGATCGTCGAGCGAACGCCCACAATCGAAGGAACATTCGGACCGTCGTTACCTCACGCACATCCACCGTTCTGCTGATCCAAGCGGAGTGAAGGGTAAACCGGAGGGAGAGAGAAAGCAGAGAGGCCGGCGGTGGGGTCCACATCAGTGGGAGGCGGCTTCATGGCGTCAGCGGGCCGCGCGGAGCTGGGCTGGTGGCGGGGACAATGGGCCGGAGGTTTGGATTTCGGCCCAAAGGATCAACTGAGATTATTAATAGGTTTTCTAATTTAGAAAATACCAGAAATTCAAATAAGCAATAGAAAATAGCAAATGAACTCAGAAAAATTCTAGAAAAATCTAGAAAATATATCTGAGCACATAAAACCCAAATAAAATAGTTTTGGCTATTGTTCATGTTGGGATTATTCACATTAAATGTTTTTGCTTATAAAGTCCAATATTAAGCTTTTTGAATTAAATTCAAATAAATCCAAATGGTGAATTTTCTCCTACTAACTATTTAAAAGATTTTTAAAGCTCAGAAAATTAGGATGTTACACTGGTCATGTATGGTCAGTAGCTAGTCGGATGAACTTTAGATCTGGTCATATCAGCAGCTGGTCCGATGCACTAGGGACCTGCTCGTACTTTATCAAGGACTTCTCCGAAGATGCTCTCGCAAGTAGAAACAAGCAAACAACTATCATTAGGCAATATCATTTGTTCTGTAAATAAATAGTTAATTTGCCAGAGAAACGAGTTCACATATCCCCCAAACGACGTGCTCATGCTCTTGTCATTGGTCCTCCCACAGGCACAGTCGTAGAGGCAGTATCCTCGACGATGTTAGCATGGTCCTCAGTGATGTCCTTATCATACTCCCCTTCTTCAAAAGGAGTCAACCTCAACTCTATCGTGTGGTCTTCATCAAGATATAGTGATATGTCGACAACATTTAATGTATCAGTCTCTCCGTATTCCTCTAGTAGGTCTAGTTTGTATGCATTATTGTTGGTCTTCATAAGCACTCGAAATAGTCCATCACCTCGTGGCATTAGTTTAGACTTGCGCTTTTTTGGAAAAACGATCTTTACGCAAATGCAACCAAACCAAAACTCCTTCCTCGAAGATCATCTCCTTTCTTCCTTTATCTGCATATTTCTTGTATTGGCCTTACATCTTCTCAATGTTTACCTTGGTTGTCTCATGTAACTTGTGAATCAACTCGACCCTCATTTTGGCATCCAATTTTTTTAATAAACAACTTCGAATGGACAAAATTTTGTTGTAGAGTGCACAACTCGATTGTATGCAAACTCGACATGTGGTAGACACTCCTCCTATATCTTCAAGTTCTTCTTCAATACTACTCTTAGCATGGTTCCAAGTGTTCGATTGACGACCTCAGTTTGTCCATCTATCTAAGGATGACAGGTGGTCGAAAACAACAGCTTTGTCTCGAGTTTACTCCAAAGTGTCCTCTAAAAGTGGCTCAAAAACTTTGTGCCACGATCTGACACAATGGTTCGTGGTACTCCATGTAAATGAACTATTTCTCTGAAAAATAAATTAGGAATATGTGCAGCATCATTGCTCTTATGGCAAGCTATAAAATGAGCCATTTTTGAAAATGTATCATGTACCACAAAAATACTATCCCTCTCCTCCTTAGTCCTTGGTAACCCGAGTACAAAATCCATCGATATATCCTTTGAAGGTAAAGTAGGAATAGGTAGAGGTGTATATAATCTATGTGGGTTTAAACGAGACTTAGTTGTTCAACAAGTAGTACATCTTGCCACATAATGTTCGACCTCACATCTCAATTTTGGCCAATAGAAATGTGTGGTCAGCACATCTTCAGTCTTGAGTGTACCGAAATGTCCCATCAAACCTCCTCCATGCGCCTCCTGTAACAACAAAAGACAGACAAAACTCGTAGGTACACATAACTTGTTAGCTCTAAACAAATAGCCATCATTCAACACACATTTATCCCAACTTCTTCTTTTTTTGCAATTTCCATAAGCATATTTGAAATATAAATCAATAGAATATTCCTTTTTTAGACTTTCCAAACCAAGAATTTTTACAATCAAGTTGGGATAGCAACGTATATCATCTAGACAAAGCATCAGCGACTAGATTATCTTTCCCCTTCTTATATTTCACAACATATAGGAAAGTTTCAATAAACTCTACCAACTAGGCATGTCGTTAGTTTAGCTTACTATGGCTACAAATACGGTTCAAAGATTCACTATCCGAATGTATGACAAATTCCTTTGGCCATAGATAATGTTGTCAAGTTTCTAACACTCTAACCAAAGCATACAATTCTTTGTCATATGTTGAATAGTTTAAAATTGAATCACTAAGCTTTTCACTAAAATAAGCAATCTGTTTTCTATCTTGCATAAGAACACCTCCAATGCCAATTGAAACTTTTCTATATTGAATGATTGAGTTGAGACTTCAATTTATGGCAATGATTGAGTTGAGACTTCAAACACAATTAACCTGTTCATGAAGAACCGCTTGAGCGAATAAAGAGAAACACGAGAGCAACAGCGGAAGATGAGTCACTCGAAATTGAATGATTGAGTTGAGACTTCAATTATGGCAAAAGGCCTTACAATAGCAATAGCTAAATCAATAGTCAATGTCTGATCTATTGGTGGCACAACACCGAAATATTTATAATGACTTAGGTCAGTACTAATAACCGAAATCGTAACTAACTAAAACTATCTTTTCGTACGAAGAACTACCAACAAGAATATTTTAGTTAGGTTTGGAGTAGACTCCGCAGTCGAAATGGACATGAACTCTCCCAGCGTGTTGAAGTAGGACTTCTTGTATAGTATCATTAGTCAGGTCAGAGTAGGAATCCCATAAGTAGTCTTGTTGTGTCCTGGTCAGAATGAAGATGTGGCTGGTGGTTGGAGGATCCGGTTGATGCAGACTGGTTGAAGGAACTGGTCGACGTAGGCTGGTCAAAGGAACTAGTTGGCTCAAGCCCTAGTCGAATGAACTTTAGATCTGGACATATATAGTTTGCAGCTAGTTGGGTACACTTTAGATATGGTCGTATATGGTCGTGGTGGTGGGTACACTAGGGACACAGTCGTACTTTATTAGGGACTTCTCAGAAGATGCTCTCGCAAGTAGAAACAAGTAAACTACTATCATTAGGCAATATCATTTGTTCTGTAATTAAATAGTTAATTTGCCCAAGGAACGAGTTCACTTGTTGTCCCAAACGACACGCTGATGCTAGTGCCATTGGTCCTTGCACGGCCAAAGCCATAGAGGCATTGTCCTCGCTGATGTTAGGATGGTCCTCGGTGATCGATGCCCTCATCAAGTTCTGTTCTAGTTCAGCTAGTGTTATCTCCCCTTTCTTAACTGTAACCACAACACAATTGCTAAAATTTAGCCATCGGTTCTCAATCACCAGACCAACATGATAAAATCCCAAACCCTAACTAGAACTCCAAGAAATAGGTAGCACAAGGGTTCTACACCATTCTCTGAACAAGTATCCATGTGATGACCAACATTGTTATAGAGAAAACACAACTTTGGTTATGTGCAATTTCCAACAAAATGCCAGGAATCCCACAATTGTCACACATAACATTATGATACATGGGATATGATGCATACTCTCCCTGTTGAAATCGGCGGTGACCCTAGCATGAGAGAACAATCACAACAAGCACACAAGAGACATGAGGATTTATTTATGAGGTTCGGCAAAGTCTACGTCCTCGGGAGCTGAATCGCGATGACTCCATTCGTAGGAATTTTTTTCACGTTAGAGTTACAGTGCAGTTGGCGGCATATATTTATGAGCTCTTTTATGGTACACTCAATTTAATATGGTCCATCCATTCTTTTTGATCCAATGGTTCAGATTAGTTAGAATTCAGTTGTACTACAACTGGTAGCTTGACTAGTAGAATTCCAAAGGGATAGAATTGCAATTGCACATGTGGGATCACATAACACAAGAGTAATATTTTCAACCCTAGTTGAAAAAGTCCATAATACCCTCATGAAAAAATTACAAATACAAAGAAAACTCTATCATGCCCTTAACAAATAAATGGTTAAATTAGATTTATACTACCACCATATACTAGTGGTAGAATGTATCGTAAAATTTCTCATATTTATACCCCAATTACATGTTCGATCTGGACCGTATCCAGACACAACCCCTTTGTTACCTGAGCCATACACAACACTCCCTGCGTCCCCTCCTAGCACTTGCAGTTGTCTTTGCTGGTTGTGTCCTTTGTTGGGGTTGGTTGCGTGGGATCCCTTGTACTTGAGAAGAATAGAGAGTGGCTTGGTGATCTTGTCGACCTTGACATTGCCCTTGACTTGGAGCTTGAGGGTATTGGTACCAATAAAACTGATGATGACCATGTTGGCAAAATCATTGCGGCGAACTCGATTTGTTCCAAACTTTACTTGCCAATTCAGGGAAAATAAGTTCAACAAAATGTGGTCGAAATAATTTTGAGCTAACTCTTTTTAATCATTTAATTAATTTCTTTACTTCCTTTTACGTAAAGGTCTCTAAGTGATTTGGGCTTTTATAGTTTGTTTGACTATTTCTGATACACTCAATTTGATTAACCTGGATGGAGGAAGAAACATTACCTAGTCGAAGTCTTTCCTCTCTTAACCTGGTCGACTACTTGCTCTGAAAATAGAGCACGACCAATTAGAAAAACACTTCTCAATATTAGTAAATAAAACTGATCGTAGGTAAATAATTCTTACCTACCAAGTGAGAATCAAGCTTCTTGATCTCAAAATCATGAGAGATAACATCTTTCTAATACTTCTTTTTTTTTTATCATTAACCTTTGCGATATGACTTTTTCATGGTAGAGCAAATCGGTTACTGTCTTTCTACCACTTTCAATCCAACAAGAGAAAAAGTGATATGAGTGCTAAACAAGTACTCGAAAGCTATCTTTTTCCTTATATTTCTTTTCATACCTTTTGATCCTCCTGACACAGGTTGAAAAATGGGAATGTCATCTAGTCGAAGTCTCTCCTCTCTGCATATGGTTTTTTACCCACTAAAAGGAACTTCCTAGTGTCGACTAGACCCTTATTCTTACTACCAAGATTAGGAATTGATATCAAAAGATATGATCTAAACCAAGGAAACAAAGCTTTATTTCATAAAGTCCAAAAGATACATATTACATGTCAAAAAGTTAAAAAAAAATCCTAGTTAAATTTCTTCTACGACCTTTCTTCTAATTGGTTAGTCTTTCGACTAGTTCTTCAGATTTCTTCATCAAAAGACAATTGGTTAGTCTTGATCGAAAGTTACACATCATAGACAATGAAGTGCTCACCTGGTCATCGGGATCCTTTTTTACCAAATTCCCGAGGATTTCAATCCATGGAACAAATTGACCTTTCGACCACCTTAAAGTCATGTTCCATGGATTTTCTATTCCCACGACCTTACTCATAGTGGAAAAATAACAAGGCGTTCTAAGTTCACACTAATAAAAAGCTTTGAAGATAGAAATCTCACCTTTTTCTTTTAAAGACCACCATTTATCGTCTACCCTTTTCCACTTTAATAAAAGTTTTAGAGAAATTCTTCCAACAACATCAAAGATGATTGATTTCTTCATATCTATCCTTGATTCTTCCCATTCAAACTTTGGTCTGACTATTTCTTATAAAGAAATCTAATCAGACTTGAGGAGTTTAGGGATAGAATTTTAAGAAGAAGCAGAGGTGAGGAAGATAGAAAGATTGCTAGTAAGATTTTCTTAGTTTTGCCCTTTTGATGGTTATTTACAACCATCAACTTGCAATGGAATTCAATGGATAAGGACGGAAATCCAACGGTTAAAATTCTATTAGAAAAAGTTCATGATGAATTGTTGGAAACAAAAACATCACCATCTCTTCGGAAACTGTTCTTCATAAATAGAATCTTCGGAAACAGTTGGCATTCTTTTTTCTGTCTATTCAAGAAAATGAGTTTTATTTTTACAACTCAAGTAAAAATATCTTTCTTGACCAAGTCAATTTCTGGTCAAAAGAAAAACAAGTCGGAAAGACCTTACTTTCGACTACTATCCTACGACCTCTTTTCTAAATAAGTTACTTTCACTTGAAGTTAGAGGGGGAGCTAGATGAGGATCTAATAATCCTCAATTAATTAAGTTATTTATATGTAATATTTATACATAATAATGTCTCTTATACAACCTTCAAAGGTACTCCTCAATATTAACAATGAGTGAGATCATATACACCTAGTGGTCGTAAGCTTTTCTACGATCATCCTGTATGGTCGTAAGTTCTTCTATGACCACCTATTGATCATAAGTCTTATTACGATCACCCATGGTGGCAAGTCTTACTATGATTAGGTCATCTACAACCATCCTATGATCGATAAAACTTACAGACATGTGTGCCCAATCGACTAGGGACATTTGTTCTGTGTTTTATACATGCAGCAATTAATATGTGTCGTTATTTTCTAAAGATAACTGCACATATTAAACCTATCTCTGACAGAACTACAAGGTGACGTGTTATCTCTGTTCTGGGTGTATGGTGGTCCATTTTTGATGTACTTGTGCAAAAGCAAAGATGATAAATGATGATCTAATCTCTATCTTATTCTGACAGACTCACTCATCCATGTTGGATTCAAATGATGAAGAAACAAATGAACGTATGGTAATAGTGTGGTTAAGATTTACATTGAGTTATTTACTTCTGCATGACAAGATTATTTCAGTTTTTACGACTATAATCACATTTCTGCTTTACTGATAGCATAGCACCCATCGTTGGCAAAATAATGAAGCTCCGACCACTACGGAGGATGATCATGGAAAAGGAAATGTAATACAGCTACCTGAAATGTGCAGTTATTTGCATAAAGGCTTTCTATTATTATCTCGTCATCTGAATGCGATGCTATTGCTGATGCCAGATGACTGTTGGTAAATTGATGGAAGCTTACGAAAGCTGCATTGCAAAACTGCGAAGTCTCAATCTAACCGTCGTAAAGTATCTCTATAAAAGGTTGACAAATCAAACTTTTCAAAGAAGGTGAGTATGAAAGGGGACTAAAGTGCATGTAGTTTGAAGATTTTTTTTCCCCATTTCCTTCTTGGCTAGTGGTATAAATTTGTATTAATATGCACACACCTGAATCTTTTTTCTTTGTATCAACACCAGGTAAACATCGAGGACCAGAAATATTAAGGGATAAAATTTTGTTACATGTATTTTTTATTAAGTACACTTCTTGTATGGTTTCCAATCTTCAATTATCTTGGAATCTTTTTGGTACTGATGTTTGTGTCGAACTCTTGGACAGTTCCATGATTGAGGCAAATAGATTCATCAAGGAGAAGACTATCATCACCGAGTACGTCAGCGACATGGACTGCTTGAGAAATCAAGAGCAAGATGACGGCGATAGCATGATGACCTTGCTCTTGGCCGCCGGCCTGTCCAAGAACTTCCTCATTTGCCCTGATAAGTGGACCAACATCGCGTGGTTCATCGATGGCATCATCAACCACACACCGTATGTATTTGAATACCGCATAATTGCAATTCCTTTGCACTTGTGTTGCATTGTTAGAGGCGTGCATAGTCCACTATTGAAAACTATAGATAGACCTGGTATAGTAGAAACTTATGTAGTCTACTACATCCTAATTATCACAAAAGAGTCTGGGAATAGTTGATTAGCTGTTGCCCACATAGATATACTATGGTTGACACCCTTTAGATGATAGTTGTCTATATGTTATAAATGTAATTATTATAAGGGGTAACTTAATTGGATGGACGTTGCTGATCTTGGGTAATTGGGACGTGAAAAGCCTCATGTTTTCACCGTCTTATTCCTCTCAAAACTGTTTGGTTTCCTATCCATTTTTCGATCTATATACTGGAGTTCCACATAGTTGCACACCGAAAACACCAGAGAAGATCAGATTTGAAACCATGATTCATGATAGTCCTTGTCTATTGTATTTTGTAGGGTAGTTCTCAAGTTCATATTCCTTGTGACCCTGTTTTGTCTTAGTATAAATTTGTGCCTTCATATCTTATCTTATCTTATCTTATAATCTTTGCCTTAGTCAACTATTCTGCTTCAATCCGCACGCCAAGGCGCGCGTAGGCCCCTAGTGAACATGAATGTGACACACCATGGTCAAGGACAGAACATGGTTTGCTGCCATACTTCACGGATTCTATTCCACCACTCGAGTTTAATGTTACAAATAATTTCAAGTTTTCTAGTTTAGATTATCTGTCAATTAATAGTTGCAACATATATATGCTGAGTTGTGAAATAAACTTAAAATAATGTCACGGTAGAAGAAAACGATGATGTTGTTTGTATTTAGAGATTTGCTAAATAACATTCGATTGTTTTTTTTTTGTCAAAACAGTCGAATTTCCATCCGTCCGATATGCTTTGAGATTCGCAATCCTTCTCCTATGATGAATTAGGCCCAAATTTATTATGATTTGTTTTGGAAAATAATGGGTTCACCACATTACCGTATTTTGTTGTTATAGAATTTTATTTTTTGTATTTGTTTTGCTCAATATCTCAAAGTATATGTTAGATTTTGAATTATGTGATGAAAATATGAGTTATTAAGACTTTTGATAATAATTACAGTGACAAAGAACAAAAATTACAAAAAAATAAATTACTATAATTTATGTATAATGAAGTCGTAAATGAACTAAAATTTAACTATTTTAGGCTAAAAAAATAGTTGAATCTTGTATAGACGGACCCTTGTATTTATGCTACATTCGCTTTTATATTTTTAGAAGATTAAGACTTGGTTGCCACGAAGTTAACAAAGGTGGACGGTCCCAAAGCATACACGAAGTCCTTGCTAATCGTGTTGGTGAAGCTTCCATCATCGATTATCAACTTGCACCGTTGCACATTATGCCCTTGATTTCGCATTGAGTTTAGAACAAACTCCAACGCTGCCCCTTCTCCACCTTGTCGCCGTCGTCGCCTTGTACTTTCTTGACTATTCAGCTCGCTTGCCAGTGCTTCTTCTTCCTTCAGGTTGGGGGTAGAAAAAATTTCGGCACACTCGGCCTTGTAGTCGGATGGCACGAACCGTCGCTGCAACAACCACTTTAGCCCTGTACCTGAGTAGCAGTAGATTTCGCCTTGTCTTCGTCGCTCCAACGGCAGCTGGCTCCACCATCTACTGACTTCCTCGTCGAAACAATGGTGAGTTGAAGCAAACTGTCCTATGGAGCCATATGATGATATGAAGAAGAACATGGCTCCAAACACCACTCCATCACCTCCTCCCAAGCGAGGTACTCCTCGGTGGTAGCATCAATCTTCAGCCACAACCTTGTTATAGGCCGCGCGTGTACAACTGCTATTGCCTCAGCATCAAACAGCGGTATCGCGTCTTTATTCTCCACAAAAACAGTGCCCAGGGGTGGGAATGGTTCGGTGCAGTTCGCACCGCCCCTAACCCATGTGAACCAAACTTTATTTAGGGCGCACCGGATTGGATCCATTTCATACATATTAAAGAAACCAACGACTCATTGGTTAATAGGATCGACCCTTTTTTCCTTTGCAGCACTGTGAGCCCGTGACTCCTCTGCTTTCTCTTCTTCCTAGCCCTACTCTACACCTTCTTCTTTCGCTTCTTGGCATTCCTCGCCGCCGCTACTACCTGGAGGCGGCGGAGCGGAACCTCATCGACCTCGGCCTGGTGCCCCCTCGTTTGCAGCTTGGATCCAATGGCGGGGGATGCGGTGGCCACCTCCTCGGCCTGACGGCTTCCTCGTCCTCAACCTCGGGTCCAACAACGACTGCGGCTTCTGACCAGATCCAATGGCAGCAGGTGCGGGCGGCCTCCTCAGCCCGACGACTCCCGACCAGATCCAGCGGTGGCTTCCTCATCCTCAAGTTCGGCTTTGGCAATGGCGGCGGCTCCCAGCCAGATCCGGCGGCTGCGGGCTTCCTCCACCAAGATCCGGCGACGGGTGGTGGAGATCCAGTAGCGGTTGGCTTCCTCCATCAAGATCTGGCGACGACACGCCCAGATCCAATGGTGGCTTGTCTATAACGACGGGTTCCCGCGGCGCCCTGATCTACAACGACGGTTCCCGTGGTGGTGGCACGTCTTGATCTACAACGACGGGTTCCCGCAGCGGCGACGATGAGTGAATGCTCCACTTCCCGACGCGGGCCACAACGGCCATGACAACTCCTCTCCCTCCCGACGCGCCGATTAGTGGAGCTGGTCTCGTCCCTACCGCGGAGGAATGTGATGACATTCAGACGGCACGAGAGCTTCACGGTGGGCGCGCCTTTCGTCAGCGACTTCTGGCCATCCCTCTTCAGGCCCTACTTCATCACCGAGAAGATGCAGAGCTTCACGGTTAGGGTTGATCCAATTGATCCAACGGAGCGAATGGATTTTAACCCTCTTGCCCCTATTGTCTTTTGCATCACACAATTGGCCCATGTTACCCCTATTGTCTTTTAGGTTCGGTGACCCATTGGGCCTATCTGAACCACGCCCACCCCTAACAGTGCCCCATGGTTAGATGCGCCATGTGTGTTGGCCTTCGATCAGATGTACTCTCCATTGTAAACTGCTGCATACCATGATGAATAGGTTCTCTGATACCACCTGAGAATCCAACTAGTAAACTAGATGGATTGAGAGTTTTGGCCCGATCTTTCGTGGTACAAATGTTTTACCGCTTGCCTCCTCCTTTGCACAACCAATCAACAAACCATAGAAGGTAGGTAGGATCAGTAGCTATAAACCAAAACCCTAGATAAAAACCTTAACCCATGTAAGCCATAACACCTGAACGAGAGAGATATGATTAATTGATCCAACGGATGAAAAACGACACCTCAGCCGAATCCCACACGCTTGAAGAACCCTCGATGCCTCAAGAACACACACCAACAATGGCCGCCAAAATCATGGGCTTATTAACTCAAAAATAAAACTTCTAATCTGACCTTACATGGGCAATGCCGTGGCTCTTCTATGGCCGTCAGGCACGCACGCACGACCTGGCTAACCACGAACACAAATTGCTGACCCACTCGGACGACTCCTAAAAACCGACTACAACTCTTTCAAAAACCAGTCCGGTTTTTAAAAGAACTTCCTGAAACCGACTCTCGAACACCTTTATAATACCAAGAGTGTACAACTGTACATGCACTCGTACTAACAAAAATAGAAACAGAGCTATAACTATTCATAAATTAAACATGATATGGTTCGGATGGAATAATGGTAACCATGATATCCCCGATCCAAATTTGATATGGAGTTGTAGACGTGCACAACGGCGGATTCAGAACAAAATCAACATAGGTGTTATCATACATACTACTACATATATGTAAAGTAAATGTACATAAACTACTATATGCATATTTTGATAAAATAAAATGATATTGATGCATCCGTGACGTGTCCATGGACGTGTACGATTCCTTTCATGTTCTCAGCTCGTTCCCTATGTCTCGCCTCCCTTCACGCGGGCTAGCGCCTCTAGTTTCCTTCTGCCGCACGCCCTTTCCCCTGGCATCGCGTGCTACACGCGCTCAGCCCACATGGTGCTCGTGCGTCCGCAAGTACCCGTCGCTTGGCCTCCTGCGTACACACACACGCGCGCCCCATGACTTGCGTCTGTTAAGAAACTGAGCCTAGGACCGGGAGTTTTGGTTCAAGGTGGGCTCCTCATTTTTAACTAGGGCGGCTCGGCTCGCTTTGATCACGAGCCAGAAGGCCATCTCGGCTAGGCTCGGAAGCCGGCTCGAGCTAGCTCGCGAGCCGGCAAAATGCGAACAGCAGTGCAGCATTCATTCAATTTCAATCAGCAAAATCAGTGCAATTCATTCAATCAACAAAATCACAGTGAAGACACTAGATTCAACAATCAGTGCATCCATGATGTACATCTCAAGAAGGGGATGGGATGGACATGGAGATTGGAGGGCAGCGGATGGAGCCGGATGACTGGACGACGAAGCCGGATGACTGGACGACGAGGGCTTTTGGTGGTTTCCTCGGGGAGGTCGGCGGCGTGGAGGACCGGAGCGGCGCGGAGGACCGGGGGCTGCAGCAGCTTCGATGCCTCCTTCGCCTGTTGTTCTAGGGCGTCGCGCGTCCAGGGCTGGGCTGCCGCCTGCCGCCATGGAGGAGGTGAGGGCTGAGGGGCTTCTCAGGCTTAGGGGATCGGGTTCAGAGGTGGAGGAGGCGGGGTGGAGGTGGTGGGTGGAGGCGGCAGGCGGCAGCCAGCACCCGGTGGGTGGAGGCGGCACGGCAGCCGACACCCGGCAGGTGGAGTTGTGAAGAGCTGGGCTTGGGCGAGTGAGGGGGAGGCCATGAGAGGGAGGTGGCGGGAGGAGGCGAGGTGGAGGCTGCGGGTGGAGGAGGCGAGGTGGAGGCCGCCGCCGTGGGGCGTCGGGGTGGTGGCCGTGGAGGAGCGGCGGTTGGTGAAGGAGGCGAGGTGGAGGTGGCGGCCGGCGGGTGGAAGAGGCGAGGTGGACCGTGGAGGCGGCGGCCGACGGGTGGAGGAGGCGAGGTGGTCCGTGGAGGAGCGGCAGCAGGCAAGGGCGCCTGGGGCAAGGTGGTCTGTGGACCGTGGAGGAGCGGCAGCAGGCAAGGCCGCCGGGGGCGAGGTGGACCGTGGAATAGGGCTGGAAAAAAAGCTCGAGGCTCGTGGCTCGGTTCGGGCTCGTTACGGCTCGGCTCAGCTCGGACTCGTGAATTTTCGAGCCGAGCCGAGCCCAACTCTCAACTCGGTGAAAATTCGAGCCGAGCTCGAGTCGGCTCACAAGCCAGGGAGATCAGCCAAACGAGCTTTGCCCCATCCTCAAATCCCAGTCATAAGAACCACTCGGTCCCCCCCGATCCATTCCCCTCCCCATCCCCTTTCTCCCCCTTCTCCCCCCAATTCCCCATCCTTCCACGATCCACCTCGCCCCCGGCGGCCTTGCCTGCTGCCGCTCCTCCACGGCCCACGGACCACCTCGCCCCCGACGCCCTTGCCTACTGCCGCTCCTCCACGGACCACCTCGCCTCCTCTACCCGCCGGCCGCCGCCTCCACGGTCCACCTCGCCTCTTCCACCCACCGCCCCTCCACGGCCACCACCCCCCGGCGCCCCACGGCGGCGGCCTTCACCTCGCCTCCTCCACCAGCCGCCTCCACCCGCCGCCTCCACCTCGCCTCCTCCACCCGCCGCCGCTCCTCCACGGCCACCACCGCACCCACTGCAGAGGCCTCCACCTCGCCTCCTCCACCCGCCGCCTCCCCCTCACGGCCTCCCCCTCACCTCGCCCAAGCCCAGCTCTTCACACCTCCACCTGCCGGGTGTCGACTGCCGTGCCGCCTCCACCCACCGGGTGCCGGCTGCCGCCTGCAGCCTCCACCCGCCACCTCCACCTCGCCTCCTCCACCTCCGAACCCGATCCCCTAAGCCCGAGAAGCCCCTCAGCCCTCACCTCCTCCATGGCGGCAGGCGGCAGCCCAGCCCTGGACGCGCGACGCCCTGGAACAATAGGCGAAGGAGGCATCGAAGCTGCTGCCGCCCCCGGTCCTCCGCGCCGCTCCGGTCCTCCACGCCGCCGACCTCCCCGAGGAAACCACCAAAAGCCCTCGTCGTCCAGTCATCTGGCTCCATCCGCTACCCTCCAATCTGCATGTTCATCCCATCCCCTTCTTGAGATGTACATCATGGATGCACTGATTGTTGAATCTAGTGTCTTCACTGTGATTTTGTTGATTGAATGGATTGCACTGATTTTGCTGATTTAAATTGAATGAATGCTGCACTGCTGTTCGCATTCTGCCATTGGCTCGCGAGCCAGCTTGAGCCGGCTTCCGAGCCGAGCCGAGCCGAGACGGCCTTCTGGCTCGTGATCAAAACGAGCCGAGCCGAGCCTACAAAGGAAACGAGCCTGAGCAAGTTTGGTAGGATGGGGAATTGGGGGAGAAGGATGGGGAGGGGAATGGATCGGGGGGGGGGGGGGATATACCGTGGAAGGATGTTATAGTATATTGACATATCTCTATATTTGGTAGAATTTGTAATTCCGTGATACCTGCATTATCTCTAGGATACCTATCTTATCTCTAGGAGAGGATTCTTGCCTTTCAAACCTTATACTCTGTATAAATCGTTCTCAAGTCTCAATACAATCATCCATTGCACAATATTGATCCTCCCACAGACGGATTCCTATTACTCAGATTGCTAGGGATAGTATAATTAAATACTAACTAATCTGATCTATTGGATTGAAAAGAACGTGAGGCTCATGTATTCAATCGAGAGCTCAAAATTAAAAACGGCGAATTCAAGCAGCTGTGGAGCCGCGCGCGTATGGAACTGATGATCAAAGGCCAACGCTAGAAAAGGTAAAGGTGGCGAGATCACACGTGGGCATGTGCGGATACACGCGTGGGAGGCAAGGAGTCAGACGGGACGCCCCACCAGGGCAGCACATGAGAGACGATCATTGATCGATCTGTCACTGTAGCATCTGAAAATTACTAGCGCTACTGCTAGAACCACACGTCACAGCTCCTAGAACCACACGTCACAGCTCCTTCCTCCCCTCCTAGCTTTGGCTCCTTTATCATTTGCTGCAGTGTCCGATAACAAGTTTAAAGGCAGCAGCTGATCGCAAGATAGCAAAACAGAAACCAAACAGAAACCACAGGACGGCTGCGTTGTGCTATGCATCGCAGATCTGGGTTGATGCATTCGTATCCTCTTGGACCGGTCTCTTCCATTGACTAAATCCTGATTAATTTGGACTATTAGATAAAAAGAATGGATAGTTCGTATTAAATTGAGTGTACTGTGAAAGAGCTCTTATACAAGACGGCTTAGGCATCGTAGCATCCCGACAGACAGACAGTACTACCATAGCGCATTTCGTAATGCTACTGATTTAGTCGTGGATATTTGGACAGAACGGAGTAGCCCAAATTAGGCCAATGACATGATAATAATCAAACTCACAATATAACGCTAAACATTTTTCGGACGGCAGAGGATCCCGGTCCCATCCTTGTCGTCGTCCTGTTCTCCTCGGCCTCGGGATCAAACACCACAAGACTGAAGGCTGCCATTGCCAAGCACCTTTCATCAGCATGTGTAGCGTCTCCTATCTATCTCTTGGCTCTTTTATTTCCTGCTTTGCTCGATCGCTTTAATTCTTTATCGCTGATCCCCAAACTGTGTGCCTCTCGATCCCAAGAAGGAGCCAGCGACTCCAAAGGAATCTGTCCGCGGCTCACCAGCCCTGCCGGCCCTCGAAGACAGCGCGTACAATTTTAGCTGGACCATGCTAGGAACATCAGGACAGGGCAAAGAAAGAAGAGAAGAAAGAATAAAACACAGTGGATGAGGCTTACGGCTGTCTCACCGTCTGGAAAACGCAGCAAGTGAAAAAAACGAGGTAACAGTAAAAACGATGAATGCTGAAAGCCTGTTTTGAACTCATGAATTTCACGTAAATTTTGTAGGAACTTCGCACGAAAGGATTCAATTCCTACGTGGACGGAAAACATCCCAGCATTCCGAAGGATGTATAAGATGCGTGCGCTCATAACAGACGAGAAAAATCATTCTTGGCATAGCTAGCTTATACTATCAAACGAGCACGGCGACGCATAAATCGATCGGCACTGTGCGGTCCTAGCAGCCTGCCCCCGCTAGTTCTACAGACATGCGGTGGCGACACCTCGATCGAGCAGTACGCTTCCTAGCCACGCGATAATTAGCAGCAGCACACGCAAATCCATATTCGGATGCAACAACCGCACCGCATGCATGCTCGATATTATCTAGCGAGTAATGCGTCCCACACGGATGAAATTAAAAGCCAGCCTAATCCTTGTTGGGCATGTCGGATCTCTCTTGGCATCTCTGAATCCCTCGTGCCGCACCACTGCTGCATGTCTAGATCTGTCATTTCCAGGCCAGCATGAGACACTGTGCGTGGCCCTGGCCTAATCCCCTACCCCTGGTGTGGTTCCCCTAATGGCCGCCTGCACTTGATGACCCTTGTTGAAACCTACAAAGGGTACAGCGCACAGTGCCCTCCTGTTATCGTCACACATGTCGAAACGGTTTCCTATATTTACATATGTTTGTATGTAGTAGTTAAAATCGACTAATTTTAGAAAACTGAAAATCTCACAAATTAACAGCATGAGAAAGCTACGATGATAGCTCGAGCGGTATGCACTTATCTTCTCCAGCTCAAGAAGGTCTTGAGATTCAACTGAAAAAGCACCAGAAGAGAAGTACTACAAAAACCGGATGTAATTTAGAATCTCCTTTTTTAACTAAACGCCTCTGTTCGTCAATTTCTGATTTCAGGAATCTACAATTAATCACCGCTTAGATACATAGAGGTTATGACCAATCCCTTCGGACGGATAGAGAATTCCTTCGGACGGATAGAGAATTTTGACTAAAATATCTTCTGATCCAAAGGAACAGGGACACAATCTCCGCTAGCACGCGTTCCATGTAATAATTTTCGCCAAGTTTGATTGAAGAATTGACGAAACAGAATCCGCAAGATTTGAGGGTTTGCACCATTGTGCATGAAGCGATGACCTCCTTACATATGCATACCGCGCTCCAGAGCTGATCCTTACATGTACTATGATTTCTATGTCAGGTTCCAAATGATTACGCTGATTAATCCAGCAAGTAGGAATGGATCAGGCTAGTAAACAAATGGAAAGGCTGCCCAACGTGCTTAGGGCATAGTCTAATCATCTCCTAGTCCTCCTAAGACAACAGATTAATTAGTGGTAATCAGCAAAAGAAGGAATCGCGTGCCATACATATCTTTGCTTTCCTTTGAAGTCTTGTGCTCTTGTGTATCCCTGAGCATTATATTAAGCTAGCTAGCTAGCTAGCTGCACTTGCATAAATAGCAAGGACTAAGGATGCAACTCAGGGAAGCTTTCTCCTTTTCAGAAACAAGCAAGTACATATGCTGAGCAACAGGGAGCAAATAATATTAGAGGGAAAATAGAATATTGTCGTTGAAGAAAAAATTCCTTTTTTACCTGTTTAGATAACAGGATTACTTTAGAAAAAGGAAATTTACGAGAAGAAATTACATTTCTTTTATATTTTGGAGGAAATTTGATAGATGTGTAACGCCATTTTCAAGTTCCTGTTGATTTGTGATCCAAATTGTGATGAAGATGTAAGGATGGTTTGTGAAAGCATAGAGCCGGCAGACTATGTGTTGGTCCAGAGCCCCCGCGGTACGGATCAATATACTTTTTGCAAAACTTGTTTCCCTATTTAACTTGGAGTCGTTTTGTAACTCTTATATATACTCTCTGTAGTCGCACGGGATGGAAGAGACCTCACAGTAAAATCCCTTACTTTGTAACTCTCTTCATCTAGTTGGTTAAATAGCCGGTTTGTGCCCAAGGTTTTTTTTCCCTCCTATTCGTTGATTATGTTCGCCATTTCCAGTGTCTTATAACAATTCCAGGATAGTTTATTTCTTTTCAATCTCTATTAGAGAATCATTTCCTTTCAAAGCCATTTTACTTCTTTTTGTGAAGCAACACAAGTCCTCTTAAAATTCATTCCACTAGACATGACAATGGATTCACCTGCTATTTCCATAGACTATTTTTTCTTTAGGGCCCATTCCAAATATGACTTAAAAAAATGTCTAAGATCCGTGCGAGAATTGAACTATTTGGTACGAAATTCACATGAAAATCCACAAGCAGGCCCTCGGTATCGACGAGCTCTTTTGTTTTTTTTTTTTTTGAAAAGAAATAAAACCCGACTTTTATAGAAAGCAAATAACAAAGTTCTTACAGGAAAACAAAATTCACCAAGTTGGGGTCACCAGCTAACCAAGAAAACCAGCCTAACTGAAGCAAACACCGACTACACTACGGCAGCATACAAAAACATCTAATACAAACAAGGGCATTAAGCAGTAGCTGAACTAGTGATCCTGATCCAGTCTTCACATTTCATCAGAAAGCACTCCAGAATTCTTATTTCAACCCCTTTGGTGAGGACCTTCCAACGCTGCAAACAAGACATAAATTTAAAAATCACTTCAATAGGATGCTTAGGGAAACTTCTCTCAATTGCCATCCAGTTCCTAACTTTCTAGAGGTTCCAAGCAAGAGCTGCAAAGCTAAACAAAGTAATGTGGTAATCATTAGCCCCCTTTCAAGCCAATGTAACTAGAGATCATCTGAAGAAGTAGGAATTCTCTCCTAGCTTAACACCTCCTTCAAGTAACACCTGACAAATTGAGCAATCATACAAGAAAATAGGATATGGTCAATGCTTTCCCCCTTCTTACAGAGAGCACAATTCTCCTCACCTTTCCACCCTTTTTTTCTTCAATTGATCAGTAGTTTGGACCTGGTTAAGATAGCATTGCCAAATGAAAATTTTAACTTTTAAAGGGATTTTACTTTTCTAAAGCTTTTGAAATTTCCGACAAATAACCTCCCCAAAACCATTTACATATACAAAGATTTAGCGAAAACATGTCGATTTCTCCAGGACAACAAAAGTTTTGTCTACTTCCTCATTTAAATCAATGTCCCTAATAAAGTCTTTCAAGATATTCCATTGTCTAATCTCCTCCCTACCAAAAGTTCTGGTAAAATTAATCTTCCAACCCTGCTCAGAGAAACAATCAACCACACTAGCATAAGGAGATTGGCAAATCTTATACAGCTTGTCAAATTGGACATTCAAAGGACACTCACAAATCCAAACATCTTTCCAAAAAGTAATATTACGACCATCGCCAAGCTGGAAGCTAGCACCCCTGTCAAATAAATGTTTCACCTTATGCAGCCCTTTCCAAAATTGAGATCCATTCAAAGGATTGGAATCTCTAAAACTCCCTCTAGGGAAGTACTTGGCCTTTAAAACTCTAAACCACAACTCATTATTAGATGTATAAATCTTCTAAATCCATTTAGTTAACAAGCAGTCATTCATAATTCTTGTATTCATAACCTCTAAATCCCCAAAGTCTTTAGGTCTGCAAACAGCCTCCCAATTTCACCATATGATATTTAAAATTATTACTAGCTCCTCTCCAGAAAAACTTAGATCTAATTGAATCCATTCTTCTATGAATCCCCTTACTTAAACGATAAAAACCCATAGTATAGATTAGCAGACTGCTCAGACAACTATTTACCATCACAAGTCTCCCTCCGACAGAAAGCAAATTACTTTCCCAATTATCCAATCTTTTTCCCAATTTAGAAACAACATTCTCAGTAGCTTTATCCCCCACATGTTTATCCCCAATCAAAATACCTAAATAAGAAAATGGGAACTGGGCTAGTTTACAATTGAAAATGTCTGCAATTTTAGAAGCCTCTTCATTGTTACACCCCAACACAAAAATCTCACTCTTGTGATAGTTAATTTTCAAACCAGACATCCATTCAAAGCAATAAAGAAGAAATTTTAGGTTAAGAAAGAACTCATCCTCACAATCTATCATGATCACTGTATCATCTGCATACTGAAGAATAATGATCCCTCCAGGAACCAGATGAGAAGCCACCCCTCTAATAACTCCCTTTCCCTGAGCAGTTTAAATAATAATAGCTAAAGCATCAGCAACCATATTCAAAAGGAGAGGAGATAGAGGATCCCCTGTCTTAACCCTCTATAGGTGCTAAAATAGGAACCAACCTCTCCATTGATGTTAATACTGACTTTACCCCCCCTTAACTGAGCTCATAACCAATCTAATCCAGTGATTAGAAAAGCCCTTCCTCATCATCACCTCCTCTAAAAAAACTCCAACGAATCTTGTCATAAGCCCTTTTGAAGTTAAGTTTCAGAATCACCCCTTTTTTCTTTGACTACTTCATGTCATGGACCACTTCATACAGAACAACTACCCCATCTAAAATGTTTCTACCCTTGATAAAGGCATACTGACTTTCATTAACGATTTTATCCACAATATCTCCCAATCTGTTAGCTAAAATATCTTAGTCAAGATTTTAAAGCTCACATTCAATAGACAGATAGGTCTAAACTGTTTGATGGTATTAGCCTCTTTGATTTTGGGGATAAGAGTAATAACTCCAAAGTTCAATCTCTTCAGGTCTAATCTCCCTTCAAAAAAATCTCTAACCAAGTTTAGAAACCGATCTTTAATTGCCCCCCAAAATTCTTTATAGAACCCAGTAGGAAACCCATCAGGACTAGTAGCAGAATTGGTAGGTAAATCTTTAATGACCTTCAAGATTTCCTCTTCAATGAAATCTTGAACCAAAGCCTCATTATCAACTGCAAACACTCTTTGCTTTAAATTCCAGGTTTCTTGAGCTAAACTCACCCCTTGACTCTCTTCAGAACCAAAAAAGTTTTATAAAAACTATAAATGTGATTTCTGAGGGCCATCTTGTCTGCAATGCTAACTCCCTCATGATCCAAACTAAAAATGTAGTTCTTTCTCCTTCTCCCATTAGCATAGTTGTGAAAAAAAAACAGTATTGGCCCTGTTTGGTACAACTCCAGATTCTCATTTTTCAGATTCTGCTTCTGATTCTATGAGGATCCACTTCTCTGAGAATTTGGAGTTGTCTGTTAAAAGCGTTTGGCTGGTAGGTTGGCTCCAAAAACTATATGAGGGAGGATTAGAGGCTAATAGACCATATTACCCCTGGTTGTAATACTTTAATTGTATTTGTGTCTTTCTCCTATGTATTTGTATACAAATTATAGAATTTCCCCCCAAATATGTTTAGACCATATGAGTGTATATACGTTGTATTTGTATACAATACCAAGTTACATTGCATTTACACTTGCCCTTGCCTTGAAACATCAGCACCTCTGCCCTGCATCAAACGTTCACCGCAATAAATCTGGTCCATTGATTATTATACTGTTATGAGTTATGACATTGTGTGTGTTGTTGATTCTGGATGCCAAGCGCAATTCACGGATGATGTACTACTCAATTCATTCTTACTGTCATGACAAAGTGTGATGAGGATTCTGGAAGTAAATCGCTCATTTATGAAACTGATATACTTCACACATTGTATACTTCCATTTTGCACATGAAAACAAACATCACTCAAAGAAAATAATAAGAGTATTATTACTACACTAAACTAGGAACGTCGCATAGCATCTATATACATCACCTTGAGGCACATGCTATATATCACAAAAGATAAGTGCCTCATCGCCCAAAATCAAAACCCTTGGGCGCAGTTTGGAACTAGCTTGTTAGTGCAACAGTTGCTAATATATGAGCAGGACTAGTAGTAGCCAATGAAAGGATACCGACTATATGAGGGTTATAGAGATGTGAGACAACGATCTCTCATCAGCAGCTGCTTTATATATCAACTGAAGGGTTCTTTTCTTTTTCAGAGCGAGCAACGCTTGTCATAGACCCAATGGCCTCCTTTAACGCTTTCTTGATCTCCTTACTCCCAAGGTCGAATTTCAGTGCTTCCAAGAAGGCATCAACTGCTACTTCGTAGTACTGTACATAGAGAAACACCACGAGGGGGAGATACAAGCGGAGAAAATGAATTAGATTGCGAGGCTAGATTTGATATAGCTAAGCTATACCAAACTGAGAGCTGCGCCTTCACGGTACCATGCCTTCGACCAACCAGGATGTAGCATTTTGCATTGTTCAGTGTCTAACAAAGCTCTGCCCCCTTCTTGCATCCATTACCAGCAAAGGATCCGGTTGGCAAACAAGGTAGCATCAAGTGGATCTATCTCCATTGCCTGCATTTACAACCAGTAAGAACTAAGAATATCAGCACCAACCTATTGAATTGAAAATATACAATGCAAGGTAAGGTAGCTTTAGAGATAGGATTTGCACATGTAATCGTGAGAGTATTTTCAATCGAAGTAGCAAGGATGCTTTGTAGACCTAGATTCTCCTCCCAGCAAGTTTTTTAGACGAAAATCAGGACACATTCAAGCAAAAAAACATAAGAGAATACATCAGGTTAGGTCAATAAGTTACTGGACCTCAATCAGTAGCTTCATGCACTTCAAGGAGTGCCCACAGCATGCCATCATGAGTGGTGAAAAGATATGATTGACGACTGCTTGGTGAAAAGGAAATGAATCACGCTTTGGAAAGAACTAGACAGATCACAGAATAATAAGTTGAAAAAATGTGCCCACCCAGTATTCTACTGCACCTCCTAAAATAAACCATTTCATCATCAAGCCCAAAAAAACGTCACATTTGCCTTTCCAATTTATAAATGTTCATGCAATTAGGTGACTGAAATCAACAAACTTACATCAGCACCATGCTCCAGCAGAATCTTCACAGCCTAATCCTGGTCCTTTGCAGCAGCCAAGTGCAATGGTGTCCCTCGATAATTGATAGGATCCACATCAACTTCTTTGGACAGCAATAGTTTTACAGCCTCGCAATGCCCTGGGGACATAACACTTCCTGCCATAGATGCATAAGATTTCATCTCACCAAGGCGCACACACCTTTCACAGAGGCCGAGTTGACGTCAAACCCTCATTCCTCCACCAGGAACTTGCAGCTCTCCAGGCACCCCTTGCTTGCGGCAAAGTGAAGCGTGTTTTGCTCCTTGGCATCTTTGGCTCCTCGCAAGTCTAGCTTCTTCGGCATTTCTAGCAAGGAGAAATCGTAGCAACTACAAAAGTCAATGAACACAGTCATGTGGGTGAATCAAACAAACAGACGAGAAAAAAAATAAAGAAGAAATCTGCGCAAATGGGACTCCAAATCGGTGTTACTAGGGCATGCCACCGATTAATCCCGTGAAGTAAATCCACGTATTCTCAAATTGGGGGTTTCCGCCTAAATTAGCGAACAAATCGAAGGGAATCAACATCAAATTTTCTCATAGAAATCGCCCAAAAATTAACCGCAGGGAACATCGATTGCAAGTTGCAACCACCCCGCCCCCATTCCCAAATTCGTGCATACTGCATAAGCTTCACGCGGGTGCCCAAAATAAGGGGAGATTCCGGGATTATGCAGCGGCTTATCCGAAATGCGAGATTGAGAGGGAGGGTGGGTGGGTGAGGCGGCACACGCGTGGTGTTCGAGGCGACGCACCAGTGCCGGGCCAGCGCGACGAGGCGGAGGCGGCGTGCGACGGAAATCGCCCGTCGCGAGAGCTCTTGGAGATGACGACGACGCGAGGGAATCACGAAACGGTTCACTTGTGGGGGGTGGACGCGCGCTGGATGAACCAGGTAGTTCAATGGCAGTGGCGGGCAAATAATAGGAACTTCAAGGGGTATTTCTATTTTACAGGGTTTGATTCTCACGAGAATCTGCGGGAAGGCTGCTTCTCCTTGCTAGTTCATTTTTGAGACAACTTCTCGCGAGAATTAGAATCAGTTAGTTTTGAGAAGCTGTGTATTTGGTACTACTCCACGAGATTCAGACGAGAAGCTAGAATCTGGAGCTGTACCAAACAGGATCTTAGCATCCCTTTGGATCAACCAGTCCACACTACCCCTCTGTTGCCAGTATTTTTCTTCCATCTCATACACTAATTCAATCTCAGACTCCAGTTTGTATCTTTGAGTCCATTCTTCAGCATATCTAAGCCTTTGATCAGATCTAAAATATTCTTCTTATTCCTTTTATACACCCTATTCATATTAATCCCCCAACCTCTCAAGTAACATCTTAGAGCTGCAATACACCTACTCCACCAGTCCAAGGAGTAAGTATTGACTGGAGCTTTATTGGTATCTACGAACTCTGGCTCCCGAGAGATCTAAAGTGAAATGGTAAAATGGTGAAGCAATCCTAGGCGGTGAAGAAACGCTGGCACGTCAATCCTAGTGCTAGCGCTGACAAAGCGAAAGGGAAAGAATGAGAGGACAGAGGAGAGAGAGACGGCAGGAGGAAGGAAAGGAATTGAAGAAGGGAAGCAGCATGGAGGACAGGGGAATGGAGGGGGCCCCGCGCGGCCCGGCAACAAGATCCCCTCGCCCGCACGCCCAAACTCCACTCCACTCCACTCTCCACGCCACTACCGAATCACACGCGCGCCCGCCATTGCCCTTCGCTTTCTCCTCCACCCCTAGCTCCCTCCTGCTCGCCTATATCATCATTGCCCCGCCCGCTGCCTGCTGCTCTGCTCACAGGCGGGATGGAGATGAGGTGGGCGCCGGCGCGGCCGAGACCGAAGCGGCGGGCCGACCAGCCGTCCTTCTCGTCCACGCTGCTCGACGCGATCTGCGACTCCATGGACGAGCCGGGGCACCAAGAACGGCGTCGTCAGCGGCGAGAACCGTGGGGCAAAGAAGCAGCAGGAGGCGACCCTGCATTACTACTACTACAAGCCCTCCTTGGCCGCCAGCCACCGGGCGCGCGCGCCGCCGACGCCGGCGGGCGCCGCCGACGCGGACTGCCCCGGCCGCGGGTACTTCTCGTCCTCGGAGGTCGAGTACTCCCTCCGCCGCCTCCGCCCCATCCGCACGGCTGGACCCGGCGGCGGGGGCGCGGCGCTGCCACAGTACAAGCAGCAGTCGGTGGCTCAGGACAAGGCGATGGCAGCAAAGAAGCCGGCCGCCTCTGCCAGACCGGCCTCCCCCGGCGCGCGGCTCGCCAGCTTGCTCAATTCCATCTTCTCTGGCAAGCGGCCTTCGGCGCAGCGTCAGACGGTTCCGGCGGACCAAGAGCCTGCGTGCTCGACGGCGCCGTCGTACGCGCGGTCCTGCCTTGCCAAGACGCCGACGTCGGCGCGGCCGTTGGCGCGGGCGAATCGTAGCCGGAGTACTCGGACCGTGAGGTTCCTGGACATCGACGGCGAGGTGGCGGTGGCCGCCGCGGCGGTGGGTCGCTGCCGCCGAATCCCGGTGGTGGAGGTGGAGGAGGTGCTGCTCCGGCCGGTGGACGTCGAAGCGGACAGCGACGACGGTGGCGGCGAGGAGAGCAGCGACGCGAGCTCCGACTTGTTCGAGCTCGAGAACCTCGCGGCCATTGCTCCGTCGAGCGGCGGGGGCGGTCTCGGTGGCGCGTACGGGGACGAGCTGCCTGTGTACGGGACGACCGGAATTGGGCTCCGTCGTGGCATTGGCCATGCCCGTCCGTATGGGTATGGTCTTCACCGGAGTTGTAGAAAGGTTGTTTGATTTGGAATAAGTAGAGTGGGCTCATTGTAAAATAGTCCGATAGTTTGTTTCTTTTTCGTATTGTCTTTCCTATTCTTTTTCGTAGTTTTGAGGCGGCGCGTATTTGTAACTGTGGTTATAATTTGCACTTGTGTCAACAAAAATCAAATAGATGGTTTTATCTTCATTTCCATGCAAATTGAATGCATCTGTAAGACAACTGGGGAATCGTTTGAATTATTGGTTTTAAAGTTGGCATCAAAATGGACTCCAAGGGAGACAACATAAACTATGAATTTTAATTCAAAATTAATAAATAAAAAAAAACCACTCTAGCTAAGTCAAGAACGTATCCGAAGAGGGACAACTAGCTAGAGAAAAAAAAAAATCGAACTCTAGTCGTTAACCACAGCACCGAACTTAACTATCAAGATTTACAACTCCCATGCTACCAACCACGCACATTGACATAGCCCCCAAAATTTTTGATGCTGGAACGGTTTCACATAGTACTATTATTTCACTGACAGTTCTACCTGGTAAGGCTGCTCTTAATGGGCAGTATCTTAGTGCAGTTTCTTAGTGCATAAGGAGTGTTAAGATACTATTTTCCCAATGCATTGTTTCTTATGGTTTAGTATCTTAAGTTGTTTCATTTAATTACATGCATGAGCTGTTTTGCGTTGGATTTCAAGCTGAACTAATATCTAAATTAGATACTAGACTACCCCCTCTCTTCATTAACTATGGTGTCACATCATTATTTTGCTTACATAGCATACTAAGATACCAGTCAAGGTGGAGCACTGGGAGTAGCCCTAAGCGCCGTACCAAAGCAAAAGGCGCAGACCTTGTTGACTAGGTTAGGTAGGTTAGGCGCTGATAACCATTAGCGAAAGTTTTTCCTGAAAAGGAAGGGAAGCTGAAAGGGATCCAGGGTGAGGGATTTGACAGGGATGCACACGCTTTCATCATCACGAGAATCATGAAATGGAGCCTTGTCATGTTAAGCCGTGACACCTGACAACTTGCGAACGAAGGGATATGATACTACCAGCGATTATGGCCCCTTTTAATAGGGTGAATAATTGGTGATTTGTCTAGACTCCAGACCAAGTGGTTTTTTTTTTCTGTCCCGTGACGTGCGTTCTGCTAAGATTGACGTTCAATCCTAAATTTCAGTCACTTTCCTCGACCTTTGAACAGAGATCTTGTGAAATTGTCCGGAGAACTTCGCAAATCGCAATGCATAAAGATGTACTGCTTGTGGGGGCAGGCGGCGAGGAGGCGTGCGGAGCTGCGACCGGCGTGACGACGAGGGAGGAGAGAGCTCGATTCCGAAGGTCTAATGTCCGCAGTATTTCTATTCAATTTAGCCTTTCCGGGTGCTGTGATGTACTCTATAACCCATCTCGATCCATCAATTCGAAAACTGTACCTCTCCGAGCTGTGAACTCACGACGAAGCTGCAAATGGACACGTCCGGTCTTCCTTCCGTCCGTCTCGAAAAAACAGAAAGCAAAAGGATCGAGACCGTGACTAAAGATCAAAAGGATCGTGAACCTTTCATTCTTTTTTTTTCCTTGCTTCGATGCCGTTAAAGCGTCCGCATTCGATCGATCGGATCGATCGAGAAAGGGCGATTGCAATGCGGCGCCGATCCCCAGGACCGGCTGTTGCTGCAAAAGAGAGAGAACCAGATAAGAAGAAGAGGAATTTTTGGGAGTTTGTTCTTGTAGTGTTGCCTCACCTTTGATCGAGCAGTCTCGTCTTGTGCGTGCGTCGCATCGTTCGTACGTGCCGCCAAAAAAGCAAAGCAGAAACGGTGGAGGCATGAATGCATCGGATCGGTCACCTCGCTGTTGGATTCTCATTTCATCAGCCAGGTGCTGTGCAAGGGGAGAAATGCACGCGGTGCAGCTAGCCCCTAGGTCGCCGTTACATGGGATCGTCACCGGCCGCTCCCTGCCCTCACCCGCGGCTAGCCGCCCTTCCATCACTCGGACGTCAAACCGTACGCAACCTAACTCGCTCGCCGTCGGAAGATGTAAGAATGGTATTACTGTTTTGTAGCATTTTTCATATGTTCATTAAAAGATATCTCCATAGACTCCACTAGAAAAACCACTGAAAGGTCATCGGGAGAGTCTGAATTCACAATATATCTTACAGAATTGAAGCCCGAAGGTCTTCAAAATGGAATGCGTGCATACAGCAGCACACTGGTACTGTAGGCAATGGAACATGCATGGGATCAGATCTTTCACGTTTGCATTTTGCCGATGAAGAAAGGAAGACATTGCTGCCGGAGGCATATTCCTCTGTTGAAGCAATTTTTTTAAGTACAAAGGAGGACACACATGCACTCAGGCACACCCCCAACTCACACACCACAATTCACAGACCCGTGGATGTGTCCACTAGCACACGTCTAACTCAGAGCGGAAATCTAAATCTCACAAAGCGTGAGTACACGCTTTGATCACTGAATATACACACGTGTGTATGTACTGTTCCTCACGTGACCTGGCCTCGGGTAACCGGTAGGAAATCCTAAGTTGGATCAGGGGTTTGTAACATACGAACCCACCACTGGGCTATGGCTTAGTAGCTCTCTGTGAAGCAATTGAACAAGCGGCAAGGAAGGAGTGGGGAAGCCTATCGGCCAGGACCTATACCCGTCGGTGTTTATCCAGACGTTGAGAAAGGCTGTAATCAAGCTAGCGGTTTGGACGTAGTCTGTTAGAATACAGTAGGACCGAGGCGGCCAGGCCTTCAATTTCCAGGTGTATGAAAACGAAAGACCTGAATTAATTGAATTTCTTTTTTCTCTTTTGCTTGTCTTATTGTAAGATAGGACGATATTTGCTCTCGACCTGATCATGTGTCAGCTTGTTTGTTGACCTATAGTATGAACTCTAGTGTTTTATTTTTGAAACGGAAGAATTCTAGTGTTATATATGAATATGGTTTGCTAGGGAGTACTGAGTGTTTTTGGGTTTGTGAGTACTTAAGTTTTTTTTTTATATATACTATGCTTGGTGATATTTCATTAGGGGAAGAGTCAAAGTGATCTCATGCATTGAATCTAGATATAAGAGTTCAAAATTTGAGTACTAGTTAGCAACAAAATACTCAAGTACTCCCTAAACACCACCTATATGAATAAAGTGCCGGCTGTTGTGTTCATAGCCGGCAGCACATTGGAAGTTGGAACCAACGATGGCACGTACTAAAAACATTGGATTCTCACGGCTAGCTTGGTTTAACCTACTTGAATCCTATCTTTTTCTTGAGATCGTTTGGTTTGAAGTCTAAGGTTATCATATATAAGGCAAACGTTTGGTTTCCTACTATGTTTAGACTTACCACAGTTTGTTAGGCGAGTAAGGAGCTCTTGCCAATGAAATTTTTGCCACAAGTGTGGCGGGGAAAACGAGCACCACGCTCCTCGGCATGCCATAACGCCAACTCCCCTCACCACCCCCACCCCCACCCCACCCCATCCCATCCCATCCCATCCAGATTAAAGTCAATTCTTCTGTCTTTTCTCACACTTCAGAGCACTTTCCAGCACACACCACTCACCACTAGTCCACAACTATGAATTGAAGAGGTACTAAGCTTGTCCCCATCGCCACCTCCCACGCTCCTGTAACACCCTCTCTTGCCATCTCTTCCCTCCTCCCCTCATCTCCTCTCTTGCATGCAAACTGGTACTCTCTGGGATCTCTGAAGCAAACACCCTTTATGAGACCCTATCGCCAATCCTGTCTCCATCTACTAGTCGGCTTGCTTGTTCTTTATCCTACTATCATTGTCGTCTAGTCACTCGGGTTCAGAAGTCAGTTCATGTAGGAAAGAAAGCAAAGATAATACTTCATCCCTTGCTTGACACCTTGGTTGGGTATTGTTTCCTTTTGATATATGAAATATTTGGTTTTCTTTGTGAGATCTTAACCTTTTGTATTACGGAATGCATGCTCGTAAATCGATTCTTAATTGCTTTGCCTAATGAACAAAGTGTATCATTTGTCCTGTGTTGTTTGTTCTAGATTTTACTGAATCAATCATACTCCTACTAACTATTGTCATAATACTTTTGGGAAGTAACTACTGTCATTTTTAAACTTGCTTTTAGACTGCAGATGTACAACTTAGCATTTTGTTGGAACCTTGTTAAATTATGGTCAGATCAAAGAAAGTATCGTATTGTTTTGGCCCAATCTTTTACTTTACAGTAATCGTGTAGTAACACTTCGGCAATTATATAGTAACACTCCGTCTTTCGTATAGTAACACTCCGGTGTTGGTGTAGTAACACAATATCCTTTGTGCAGTATCACTCCAGTGGTAGTGTAGTAACACTCTGGCGGTGGTGTAGTAACATGATTCACATTATCCTTCGTGCAACAACACGATGTCCAAAAACATGTTTGCTTATATGTAGTAACAATTCTCTAAAATAATCAAAAGAATTTCTTTCTTGGAGATACGGTAATTTGACCACTCTAAAGTTTGGTAGATCATAACCACCTTTGGCTACAAACCAAACAGCTACCATAGATTTTTGCCAAACTTTCGTGGTATAGATCCAAACAGTTGCCACATGAAATTTGCCATGCCTAACTTTAGTCGTGGCTACCAATGAAACTACTTGATTTCGCCACACAGTTAGGCAAGCCACATGTGTGACTAATGCCTAACGTTAGGCTATAAACCAAACAAGCCCTTAATCTTTAATCTCAGTCAAGTGTCTATGAACTGGTTTTTCCAAGGAAGATCCCCTCTCCAACATCTAATATTCCAAACGGACATCTCTTGATATGCCCTGAAAAGAAAATCGTTTTTATGAGGGGACTATCATCATTCAGCCATATAGGGGAGAACCAGAACTGGGACTTGGGCCGTGCTTTTCCGGATCGATCCGAGGCCCGGTCGGCACGGCACGCACCGGGCTGGACCAACATGGCATGAACGACCGGGCCTGAGAATGCGTCGTCGGGCAAGACGCGACAAAGACAAACGGGCGGTTGGGCGTGCTTGGGCCTACCGCACGAAGAGACCGGTCGGCCAATCCCTCCCCTGGCTTGGCCCAATCCCATTCCTCCCCCATCCTGGCCTAACCCCAACCCCCCTCCCCCTCCCAGCTCGTCCCAATACCCAATCCCATGTGCTGCCTTCCTTCCTCAGTCCCTCTTCCTCCTGCCGCTTCCCTTCCTCAACTCCTCTAGCCGCCTCCCTCACTCTCCGGCACTCCCTGCCTACGTGCCACCGGCCACCTCCCTCCCTCCAGCCGCCTCCTCTCCTCCTTCCACACTCGCCTTCCCCTCTCCCTCAAGATCTGGAGGCGACAGGGGTGATTGGATCTCGCAGCGGCGGTCGTGATGATACAGGCAGCGGCATGGCTCCCCCTTCTAAGATCCAGCAGTGGATATCGATGGCGACCATGGAGGCGGAGGTGGCCATGCCGACAACTTGTGGAGATCCAGTGGCGACGGTCTTCCTCCACCAAGATCCGGCGGGTGGTGGAGATGCGATGGCGGCCAACTTCCTCCATCAAGATCTGGTGACGGACATGGACTCGTTGTTGTCCCTCTTGCCCTCTTCGTCTTCCTGGGCGGCGGCGGCCGTCTTCCCGGGCGACGCAGTTCTCGTCCTCATCATTGTCAAAGCCGCCGCTCGCTCAAGGCCGAGCCTGGGTCGGCACGGCGCGGCACAGTGGCTCATCATGCTTTGGGCCGTGCTTGGGCCTCATCGGAGGTGTGTCGTGCCGGCACAGCACGCCACGCCGAGGTGGTCATGCCCGCCCGACATGGCCCGAAGCATGACGTGCCCGTGCCATGCTGGCATGGCACAGTTTGACTCCTAGCTCTAGGGGAGAACCTAATCTCTGATGGCTCGATCGAGATATTTTACGAGTACTGCATTTGTCAGCACCGGTTGAGGGGTGAATTCCTCTAGCTCAAGCACCTGATATTGAACGGAGTCGCCATTTTTGAAAAAAGAGATTATTGTTGAAGTTAATCCAGCGGCTCCAATAACTAGCCATAATGCCGCATGACTGCCAGTCCTTGCCATGCAAAGCAAAAACTGAAATACTTATTGCCATGATTATCAATTAGCCATGCACAACGTGAAGTGTAGCTTCAGTTACTTGCATGGCTGAGTAATTGGCGCATGATTTGTAGTAGTATCAGTTACCATTTTTCTAGTATAAATAAGAGAATGAAAAACTAGAAATACGCTGGTTTTAGCAGCACCAAACACTTGTGTTCATTGTGTTCTTGAGTGCGCATTTGATTACCGGTGATCCACGACAATTGGTATCAGAGCGAATACGCTCCTGGGGTCGTCATGTCTGTTCAATTGGCTTCCGTTGGCGGTGGTGATCGTTCGCCATCGCCCCCTCCTCGACGTCGGGTATCGCACTCACCTGTGCCGCGCCGAGGGCGCCATCGCGTCGGTGAAGTCGTCATCGAGCGTGTCGTCAAGGAGGCAGGCGGCTCGGTCCAGTACCCCATGCTTACGCGCACCAATTACCAAGAATGGTCTTTTGTTGATGCGCGTGAATCTGCAGTCCCAAGGACTGTGGCAGGCCATCGAACCGGAGGAGGGAGAGGTCGCCGAGGACCGCCGCGCCGGCGCCATTCTCGCGCTCCGTGCCGCCCGAGATGCTAGGGTCGCTGGCGCGCAAGCACACGACGCATTCCGCCTGGGAGGCGGTCAAGATCGCGCGCGCGGCGGCGGCAAAGACGTTGCGGACACCAACGCCAATACCGCCAAGTAGTTCGGAGATCGCATTCGCGAGGGGAGTCGATTGACGATTTCTCACTGGATAGTGAGCCTCGCCAACAATATCCGCGTCCTCGCGCGACGCCACCGATGGAGAGATCGTGAAGAAAATGCTATAGGTCGTCCCCGAGCACCTCGAGCAAATCGCATACTCCATCGAGACTCTCCTCGACGTGAACCAGCTCTCCGTCGAGGAGGTCACCAGCCGTCTGCGTGCCATCGAGTAGCGGAAGAAAAATCAAAGACCGTCCGCGCTCGCTCACGGCAAAGAAGGGCCGTCTTCTTCTCGCCGAGGAGTACTGGCTGGCGCGGATGAAGCTGCGCGACACTGGCGAGGCCGGTGGCTCCAGCAGCGGCAACAACAAGAAGCGCGGCAAAACACGTCGTGGCCGCGGTGGTGGTGGCGGCGTGCGTGAAGGCAAGGGCAGCTCGTCTTCAAACGGGCCGATCTAGGAGAACACGTCGGACCGGTGCCATAACAGCGGGAAAGTTGGCCATTGGGCCAGAGACTGCCGCAGCAAGCCCAAGAAAACTGCACAAGCCCACGTCGTGGAAAGAGAAGAGGACGAGCCCACTTTGTTGGTGGCACATGCAACTCTTTCTTCTCCATCCGCTCCAGCTGTTACGCCGCTGCATTTAATCGCCGATACGCTCGCATCGTCGTGCCGCGTCGAGATCCACGAGGCCAAGGTTTTCGCCCAACTCGGATCATGGGAGGACCATGACGATCGACGATGGGTGCTCGACACCGGCGCCACCAACCACATGACGGGCGCGCGCACTGCCTTCTCCGATCTCGACAGGGGAGTCTGTGGTACCGTCCATTTCGGCGACGGATCCGTGGTGGAGATTGAAGAGCGCGGCACGATCATCTTCAATTTCAAGAACGACGAGCACCGCGCGTTGGTGAGGGTGTACTACATTCCCCGTCTGACGGCGAATATCATTAGTCTTGGTCAGCTGGAGGAGGCCGGATGTCAGATCGAGATCTACTCTGGCGCTCTGCGCATCTACGATCAGCAACACGACCTTCTTGCTCGGGTGCGTCATTCTACATCGCGCCTCTACATCCTCGGAGCTCAGACGGACGGCCGTGTGCTCGCTCGGCGCCGCGACACCAAAGCGCGCCTGGCGCTGCATGTGAGGTACGGGCACATCAGCTTCAAGTCGTTGCGTGCGCTCGCCCAACAGGAGATGGTACGTGGGTTACCGCTGCTTGATCAGGTCGATCAGGTGTGCGACAGCTGCCTCGCCGGCAAGCAAAGGCGCGCCATTCCCTAACAAGGCGCTACGGCGAGCAGAGCACATCCTCGACCTAGTCCACGACGACTTATGCGAGCCCATCGAACCCACGACACCAAGTGGTAACAAGTATTTTCTACTGCTTGTTGATGATGCGAGCCGGTACATGTGGCTCCATCTACTATCGAACAAAGATCAGGCACTTGCGCCGATCAAGAACTTCTAGGCGGCGGTGGAGGTCGAGTCAGGCAGACGGCTCAAGGTCCTACGCACCGATCGTGGGGGGGAGTTCACCTCCGTGGAGTTTGGCGAGTACTGCGCCGAACGTGGTGTCCAGCGGCAGCTCATCGCCCTCTATTCATCGCAACAGAACGGGGTGGTGGAGCGTCGCAACCAGAGCATCGTCAGCATGCGTGGTGCATGCTCAAGGCGAAGGGGCTCCCTGGCTATTTTTGGGGTGAGGCTGTGAACACTTCTGTACACGTCCTCAACCACGCCCCGACACGTGCGCTCGACGGCAAGACTCCCTTCGAGGCCTGGCACGGGGAGTGCCCCGCCGTCCATTATTTTCGGACATTCGGCTGCGTCACACACGTTAAGTCCACACGGCCGGGACTCAAGAAGCTTGATGATCGCAGCACGCCAACCATCTTTGTCGGCTATGAACACGGCTCCAAAGCCTACCGCTGCTACGACCCCTCAAGCAGGCGCATCACTGTGTCACGCAACGTCGTGTTCGACGAAACGGTGCAGTGGAGCTGGGGCGGCGACGAGAATATTGATGATCCGGACAGTGGCGAGCCATTCGTCGATGAGTATACCTCGGAGTAAATCTTCGGCATGCCGCGGGACGATGCGGAGACACCAGCGCACCTGACTCCTTCCCCTACGCCCACGGCGACTCTAGGACCCATGACGCCGCCGCGCAGAGCCGGCCGAGTTCGTCTCACCACCGCCGATCATGAGGAAGATCCGACGCCCACTTTGCCCACGCCATCGACGCCGCCATCGGACCAGCCGCCGCCGGGCTTGTGCCCGGTGCTCGACGAGGAGTTGCGATTCACCACGGTGGACAAGCTCGTCTCTTCGGGCCGAGGCAGAGCGCGAGGCGAGCCGGGCGCCGCGATGCATGAGGAGATGAAGTCGATCGAGGACAACAACACGTGGGAGCTCGTCGCGCCCCCACCGGGCACCGTGCAATCGGGCCTGGCGGGTCTTTAAAGTGAAGCAATGAACACGGCAATGTCATCCGCACAAGGCGCGTTTGGTCGCCAAAGGCTACGTTCACCGCGCGGGAATCGACTTCGACGAGGTCTTCGCTCCGGTCGCGCGAATGGAGTCCGTGAGGGCACTGCTGGCTCTGGCAGCCCACGAGCACTGGGAAGTCCATCACATGGACGTGAAGAGTGCCTTCCTCAACGGGACCTCAAGGAGGAAGTGTACGTGAGCCAGCCGCCGGGTTTTGTCGTCAACGGCAGCGAGCACAAAGTACTGCGTCTTCGCAAGGCGCTGTACGGTCTCCGACAAGCACCGAGGGCCTAGAATGCCAAACTTGATGCGTCCATGGCATCACTTGGTTTCCAGAGGAGCAGTTCCAAGCACGGCGTGTACATGCGGAGCCGAGGGTCATCGCGGCTAGTAGTCGGGGTCTACGTCGACGACTTGATCATCACCAGCACCAGCAGCGACGAGATCATGGTGTTCAAGCTCGAGATGAAGCGCGTCTTCCTCATGAGAGACCTCGGCCATCGCCGCACTACCCGGCATCGAGGTAAACCAAGGGCCAGCGGCATTTCACTATGCCAATCCGCTATGCAGGAAGCCGCTGAGCTCGGCGCAAGATGAGCACTGCAACCCCGCCCGTGCCGATGGAACCAAGACTCAAGTTGAGCAAAGAGAGCACTGCTCCACTTGTGGACGCCACCGAGTACAGGCACATCATTGGTGGACTACGCTACTTGGTGCACACCCACCGCACCTTGCCTCACGCGGTGGGCTATCTCGAGCCGGTTTATGGAGAAACCACACGAGGACCACCTCAACGCGTGAAGCGCGTGCTACGGCAGACATGGCGGAACACGTGATTACGGCTTCACTACGCCAGAAGGAGGATGAACAAGCTCGATCGGTTGGCTACGCGACGCCGATATGGCGCGACATCGACACGCCGCAAGAGTACCAATGGCGCCATCTTCTTCCTCGCGCAACCCCATTACCCGCAATCCTCCGCGAAGGTGGTAGCCCTGCCTCATGCGAGGCGTAGTACATTGCGGCGCTACAGCACCGCCAAGGCGTCGCTAGCTCGGCCAGTGTCCGACATGGTCAGACGGAGTCCGAGCGCCGGAGCTCAAGGTGGACAATCACCGCTATCGCCTCGGCAAGAAGAACCCCGCCTTACATGACCGAAGCAAACATATCGACACTCGCTACCACTACATTCGGAGTGCATCGATGGAACAAGATCATCCTTCGGCATATTCCGACGGAAACCGGTGGCGGACGTTTCGACCAAGGCGCTTGGACGCGCAGGCTCAAAGAATCGCGCGTTGATCGGCGCCAACAAGATTGGTGAGCAAAGAAGGACTAGGGGAGAAATGTTGAAGTTAATCCGCGGCTCCAATAACTAGCCATAATGCCGCATGATCGCGGTCCTTGCTATGCAAAGCAAAACCAAATACTTATTGCCATGATTATCGCTAGCTATGCACAATGTGAAGTGTAGCTTCGCTACTTGCATGGTGAGTAATTGGCGCATGATTTGTAGTAGTATCGCTACCATTTTGCTAGTATAAATAAGAGAATGAAAACTAGAAATGCGCCGTTTTAGCAAAGACCAAACACTTGTGTTCATTGTGTTCTTGAGTGCGCATTTGATTACCGGTGATCCACGACAATTATATTAAATAACTACGTTGTCTCCTATAAAATTTTGGGTGCCGATATGTGACGAAATGGCTCTCCGACATGTGTCTTCCATGCCGATCTTGAGTACTACGCTTGCATGTACCGTTGAACAATGAGAATAGAGGCTGTTTTGAAAAAAAGATTTGTTAGGATTTTTAAGTAACTACGCCTCCTGCAATATCCTCGTGTTCTCCTAACAGGTTCCCATCTGCGACAGCTCTCGACACATGTCTTCCCCATGGATTCGCATCCTCCGCTATTTGCATTAGCAAAGTTAGAGGAGCACAGTGCCGTGGTATTGCAGCGATCTAAGCCGTCTGATCCGGAAAAAGCAACCCGATCATCGCTATGATCTTGCTACTGATGGCGTACACGATCTCATCCATCGTTTCCTGATCTGACGGCTGTGAAGTAATGTTATAGTACTGTAGCATGTGATGTTGCTTTGCTATATCACATAGTTCGTTTTTGTCTTCGTCTTCCGTACCATTGAACAGGGGAGACATGCCCAGTCTCATGGGGAGCAATCCTCTAGGAAAACAGGTCGCCGTTTCTACTGACGACGACTGACGAAGTACAGCAGCATACAGTACGCAGACGAACGAGGTCTAGAAAGCAAGCAATGGCGCAACGCGATACGCAGGGAGGCAGAAACTTGATTGATGGTAGCGGAAGGATGGTAGGTGCCAACCGTTTACTGGATCACCATTGCTACTAGCTGGTCCCACGTACAGGTCTGTGCAACGACCAAATCCAATCCGGAATGACTGGGGTGATGGGCAGATAGTCCAATTGAATCAAGTACACCTCAGCATGGCCCCACGTGGCAGAAAGGGGTTTACTACTTTACTTTATCACTTGCCTGCTACTAGTACTAGTAGTAATCTTGAATTCTCGATCTGACATGTGAGTTATCATACGTGTTTCGCCGTATAATGGCTTGCTTATTTCAGTTTTGCACGCAACCCTAGGTGGATTATCACAAATTCTAGGCATTCCGGGGTCAGAATCTGGCACATCACCACTGACTCATCTCTTCTTTATCTTCACAATTAGGAGTTCCTAAAGAGGTCCTGATCGTTCCACTCAAGCTACTAGTCTGAAATCAGAGAGATTAGATATTGAAGTCTTCTCAGTAACTTGAAGTCTAAAATTTCATCTCATGCTTATCTCAAATTCCCAATTCTCACACCAGTTATTGAATCTGTTTAAGTAGGCATCATAATTCAGAAGTGTTTCTCTTCTACAGAAACAAAAGATCAGTTTTGCTCTGAAAATATCTCAAGCTCCTCTTTCCAGCAAGAACTTTCGAAGTATCACACACATCAGCAGCTTCAGCCTCCTGCTGCCACAAGCAACTCCATGACAACTGACACATGCACACACAAACTCACAAAGCACTATCAGTTCCTACCCTGTAGAGGAACCACACTACAACAAGCTAATAATTAACCAGGATGTGCAAAATAACATACGATGATCAAACCATCATCCAATTGCACACCAACTGAAACCATCAAAAGAGTTCATGAAATGTAAAAGGATTATTCATTTCACCAAATTTTTCATCGTCGTCATCGTCGCCGCCACCACAGGAGAGTGGAAACCCAACAAAATCTTGCATCCTAAGATCTCACGAAGAGATCTAAGAGAAATGCACACACTAAGATATGTACAAGGATCATGCATTCACTTGGTTGCTAAGGTTATTGCATCTATGCCTAATCATAATTTAGAGAGACCCTTCCTTGGCCGAGAGCCGCTTCAAGAACTCGTAGGCGGTGACCATGGTGGCCGCGGATAGCGACATGGACGCCCACCTCGGCCCGAGCCCACGGTAGCACGCGGTCCACCCGCCTTCCCGCACCAGAGCGCGCGCCGCGGCCGCGAGCGACGTCGGCCGGGCCCCGGCGTCCATGACCTGGAGCCGCGTCTTGACGGTGTCCAGCGGCATGGTGACCAGGGCGGCCGCGCCACCCGCTGCGGCGGCGCTCGCGCCTTGCACGGCCATCACGGACGAGTGGTTGTCGCGGTGGGCGGGGTCGATGGAGCGCCAGATGAGGCGCTGCGCCGTGGCGTAGGATGCCCACCACGCGGCGCTTGAGGGCGCGTACGTGAGGACGGAGACGCCGAAGCCGCGGTACAGGCCAGGCACGCCGTCGGCGTGGAGGATCTTCCGGACCGCGTCGGCGCCACTGCGGTAGCGGCCGGCGGTCTGGACCATGAGGCGCTGGCTGACGACGTCGACAGGGGTCCAGACGACCTGCGCGGCGACGGCGGCGGAAACGCCGCCCGCAGCCGAGGCCGCCGCGGATGCCGCGGGCTCAGCGACGCCGAGGCGGACGGCGGCGGAGCCCACGGCGCTCTTGGTGGCCTCGAGCGCGGCCATGTAGAGCGCGCGCGGGCACCGTGCCC
The DNA here is from genome assembly GCA_036346255.1 of Ampelocalamus luodianensis. Taxonomy (NCBI): domain Eukaryota; kingdom Viridiplantae; phylum Streptophyta; class Magnoliopsida; order Poales; family Poaceae; genus Ampelocalamus; species Ampelocalamus luodianensis. The sequence continues at coordinate 31,237,413 of CM070635.1, read as the reverse complement.
GCGAGGACGCGCCGAAGCCGCGGTAGAACCCCCGTGGCCCGTCGCGCCGGAGGATTGCCGCCGCAGCCGCTGACGCCGCAGCCAGTGGTGGCGGCGCGACCTGCAGGTGCGTCTTGAGAACAACGGCCGGGTAGAACGCGGCGGAGACGCCGGAGAAGAGCGCGGCGCCGAGGAGGAAAAACCGCGACTTGTCGAGCATCTCCCAGCTCACCTCCGCCGGCATCCTCCGCACCTCCTCCTCCCCATCCGCCACCGCGCCGCCGCCATCCTCCACGTCCAAGGCGCTAAAGCTCATCCCTTCACGCCCCCGCCACCAACCCAGATCCAGTCAAATCTTGCAGCAGCAAGGAGTCAGAGGAGGAAGGGGTGGAACATCTCGCGCGCCGAGTGGACGTCGCCTGCGATGTCCCCAGTCGGCGACGGCAGCATCTCCGGCGAGGCAAGGCTTCCTCCTCTTGTCCCTCTGGGTTCTTGGGAGGAACGGGAGAAGCGGCGGCCTGTGCGAATCGAAAATGAAATTTCTGGGATCCCGAGGGGTGAGTGAACATTTATACGTGAGAGGATTAGGTGCCCGCACGGGGGCCGCCACGTGGCTTGAGGTGTTGGCCGCCGGGGCTCGCCGCTGAGATGGGAGTCTTATCGGCTGCGGTGAGCCTGTGACTGAGCAGTAAGCACGATCGATCTGAGAGTAATTTGGGCCCGGCCTATTTAACGGAACCGCCTTGGGCCATTAAGCCGGTTCGGCCATCAGAATCTGATTAGGCCTTTCTCGACCCATTTTAATGCTGAAATCACAGATAAACTGTGCACAAGGCCCAATTGGATGGTTCTTGGAGGGCTTGTCCAAGGACGCAATAGGGGCTAGGGTTGCAAACGGCTTTCAAAGCGAATTCTCCCGCGGAGAAACGAGTATCCGGTGCTACTGGTATTTGACTCCGCGGAATAGGACACGTGATAAGTGATATCTTTCTGTATCTACTCCGATTGCACCTTTAGTAGTTGACTGTTTGCTTTGAAGCTTGTACGTACCCTAATTTCTGGTAGCTTTGATCAGATTTGGCTTTCATTCTATTCACTACTTGAAATTTGAGAAGGTTCCATTTTTGTTGGCTCCCCATTTTATTTTGACAGTATTTGGTTGGAGAATGAATTTGTACATGGATTGACTAGTGTATTCATTTTAAGGCTCGCAACCCATACTTCACGGGTTCGAATCCAGAAAAATCGTAGTAGAAAATAAAAACAAATAAATATTTGTGCTCTCTTATCATAAACGAGAACGACAAGGTGCCACACTGTCACACTATGCTAAGGTTGGCATGAACTCAGGTTTTATGGACGGTAATGATGTGTCATGCAGGCAGCGAAGGTGCCAATGGTACGGCCGGGCCATGGTAGGCACTCAAGGAACCAAAACATGCTTCTGAATTAAAACATCAAGTAAGTACTCGTATTGGTTCTGTTTTGGTGCATGGAGATGTGCATGTGAGAATAGGAGCAGCACGTGCACTAGCACTGGAGGGAGAGAGCCAGATGGTTAATGGTTTGGGCCAGAAGGGAAGGATGAGCTAGGTCGTGTGGGCGGAGCGCAGAAGCCAGAAGAAATCAAAAGGGGCACGACCTGAAATTCTACCAGTGTTCAGATTGGAAGTTTACTAATCCGCATTGCTTAAAGATTAATTTTAGTTGGTTCTTTCTTTAGTTAGTTTAAAACCCATGCCTAGACCGGACGAATTGAACTTTAGTGTCTTCCAATTGGATTAGCCCCTTTTCAAGCTATCCCATTTTTTTTAATTCCTTACGGGTGTACGCTCTTTTTGTGTGTTCTTTGAACTTGGTTATAAGTTTGTGGTACCTTTTGTTATTCAAACATTGCAATGATATGGTCTGTTTTTCACTTTAACCTCTTCCAGACAAATTTCCATGAACACTCTATGTGCCAATGCATCCCATATTGTAGTGTTGGAAGACAATCCTTTTTCCATCTATGACATAATAATAACATCCACTGCTATTCAGTGAAATGATCATAACCTAATTTAATTTTACAATGCTACCAACATCTAGCCACAAAAAATTAGCCATATGGCAGTAACACATAAAGAGCGGGAAATGTAAACATGCAAGTCAGAGAAGATATTAGCAATCCAGCACAACAACAGCCGTTCCACTTTCTTAGCATTGATACAAGATGCTATGTCAACCATAAGCAACAATCACAAAAATCCTGAGAACAATAATAATGGATGCTTCCTAGGTTTGTCACAATTTTGAAACACATATAAACAGCAAACAGACCAATAGCCTCTTCTGCTAGTGGGGAAATAATGCTCAGTTTGTATAATTCCACCATAACACAACATTTAACACAATTTTTTCATGAACTATTTCCAATCACATAGACAAATTTTCTCCCAAACAACCACTGATCTAAACACAAGTTGTTACATCTCAAGTATAACAAATCATGCATGACTGATTCATAAGTTGACTTGAAAGAAAACAAACAATTTAGTTGCCTCCACAATTTCTCTGAATTGGCTTAACAATATTATTTGGAATACCAAGAATCAAAATCCAATATAAATCCTTAGTCTAGCAGTTTGTTGCTCAGATCTGAAATTTTGAGACGGGAAGAGGTGGAGCCTTACCTCGATGGAGTGAGGTTGCGCAGAGCAGCCAGAGCAAGGCTAATGGTGAGGATGTACGACTACAACGGAGGGTGCTAGGTGGGACGAGGATGACAGCCGGAGACGCTTAGGGACGATGGAGGTTGGGACGAACGGTAGTGTCGGCGAACGGAGCTGGTGGGAGGCATCAGCGCTTGGAGACGATGGCGGGAGGAGGATAGAGGGTTGGAGCTTCTCGCGTCGCTAGGAGGGGCCAGAGAGGCAAAACCCTAGCAGCCTTGTGCAAGCAGACAGGGTTTCGATTACCAGTATTATTTTATTGGGGAGGGGGCGATAAGTCCGATTCTGCTGTTTTTTGGTTTTTTCGGTAAGTTTCGGCCAAAATTTTCAAATCACAATTTAAATTTTAAAAATCGGACGAAAATTGACCGAAATATTTTGAAAAATCGCCAGATTTTGGCCGAAAATCGGTGAGCCTAGATTCTGGCCCGTTTCCATATAGCAAGTTTACAGGAAAAAAGTCCGAACACAGAATTAAGAAATTTCATGCATTACAGAAATAATCCAAAACACAGATTCTGACCTGTTTCAAACACAGATTTCATGCATTACAGAAATCATCCAAAACAGCACCTGGACTCCAAAATTGGACTCCTGGAGAAGTGGAGAGCAACTGGACTCGTGGAGAAGTGGACAACAAGTGAGCAATATGGTTCATATCCATTCGAACAAACAAAATGCATTTGCAGTTATAGGCTTATAGCTCAAGATGAGTTCCAATCAAATGAACGCATCAGGTAACATAAAAAAATACTCAGTTTTAAACCTTGCCTTACATGTCAGTAACAAGGCCCAGAGACAACTAGAACATCTCAATACGCTTGACAAAGCCAAGCGACAGCCGGGACATGATAAATAAGCTTGGCAAAAAGCCCAGCACAACAAAAGGCAAGAAATCCGCAAACAGTCTTCATCATCTGCTTTCAGCTTGCTCCCCTTCATTCATTATCTGTCAAACACAACAATTTAGAGCTAACATGACAATAGCTCTATATTAATAAGATTGTAAAGTTCAGTAATGATTATGTGATGTTGTTGTGCAAAGTGTAGTAATTACATGTCAAATCAAAACATTGTTTATGATGGTCAAATAGCTTGTACCACGCCGACTAAGCTTTGCAGGCATGCATACATGGTTTAGCACCATGCTATCATCCATAGTCAATATCCACTTTATCATTATGCAGAATTGTGTTAAATGTGAACAAACATACTCCCCAAGTCCCCAAGTAAGAACTAAGAAGTGATGTAGGATTGTAATAATTTCTCCAGAGGAAAATCAGATGAGTTCAAGAGGATAACAAAATGAAGGTATGGTTATGAAGCTATCATCATATGTTGTACTCAGAAAAGCATGTGTAAAATCAGAAATCACAGCATATGTGTAAAACCATCATGTGTTGTTTATTCTTTAGACCGTAATAAAAAAATATGAGTTAGAAAGGAGGACATATACCGACAGTCTAGTAGAGGCTGCAAAGATCCTTCATCTTCTTTGTTTGTGCCTTTGTGATCTCACCTCCTCCAATGTGACCAACTACGTCGTCATCACCATCATCATCACTCACAGAAGTGCTGACATCTATGTCTACATAACTAAGGCTTCTAGAAGGAGTCGACGTGTCCTCACCACTTCTCACATCATCTTCATCTTTGTCCTTCTTCCCTTTCTTCGCCTTTTTCTTCCTTATGCTATCAAGGCGCTTCCTCTTTGATGCCCAAACATTGAGAGGCTTATCGAGGATTGCTTCACCATACTTTTCTGGCACAACCCTTGAAGGCATTGGAGGATCCTTAAGCACAACACGTACCTCTTCAAGCACAACCCTTGAAGGCGTAGGAGGATCACCGAGTTCATCCATATGAGCTCGGATTCCCTCATCGATCTTGCCAATCAATCCATAATTGGGTTGTCTTGGTCATGTGCAGCAGTATGCATCATAATGGCACAAGGATCCAACTCCTTCTCAGGGCGATCTGCCTCTTGCTGTTGGAGGCATAGCTTCAAGTTGTAATGGACATAAACCAACTTGTGGAGCTTGTCATAACCTAGTCTATTTCTCACTTTTGTGTGAACCAACGCGAATGTGCTCCAATTGCGGTCACACCCGCTTGAGGACACACACTGTGATACAATCTACATTGCATACTTTTGCAAGACCTTCACATGTCCTCCATACATGTACCACCAAGCGACTGCGATAAACACCACAAAACATTCATACAATGGCATATGAAACAATTCATTGTACAACTAGACAAGAATAAGCACTTACATGGGCTCATTTGTGATGCTGCAAGCTATGCACCTAGACTGTCAAATTCGCCTCTACAAGAGTGGAAAGCATCAAATTGTGCAAGTGCTTGCACCTGACTCTGAGGCGAGTCCGCAATTTTCTCAATAGCTTTCTTCAGTGCTTTTGCAAATACTGGATTTTTCCCATAGCCATACTTGTAGTGTGCTTCCAGATCGAGTATACCAGCTGCATGAGCAAGAAAAATAACCATAAAATTCATGACAACAATAATTATAAATAAATTGCTTTGTCATCGCTCATTACTTGCAACCATGAGAGTGTTCTTGTAAAGGTACTTCACCCTCATCTTCATAAGGCTCACGAATTTATTCATCTCTCTTGGCCTACCACTCAAATGAGCTTCCATTTCATGCATAGCACTCATCATCAATGGCATAAATCCAGACATTGTGGCCTTTTTCTGTGTATTAGCAAACCGCAATACATGGTAGAGTGGTTGCACTATATCTAGCACCCATTTGACATCCACCCACCATGCACTGCTTGTCAAGCAAGAATCTGTATACTCATAGTTAGGATCACTACTATATGCATTATTCCTCTAAAGCCTCGGACACCATCCATCACGAAATTTATCTTTTCTATCCCAAAACTCGCAAGAAGGTAAACATTGTTCCAAACCTTGTCGCATTGGGTCTAATGAGCTCTCCACCAATGTTCTTCTTCATCTCAGCGTGCATCCTACCATTGTTGTACAAGAATCTACAGATTCGCTTGACACTAAGAATGATATTCTCAACCTCTGGCTCATTACCTATGTCCTTCAACATTAGATTGGCAGTGTGAGCAGCACATGGTTGCCAAACAATGTGGGGGTACTCTGCGACAAGCTGAGCGCAAGCTTTCTTGAAATTAGATCCATTGTCTGTGACTATTTGAACAACCAACTTGTGGCCAATCTCATCAACAACCACCTGTTTTGATCCAATCATACAAGAATTCAGAATTCTGCATATGACCAGTTGCATTGACAGACTTGTGGAAGAACATACGCTCATTGCAATAAACCATAAAATGAATTATGCTCATCGATGTAGGGCCAGTCCATGAGTCGCACATGACCGTAACACCGTATACACACCAATCTTCTTTGAATTTCTCCACACACCCTTCTATTTCCTCAAAGTTGCCTTGCAAGTTGGGTCCATCAATATCTATCCCGGTAGGAATCTACACCCCTTTGCCAAGATTCTGAGTTAGCTTCATTGCTCCTTTAAAGTGTGGGCAAGCTTCATTGCTCCTTTAAAGTATGGGCAGTCAACTTTCATACCAGGGATGTCATTTGCTTGAAACCACTTCGCCCAAGCTTGCCCAAGTCCTGTTTTACTCTTCGTGCTCAACAATGTGTCCACCCGAGTTTGCACAGGAGATTTGCTGCGTGCTCTACCAGCAGACCTTGCATTGTGAAATAAGGTATGAATCGTGCTACTACTACCACTAGTACCAACATTGCTACCACTCACACTGACGTGTCCTCCACTGCCACTCCCATATCCATGCTTATATATCCCACCACTATGCTCCACACTATGCTGAAAATGAAGGTCCCTCAGTGACGCATTGATAGCCATATGTTCTTGTAAATCTTCATCGCTGGGCACATCAATCGGGGCATTCCTCTTTTCATAAATCAATCTTTCGATTCTAAGCTTCTACTCTTGTGATTGTCTCGTCCTTTGCTTCCCTATTCGGTCAGACTTCTTCATCGCATTACGAACCTCTTGCGGCACTTGCTGGTAGACCTGTTCATGGGTGGCCCAGCCCGTCGGCTTAGCCCAAGCCCAATCATGTTCGGGCCGGGCTTGGAAGTCCGGCCCGAAAGAAGCCTGGCCCAGCCCGAAATCTCGAAAAAACAATTTAAAAAATGGAAATCTATTTTTTTAATCCTGAAAATGAATTAAATAATACCTTTTTATTCCAAAAAAGATTTAAATAATGCAGTTTAATAGGAAAAACAATTTTTTGGGCCGGGCTGGGCTCGGGCTTGTCGATTTTAGACCGGGCTTTTCAAGCTCGGCCCAGCCCGACGTTTGAACAGGTCTACTTGCTGGCAACTTTTTACATTGCTTGATATACCCGCTAGATGTTGCCTAAGCCGGGTTGCACCTCCTCCTCCATAAGTCACTAAGCAATGTTTGCACTTGAAGCCGGCTCCTATTGTCTTCCCATTGCTCCAAACATAATCGATGCCTTTTGCAATTCCAAAACGGCCAAAAAATCACCACTTCTATAGTGGATAATTAAATGCAACTTGATGATTTACTGATCAGGAACAAAATGACTCAATGCAACAAGATGACTCAATGCAACTGCCACAAAACAAGTAGTGAGCTACTGAGCTAGTGATTACTGATCACAAACCAAATGATTCAATGCAAGTATGCAACAGGATGATCTACTGAAGCATAACTCTTGCACAAGAAGAAAGTGTGGAGGGATCATCAGAGCATGCTTATCAAGTCGTCGACTAGTCGTCGACTAGTCGACAAGTCGCTGGAGAAGGACCGACTAGAGGTGGCGACTCGACTTGTGCCGGCAAGTCGGGCGACTGGTCGACTAGTCGTCGACTTGCCCGTCGACTAGTCGACTAGGCAGAGGCAAGTCGCCCGACTTGGGAGGAGGGATGTGGGGCCGACTGTCAGGCAGTGTCCAAGAGATAGAGTGAGGGAGGGAGGGCAGACCAAGTTGTCGGCTCGTCGTAGAGCTCCAGTCCAAAGCACACGCGTGACTTCAGTCCAGAGCTCCAGATCCGGCTACCGCCTCGAGGCGCTCTCACCGCACCGCCGCCGTCCTCGCCCCTGAGGTAGATCCGCCTGTCGCCCTTCCTCCTTGCCCCTCGAGGCGAGACCAAGTCGCCGCAGCCGCAGCTCGCCTTCGCCGTTGCCGCCGGAGGCGCACCATGTCGCCGCAGACTACCGCTCCGTCGCCGCCGTCTTCGCCCCTCGCCCGCGTTGGCTGCCGCCGCCGCCGCCGCCCGCCGCCCATGTATGCTCCTCTCCTCTGTTCCTCTTCCTCTCTGTTTCTCTTGATCTCTTCTCTGTTCCGTGGAGCTGAGGGGGAGGGCTAAGGGAAGGGAGGAGGGATCTGGAGGACTGGAGGACTCGAGGTTCTGGAGTCTGGACTCCTCCTTGCTCGTGGAGGAGTGGAGGTTCTGGACTCTGGACTATGGACTATGGAGGTTCAACGAAGGGAAGGGAGGGGATAATGGGAATTGGGATTGCACAGAAGGGAAGGGAGGCGATATGCACTATGCAGTCATATAAACAGTACCTGTCAACTAGTCGGCGACTAGTCGGCCGACTAGTCGACTAGTCGGTCACTAGGAGAGTAGTGTCGACTTGCCGACTTAATAACCTTGCATCAGAGACTTAAATACATAGGAATCACAGAACTTCAGTACAAGCGCAATGCTTTCAACTAAACGAAATTCAAAGATGTGGTACATCATAAAATTGTATTTGGGAGGAAGATACCCTGTTTTTTTTTTCAATAAGTAGTTTAGATAAATTTAAACTTCTTAGCAAACAATCACTTAAAAATGTACCCTGTCCTTTACCACCCAAAGGGACATAACTATGAATTGAAATAGACATGCTGCATTTGAAGATCAAAACCGAATAAAATGCTGGTCAGAACATGAAACATCTTCTCATTAATGCCATGGCATCTCTTAAGTCTAAAATGCAAATATAATTTTTAGAACCGTTCTCATGCTTCCCCAACTCTACTCATCTTGCATAAATGACGTTCAGTGCATAAAACAAATCGTGTGCAAATAGAATTGTTAGTTTGTTACCTAACACAGATGCTAGCTTCTCGGTCGCGCCCAACATCCTTCCCCACCACTGCTTCTCGGCCACCGTCTATGCGCCGTTGTGAGGCCGACCCTCCCATAGCCAAACCACCGCCGCTGCGCCTCTGCCGCCCTGCATGCGCCGTCGAGGAGGAAGGTGCCGAGCTGGAGCTCGGGAGCTTCAGCCGTGGGGGAGAGCGGAAGAAGATGCCGGCGATGCTTGGGCTTCACTGCGCCTCCTTCGCTGCCAATGTCGAAGCATTTCGCCCCAAGTGCGAGATCCTCCTCCTCCAGCCCATCGATGACGACTCAACCAGAGAAGAGGATCAATTCGACGAGCTCCCGAGCCACAGAGAAGCAGAGAGGATCGAAATCGAGGCTTGGAGGTGGACTCTGCAGCCGCTGCCAAGGGGAATCGAGTGGGGATCGCGTATTCGTGACTCATTCGTGTGTTCTTCCTTCTTCGGTTGTGAGCCTGTGATGGCTGAGAGACTCTCACGGTGCGATGGGAGACGAGAGTTACGAGACTAGGGCAAACATGCGTCTTGCGAGGAGGCCAAATGGGCTGGAGCCTACGACTGCAATGGACCGAGGCGGGCTTGTTCAAATTGGGCCGAATAGCCAAAAAAAAAATCCCTGCAAGCAGGCGGCCAACTTGGGGCGGTGTGGGAGTGGAATGGGGTTGGGAGGGAAGAAAGTGCCCTTTTACACCTGGTGCAAGGTGGGTAATTTTAGGCATTTTTCATGAGGACATCCAAACCGTAGAGGCTGAAGAAGATGAGCCCATGTCATCCAGTTTCCGCCCTTGTGCGTCCATCCTGGCGAGGATCTGCTGCAGCATCTGCTGCACCCTCGCGTCATGCGTCTCTGTGGTCGCCATGACCTCTTGGGCACAAGCAGAGAGCGGGGTGGGCGGCGTCGTGGTGCTTCGTTCTGCCGATCAAACCAGAGAGGGGATTTATGGTACCAAGATGGTGACCAACCTGTTTCCCCGGAATTTACAGATCGAGCAAACGAAGAACGTCCAGAAATCGGTAGCTCTGATACCAAATTGTAACGACCCGGTCGATTGGAAGACCGAAATCGCACCAAATCAGTAGCGAGGATAAGAGTAATATGAGGATTTGGAGAGTGGGATGAGGAATCAGAGAAGAGAGGCGAGAAAAACATAGAGCAAATGGGGAAATTTTAGAGTTCATTCTTTTGATCGATGATTCCAGATGCTTACAAGAGCTGGGCATTTAACTCCAGTAGTATTACAATGACACATGGGTCCCATCGCGTATGAACCAGGACTATGAACACACACACTTCATGTACTCCTACTGGCCCCATATGTCATGGACCTGGGTACATGACAATTCCCTCCCCTTGAAATGCAGCTTGTCCTCAAGCTGAAACCTGCAACTACTCCATTGCAATTGACACTAGCAGAAATCAGCAATGAGGAACTCTTCAATAGCTCATGCCGCTGGTGACATTGCAAAGAGGTGGATAACCTGCACCTGCACCTCCGGCTGCCCTCAAACATATGATCTGAACTAAAACTATAGAACTTCTCAAAGCTACACTCCATAAACTCGAATGTGTGTCATCATATTTCTCATCCAAAGAGGAGAAGTAAAGAAAGGAAGCTCCCAACAACAATTGTAATGCCTACTAACCAAACCATAATTTCCATATCTCGACATCTTTTAGCAACTGATAAACCCACCATCCTTGGAATGTTCCTGAGTACCGTAATGCCCATATGCCCCATTGACCTCTGAACTATCTCCTCAGTGTAAGCAGCCAATCCAGGAGTCATCCAAGGGAACATAACACAAATTTTCAGCAGGTATATATGTACCACAGCTACTAACACCAAGGCAAAACCACCATAAGCAATGCACCGTGTGTTGTACCTCCATAACAGAAACCAAGTTCAAGAAAAGACCAAGAAGGATGGCCACTTGGAAAGCTCTGGTGACCTTCTGTGATAACACTTGCCTCACCATGACATAGGACACCTGTAGCGACGTTGTCATAAGCAGGTACTCCATCAGGGAAACAGCGCCAAAAGAAATCAGGACGTGGTTGGCCAACACCATCGTTAATCGCATCAGTTAAAACCGCAGTAAAAAAGCACTGAAAATAGGAGACCTAGTATAGCATGATAATCATACACATCCCTCCTCCTGAAGTATATGCCGGTGATGATAATCATAGGTCCAATGATACCAATTATCGGCACCGCCCAAAATGGCACTGTGTTGTCTTTCATGGGGTATCTGAGATCTTGCATCATCTCTGATCCAACAAATCGATGGAATGGTTCTATAATATTTAGTACTCCATCTCCTACGGCTAGAAGAACTAGCACAATCCAGTCATACCTGTGTAGTAGTGCAACTTTAGATCCATGAGATGTTATGTAGGGAGGTGGAACGCCCAGATGAATGGGTGCTGAGGGCGCTGGCATCTCCTCCGGAGCCCTCCATAAGCAAAGAGCCAAAAACTGCTTCAAATCAGTAGCTGGAATAGTTTGCAGGATAGGCTCCAGTAGCTCCCGTGACTGTCGAACCAATTGAAAGAAACTTTGTCTTGAGCAACCTGTAGCATAACAAGTCCTGCTAAACCAATTGCTAGGCATACTGAATAAAGCCCAAAATTGAAGCCTTTCACATGATGCTTGAGGGCAACAACACAGCATCCCATTGCCTGTGTGCTGAGGGCGCTGAATGAGAGCTGAGGGCACTGGCATTACAAGTTTCTGAAAGGTTCCCTGTGTGCAGGAGCGTGTTGATAAGGTGATATGCACTGGAAGCATAATAGCTTTGTCCAAGAGTTCTGGATCCCATTGCCTGACCTTGTTCTTGGTACGAATCACTTGATCAATCCGCGTCTCAGAATGTACAAGGTGATAACTGAATGGAACACACCCGGATCCCATGGTCTGGTGATGAACAGACTAATTAGTGTCACCCCTGCACCATGTACAAGCAGTGTTGTTTTCTTAGACGTAATGACAGCGCCTCCTGGACTAAAACCCTCTTGACTCCAGGTAAGTACCTTGTCGAACACGAAGTGAGCAACTTCCACCACAGAGTTCCAGGGACTCAAAGAACTTTCCCATGGTGGCATCTCCCTGAACACCAGTTGCTCCACACAAATTTCACATAGGAACAACCACCCATTGTCATCAATGCAGCGAGTATCTTGGTCGCTCCCCAACTTGAGAGTGCTCTCAATGACGCTTGCGGCCACTGCATGTGCACCACACGACCACACCAGCCATTTTGGTCCGTGCATACACCACTTACTCATGGGGGTTGTACATTGCTTAACCCCCATAGTTGCTGAACTCGTTGCGGCGACCGGCTGGAACCACGCCTTGAGATGCTCCTGTGATAGCCGCTCTCGTGGCTTGTTGTCTTGTGGCAATTCAGCAAACACAACATGGTCAGAGCCTAGGATCATAGTCTGCCACTGCCGTGTACCCAGGTCCATGACAATGCTAGTCATAGCCATCAGCTTGCCATCATCGTGGTCGGAGCACGACGCCGAGCACTTGGTGGGCGTCAGCTTCATGATGTCGGTGTCGAAGGTGTTGCCGATCTCACAGGTGGCGATGGTCGAGGACGAAGTTGGCACGACAGCCGTAATGCAGTCGGATAACGGCATGTCGATACTGTGGTCGGGACACCCCGTCGAACACCTGGTGGGCGCCTGGTCGGTGAGGGTGGCATCCGCACTTGGAGCAGCGTTTGCCACGGCAGAGATCTTGTTGATGGAGGTGGAGATGGGCATCAAGTCGGCGGCAGCGCCGAGCAACCGAGAGGTGGTCGCAGCTAGGGATGAGGCCATGTCATCCAGTTTCCGCCCTTGTGCGTCCATCCTGGCGAGGATCTGCTGCAGCCTCGCGTCATGCGTCTCTGTGGTTGCCATGACCTCTTGGGCACAAGCAGAGAGCGGGGTGGGCGGCGTCGTGGTGCTTCGTTCTGCCGATCAAACCAGAGAGGGGATTTATGGTACCAAGATGGTGACCAACCTGTTTCCCCGGAATTTACAGATCGAGCAAAAGAAGAACGTCCAGAAATCGGTAGCTCTGATACCAAATTGTAACGACCCGGTCGATTGGAAGACCGAAATCGCACCAAATCAGTAGCGAGGATAAGAGTAATATGAGGATTTGGAGAGTGGGATGAGGAATTAGAGAAGAGAGGCGAGAAAAACATAGAGCAGATGGGGAAATTTTAGAGTTCATTCTTTTGATCGATGATTCCAGATGCTTACAAGAGCTGGGCATTTAACTCCAGTGGTATTACAATGACACATGGGTCCCATCGCGTATGAACCAGGACTATGAACACACACACTTCATGTACTCCTACTGGCCCCATATGTCATGGACCTGGGTACATGACATTGTGGGTTGCAACTTCTCGGATAAGCCCCTGCAGAAGCGTGTTCTTGGAAGAAGACGGTTGATAAGCCACTCAAACATGCCCTTAGTCTTCCCTTGGAATTTGGGAGAATATAGTTCCGTATGCTAAGTTGACGGCGATGTTTCTATATCTAAAGATTAAATGGACTTGCACACAGGTTGAAAATTAGTTCTGCCTAGCTGATATGGCACCCACGTTGGCGCTGGACGTTGACGTGGCATGTTACAAAACATTTACCTTTATTCGGAATGATCAATAGAATCATCATGATACACGCTGGTTACCTGTACACATGGCACATGCTATTGCAACACATTACGTACAGTTACTGACCAGTTAAGTAAATCTGAAGAACACGCAAGGACCGAAGGCCACAATACAAGATAGTTTCCTCTTAGTGCCAGACGTAGGAGTCGTACTCGAGGACGAGCAGGTTCTTGGGGTCCGTCGAGTTCAGCATCCTGCTGAGCGTGTACCCGCGCGCCATCCGGAACGCGCCGGTGCCGCCGACGACCGGCCGCTCCATGACCGTGCCCAGCAGCGCGCGGCCGAACACCGCCAGAGTGCTGCCGTTGTACGGGCCGCCCGTGAACACGAAGTTGAGCATCGTCAGGATCGCGCCGTCGGAGAGGGAAGCGCTGGCGGTGAGCCCCTGCGCGCGGCCGATGAGGCGGGATGACGGGTCGGCCCCCTCCCGGAGCATGTCGTCGACCACACCCACGGTGCCGAAGTAGGAGCCGTTGCCGCGCGCCGGCGGGGACACCTCCGCCGTCGTGCCGTTCGGGCCGCCGTTGAAGAGCTCGTGGAAGTAGAAGTGGAGGTGCATCATGATGCCATAGCCGGTGTTCTGCTCACCACCTCCCGCTTGTGCTGCTGCCGTTGCCGCCGAGAAGGAGATCAGGACTAGGAGCGGTGCAACAAATGTTAGTAGTAGGTTGCGCTTGCACGGTGAGATGCCGCCATGCGCGCTGAGGAGAAGAAGAAATAACTGGCCGATTGTCGGCTCTCTCGCTTCTAATGTCAGGAGCGGAACTAGAACGAAAATGATTGGAATTTACTATTTTATTATATATATAATAACATATATAATTTTCAACCAATATAGTACTAAATAGTAATGTAACTGGCAACTTTTAGCATCAATAATTCAATATAACCAATAACATGTACAATGATAAAGTAATAGTGATCAAAATGCTTACCAAGATAAAGAAACACACTTGTAATATTGGTTTATTTTAGAAAAGTAAAGCAACTAAGGGCGAAATCATGAACAAAAGATAGTCGGTATTGGCAAAATACATTATCCGACCTAAATGACCTGTAAAAAAAGAACAAAATGAATTAAATATATCAAGTAAAATTTGCAATGTCAAAAAACCTCAATTTGAAACATTAAATTTTAAGTTTGTAACCCTAGGATATGAAAAATAAAACAACAATAATCAAGTTGAAAAATCACGTAACATATGATGAAAATAACAACCATCATCATTTAGAACAGAGGAGCGGTACCTAACTCGCCGTGTTCATTTCACTTCAAGTTCAATCCGTTGTCCCTTCCTTCCTTGCTAGTTTGTGATTGCGTAAGCAACTGTAATTAGTCACGCCTCAAAGCAAGGGCTGATCTAGCTATAGTACTACTACGAGATGGCAGGTGCAGATAGCGAGACTGCACGGCGGGCCAAATCGGAAGCGAGGGAACGAGGCTGCGTTTGACTCACGGAGATGGACGGGACGGTGCGGTGCCGTCCAGGCGAGGGGCGAGCGGTGGCCGTGGGTAGCGTAGCTTTTCCTTTTCGTCGCGTTTGGTGTTCTCCAACTGCACCCCGTGGCTCGCTCGGTGGCTGCTTGGGTTCTCGGCCTGAGAATCTCGGCAGAAGCTGGCGTCGCCTCACCTATTCGTGTCGCGTGGGCCAACCGCCAAGCGCTCAAGCTAAAGCCGCGTGCGCGCAAGGCTGCAGCTGCTGCCTGCTCAGCCGCCAGGCGCGCTAGGCTAAAAGGAGGCCTAGGTTCACAGTTTTTTTTTTTTTTTTTTTTTTTATCTTGGGGTGCATACGTAATACATATTTGTAGATCTTCACAAAAAAATTTTGGGCCCGGTATTCTGTGACATCGGGTGGGCCTCTTGGGCTCCGCCCCTGTCTACCGGGGAGGGTCCGGTACTGGTTCCAAATTTGGCCGGTTTGAATGAATTTTGTCCAAAAAATTGAATTTGATTGAATTTTATTCAGTTGATGAATGAGTGTAGTAATACAAGCCTATTCGAATCAGTAGTCTATATGAACATCTTGCTAACTAGCTCAGTTGATGAAATTTGTCAAAATTTGATTTTTTTTTATATTTAAATTCCAAAAAATTCATTTTTTATTTTGAAAATTTCGACCGAAATTTTCCGATTTTCGGTAGAATCGGCCATACCGCCCCTCCCCCATAAAAATTTGTTGCCGATTAAAAAAAACCCTGAGAAGAATAGAGGAGGTCGTATTATTAACACTGTGTGTTTCCATGGCCCCCTCTTCTTGGAAAGTAGTTACTACTTGAGCCAGCTACATAAACAAAGAAAATGTTGAAGTTGGATGCAAACTTGATGTGTTCTTGTAGGTTTTTAATGAGAGCTTGCGTGATTAGCTGGAAAATGGAAGGCAACGTGCCAATCCATTGGTGATAGCAACTATCTAATCCTTGATGAAATCATGATTAGCTAATTTTCCACCCGGCTGCATGTGAACCCGTTTCACTATTCAGGACGCATTTTCAACCACCGCGCGCGCGATTGGGTGATATGGTCTAAGCTAGTACAGTATTAGTGCATAACTGCATATACATTCGTAATGTTTGACAAATAGGTGTGGACATTGCAGAGCACTTTAATTCGTGAGTCAATGTTATTTGTAAAAACATACCCAATGCACAGTACTTTGCACATTTGTTGAACTTCTTGGGCAATCATAGTTAATTTTGCTTGTTTTAAAAAATCATAGTTAATTTTGCGCTTTATATAGACCTAACGTAAGGTCGGTCACGACCTCCATCTGACTTTGTATAGCTAATAGTTGCATGTATTAAGTAATCAAGGCAAGTTGCACCCTCTGTTATAATTCAATATTTGAAACAAAAATATCTGCAGCTTGATGTGAGACCATGCAGAGGTCACCCTATGTTTGTGATGAGTAAT
Source organism: Ampelocalamus luodianensis (assembly GCA_036346255.1). Classification (NCBI taxonomy): domain Eukaryota; kingdom Viridiplantae; phylum Streptophyta; class Magnoliopsida; order Poales; family Poaceae; genus Ampelocalamus; species Ampelocalamus luodianensis. The sequence goes on along the minus strand of CM070635.1, from coordinate 31,221,007 downwards.
TGATTGTGCTTTGCATGTGTTGTCAAAGTTTGAGTTTGGTTTTGGAGAGTTGCAATTTTGGGTCCTGCCGTCACACTTAGCCGGTATGACTGGTTTGCAAGGGCAGTTAGACCGATGGGCATGGGCAGCCTGATCGCCATGCAAGACCGGTTAGACCAGCCCTGTGGATTTTTGGAGATTGGACACCAAACACTTATGCAAACATGTGTAGGGATGTATTTGTATTAGGTGTCCTAGCAGGCACGGGCGGTCTGACTACCATGCATGACCGATCAGACTGGCCCTGTGGATTTTTGGATATTAGATACCAAACACATATGCAAACATGTGTAGGTATGTGTTTGCACTAGTGTCCTAGCAGATTGAGCATTGAGCTAAAACTAGATATAATTTTACCAAAATTCCAGAGAGGGTGTTTTCTGTTGTTGGAAAGCGGTTAGGCCGGCCAATGATTGGCAGTCAGACAGGTGCCTTGTTACTGGTGGGCGCGGTCAGACCAATCGTCGCGATCAGACCGTCCAATGGTTGGTGGTCAGACCAGCGTGGCGGCGACGGTCTAACCGGCCTGGTTGCGGTGGTCTGACCAGCTGTGGAGTTTTTCAGTATAGTGAGCCAAACGTCATGTAATTGGTGCATATGTTTGCATGATGGATGTTATGGACTAATGTGGGTCAAGTTGTGAAGAATTTGTGCTCGAAAATGGTTTGCTTGGTCTATTGTTGTGTATGTGGCTTTGGAGTCAACTATTGTCAACAACGTGGAAGACCGGGACTTGGTTAGGAGAACCAAGGTTCAGAATGGTCATGGAGGATGGGTGAGATAGTTGGACTCGAACAAGGCACAAGATAGGCAAGGGCTATGGAAGGCACAAGTGGTCAAGGTCAAGTGGGACATGTGGTGCGCAGGTAACTTGGGCCTGTTTGCAAGCGAGGATGGTTCGGTGGGATCCGGACGCGTGAGAGGCTTGGCGGGAAGTCATTAGGTCCACATGGATGATTGCGAAGAATGTGCGATGCTTTGAGGAGAAGGAATTGGGAAATATCGGTTGAGCGGCAATGTGGTCATTTGTCCAAAACTAGAAAAGTGAGCGGTTTGCAAAACCACGGTGGTGGCATAACTGGATTAGGTCAAGGAGACTTCATGTAGGACAAGACATGATGATTTCGGGCTATTGGAGCCAAGGGTGAAGAACTACGTTTTGAAAAGCGTGCGTGTGTTGAGTGAAAAGCCTAGTTGTGTGATGGGTGAATGGGTTCCTTGGGTGTGCGTAGTGGATGTGATCCACTTTGTTACCAGGTTAGGGTTTCTTGTGAGCCTCCACTATATAAGGGGGCATTAGAAAGAGAAAGAGAGATATTAGTGGTAATAGAAAATCAAACTTGATTCATCATGTTTTATTTCTTTTATTGCTTGATTTTCTTTCCTTCTTAAGATGTTCTTGGTGATTCTTTGTTCCATCTTGTTCTAGTGTGATTCGTGCTGAGATACAACTTGCTAGGGTTTGTAGGAACCCATCTAGAATCATCTTTGCTGTCTAGATCTCACGAGCTTGAGAAGATTAAGTTTTCTCTCTTTTACCCGATTCTTGAACACTCTTCCTTACGATGGATAAAGGTGAAAACTGTAACATCCCAAATTTCCTAAGTTTTTAAAAATATTCAAAATAAAAATAACCATTTGCTTTTTTCTATTTTGTTAAAGCTTAAACTGAAATTTCATAAATCAAAAACCATTTAAATTGAGTTAATCCAACTTCAATTAAAATAAAAAGTTAGTTTATTTGAGTTCTCCTAGATTTTATTTGGATTTTAAGCCTTTATTGCATTTTCTGGATTTTAATTTGGTTTTTCCTTTTTGTTTAAAGCCAAAAATCTATTTTGTTTGCAAAATTTAAAACTAAAGTATAGCTAAAAGTATTTTTATTAAGTTCTAAATAATTCAAGGGACTTATGTGAATTTTCCTAGGATTTTTAGACTCTATTAACTATTTTCTAAAAGTCTTTTGCTTTTTGGGATTTCTTAATCGGAAATCATTTAAAATCCTCGGCCTTTGGGCGAATTCTCGCCCACTTCCCGGCCCCCTCGCGCGTGCCGCGCCCTCCTCGGCACCGTCCGATCGAGATCGGAAGGCCCCCAAACCTCCGCGTGCTCCCACACCCCCTGACCGTCCGATCAAAATCGCGCAGTCCCGATCTCTTGACTCTTTCGGAGGCCCGAACGCCCCGTTCCTTGTGAACCGTCCGATCGAAATCGGACGGCTCAACCTCCGCCACGCCTTCCTCCACCTCCCACCGTCCGTTCAAAATTGGACGGCCCCCGCTCGTCGTCCTCCTCCGGACCCCCCCTCATTCTTCCCCGCGCGGCCGTGCGCGACACGCCGCCGCGAATCCCGCCGATCCCCGTCGCCCCGCATCTTCTCGTTGCCCCCCGTTTTCCCGCTGCCTCCACCGCGCCCGATGCCGCCACCATTCCCCGTCCCGTCACCCTTTTTCCCCACATCGCCTTTGCCGCCGCCGTCCGCCATTAAAGGCCTCCGACACCTTTCCCCCTTCCTCCTCCTCCGGGCTTCCCCGTGCCGTTTAAAAGCGAGCACCGAGATCGCCTCGTCCTCCTCTCTCTTTTCCCCCTTCTCACTCCCCCTCTCTTCCTCCGAGCTCGCCGAATTTCGAGCTCGGCCGCTGCCACCCGAAGGTTGCCACTGCCTCTAGTGCCACCTCTGAGCACCCTCGACCGCCGCCGCCTCCACCTTCGGCATCGCCGCACCGAGGGCCACCTCGTGCGCACCTCCCCGAGTCCGGAAGCCCCCGTAGCGCCGTCGCCGCCGCAGCCATCTCCCCGCCGCTTTCTTCTCCGTTGCCGGCAGCCCCGTCGAGCCTTGCCGTTGGCAAGGTGAGCAACGAGCTCACCATGTCACCCTCTTCGCGCTGGTGCCCTCGCCACCGGTCGCCGCGCAGCCAAACGCCGGCGACCCTCGGGCCGTGAGCGCCGCCGGCTCGGGTCCGATGTGGCAGCCCACGTGGCGCTCGCGTCAGCGCCACCGAGCGCCCCGTCACCCCTCTGGCCTACGTGGTCATCCACGTGGAAGCCCACGTGGCACTCCTTCCCCCCTCTCTTTTCCAAAGCTCGGTGGACCTAGTCCACGTGCACCATCTCGCTGACAGTGGGCCCCACATGTCAGTTTCTTTTTCTTTTATTTTTTTTCTTTCGGCTGAAATGGCTGAAATTCCTCTACTAACGTCAGCTGGCGCATTAATTCGAATTTTCTTTAGAAAAATAATTCCAGTAATTCCATAAATACTGATTTTCAGCATTTTATGTGAATTCAAACTTCGGAAGGCCATAACTTCTTCGTTCGAACTCCGATTCGAGTGATTCAAATTTCTAAATTCATCTAAAATCCCCCTATTACTGTTAGTGCTAGTTTGGTATTTGTTTGGAATTTATTTGGAGTTGTTGTATTTATTTTGCTCTTTTCGCACGTGTAGAAACCGGCTTTTCGGAAGATTTCTCGGATCCAACGACCGAAGCACCTCAACTCTTCAACGAAGGCAAGTCATAGACCTTTGATCATATTGAACCCATCTTTATAAAACTATATTATTTTATATATACATGCATCGCTAGTTTTATATTAAAATATTTTGGGAGTAGATAATTGCCTAATTGATGTATGTCTCCTTGATAAATTGCTATCGACATGTATCCTTGAATGACATGAACCCTTGGACACCTTAGGAGGGTTTATATTAGTTGGACATTGATAAACTACCAACATGGGGCGCGTATTATGCTTAGACATGCTGTAGCTTGCGTTGGTCTCCATCATGATTTAATAAATGTTATTCTTACCCAGCGCACATGGTTTGTGGCTTGTGTAGTAACGGCCTGTGTTGCTGATTAATACGAAGTGTGGCCTATGTGTTGCCACGACATCTGTTGTCGCTATAACTAAAATTTGTGTGCTAGGACTAGGGTGGTCCTTTGGCCGGGTTGAACCCAACAATGATAAACTTGCCTAACGAGCTATAGAACTGTGGCAACGCCACTACTGTTAAAAGATGTGTGCCAGGACTAGGGTGGTCCTTTGGCCTGCTGAACCAAAAATATTTTATGCTCGGGCGAGTGGGCGGTGGTAAGTGTGGGTGCCGTAACGCACATCGGAACGTGGATTAGTCTCACCTGAGCAGCCAACTAAGGACTTAACCTTGAACCATTGATTTGGGTCATACCGTGCAACCACATGTCTAGACTGGGATAGACTTGGCCAACTAATTAGCAATGCTTTGAGTCGGTTCTGTTTGGGTTGATAAGCGGCGCAAGAGGGGGCCCGTAACGGCGATCCTTAGCGAGCAGAACCGAGTCAAGACAGAACTTTGTAAAGGCCTTGTCACGTACTCTAGACCGCTTACCCAAGGTAGTGAGCGGTGGCATAGATATATGCCAGACAAACTAGAGGATTCATGTCTTGTGGGTAAAGCTGTACAACCTTTGCAGAGTGTATAAAAACTATTCGAATAGCCGTGTCCTCAGTTATGGACATGCCCGAAGATTTCACGCAAGGGGTAGATGTTTTCTTTAAAATGGTGGAATTGAGAGTTTGGATGGAATGGTTGGGTTTTCTATTTGTTGCAAAGAATCAATTACTTATGTATTAATCTTTTAAATTGTGCTTTTAATCTACTTATCAGTATTTATTGTTAAATGTTGCTTTATGCAAAAGTAAACTTAAAGCCATCCTTATCTAGCCTCGCATGAATAATAATTGCATACATTTCCCTATGACTTGCTGAGTACATTCAAAATACTCACGACTTGCACCTGTGTGTTAAATCCCCTGAAGAACCAGGAATTTAGAATATTACGAAGAGGAGTATCTCAAGACTTTGCGAACTAGGTCGCGTCCTCCACTCGATTACCTGTGGGCATATCGCGTGGCCACCACGAGATGTTATGTTTCCGCTGCAAGTTGTATTTTGTTGCTAAGCCCTGTGTGACGCACTCTGTAAGACTTGACCATAAGGTCCCTTTTGCTACTAAGTAATATTAATTTGTCCGCTTCATCGTTATTTTGTTGTATGGTTGTGATTACACCGATGTTGTAACTGTACGACCTAGCTACTGATCTGGGACTAGTTCGGAATGCACAGAGGGTCTTGGGGTTGTATACCCGGGGTCCCGACAAAAACCTTGATAACAATTCTTGAAATTGTTGGTCGAAATAGGTGCCAAACATCTTAGGGTAGCTGTGTTTTAAATTTGGTGTGATTTGAATGAGTAGATCAAAATTTAGGTGAAAGCCCCTTTGGAAATTGTGTTGTTTTTGATGTTTGTAGGAGAAAGGTTAGACCATCGGGCTTGCCGATCGATCACGCGAGAGTTGGCGATCAGACCGAACTGACAGGGTGATTGTCCGACTCTTGCTTGTAGGTGTTGTTTGTCAGTGCTAGCAAGTTCAATCTCAATCTTCACAGTTGCTCGTAGCTGCTGGAGTGAAAAGATTGCTGAATACCTAGGGAAAAATTGTCAAAGTCATTCACCCCCTCTCTGCCTTAACCAATCCTACACTTGATCAATTTGATGTTTAGAAATACGGATTCTTTACCTTTTTGTTTTAAAAAGAAACTAGTAGTTTGCTCCTTTTCTATGCGTCTAATTAGGGGGAAAAGTTTTTAGGGTTGTCTATTTGTAAGGTGGCTAATTTTTTTTAGCATAAGTCACATCTTTTATCCATTGGATCAACATCCAATTATGTAGCAGATCAATATCTATACAAATATAATGGTAACAAAAATTAACTTAGATTTAAGAAAATTCCACATGATTTAGGGATGGCAGATCCTATTACCCGGGTCGGACAAGCAGTTGCTCACCAAATTTTAATAAGAGAGGTGAGAAAGAAGTGTACAAGAAAGTTGGCAAAAGGGCTGACGACAAACGACTATCGAGCTACAGTGCGAACACAACACGACACCTGTGCTATCTATTCAAGACGCTAGCACGCTACTACTTTGACGCACAGGTACATGAGGGAGTTTTTTTTGTTGCAAAAATAGCACTATGAAGCATCGAGGGCATGACACTTAGCCTTGTCCGCGCCTCGAGAGCCCCGAGCGGCTCATCCGTGCCCATAGAAGCGAGCGCCGCGGTGGCCATGAGGCGGAGTTCCTCTCGCCCGTCGCCTGGAGCTCGATTCGCACAAATGGCAATGTGCCATTGCCTAGAGTTTTTGGCTCATTTATTGGCCATCACAACCATCGACATCCCATCGATTTTCTTGTCCTCGCACGGGTAGTTCCAATCCAATGGCCGGATTGCGGCGCTCCAAGAGAGGAGATGGTGTTAAAAATTTAACAGATCTCATAGGAGATTAGTGCAACACACAATCAATAATATGTAAGCAGAAGACATACCAAATGACGCCATTGATCGATGTAGTATTGATCTGAAGTAGTAGATGAATTGTTGTTCTATCTACCTAGGTTAGGTCTTTCCCACCAAGAGGTAAGCCACAAATTCCATCTACAAATGGGGATAGGTGATATAGCATGAGTTACCCTGACGAGAGGACCTAACCCTTATTTATAATTTTTAGCATAGAATCCTATCCCATCCCATAATTAAAGATAGATTCCAAACAAGTCTCTACATAGATTCAAAATCCAAGTCCATATTTTCTTTAATAGATACTCAGGCTCTTAATAATATTATTTGATCACTTTATATATTTGAGCCAACCAAAATAGATAGTTAATATATATATATATATATATATATATATATATATATATATATATATATATATATATAGGACGTTGTTTCATACTCCTCAGAGTATGTACTCCCACTTCAATATACCACTTAAACACATATATTATACTTCTTTATTATTTTTAGTATACTTAAATACAAATTATAAGATACTCCAATGTGATTTGATTAAAAAAAATTCATTGAAGCCCTTTGTTTTTGCTATATACCCTTTTTCATACATAAAAGAAGCATATACAAAAATTTTGCTATAAAAGTGGAATTTAATGAAATTTTTCATGAAACTCACTTTGGAGTATCTTATAATCATTATTGAGTATGCTTAAATAGATAAAGAGGTATCATCATACTGATTTAAGTGGTATATGAGAGGTGGAGATACGCACTCTGTGAGTACCATACCATTTTCCTATATATATATATATATATATATATATATATAAACTCATGTAGGTCCACATAATAGGAAATTAATCCAACAATCTCCCACTTGGACAAATGAGTAATGTAATACCCCGAATGTTTCTACGGAAGAAGAGTAAACGAAAAAGGGTTTTTCTGTAATACTCCAACTTATTGTAATGAAGGAAGCAGTGAAAAGAGAAATTAAACTTTAGGCGAGGAAAATCTGCAATTCTTTGACAACTGGCTTGGGCTTTGGCCTAGGAGCCCCATGAGGGGCCGGCCACTAATAAAAGGAGGGGGAAACCCTAGCCCACCACTGTAGCACGCATTGCTACAGTGTTCCGCCGCCGCTACAGTGCCGCTACAGTGCGCGCCCTCCTTGCACTCCGTTGCTCTCTCTTGGTGGTGCTCTCCCATTGCTGTCGGCAAAGGAGAAAGGTGGAGGGAGAGAGGAGAAGAAGAGGAGATGAGCATCTAGCGGAGGTATTTCAGCGGGCACGCGTGTCTCCAAGGGTAACGATTGCCGGTTGTTGTTGTTTGATTAGTCGTAGAAGTGAAACCGATTAAATTTGATTAGATCAAAGTCTGTCTGTTGGAAATTCAATTCTGTCCAGTAGTTTGCGCGGCTGTTTTCGCAATCTTAGAGGCCGAATCAGAGGATCCCATCTCCTAGAGTATTGTAGGTTTTGTTCTTAGCTTTCGGTGGCCGCCAAGAACAATAAATTCCGACTTTCGAGTCAAAAGTTATGATTGATTTATTATCTGCTGTCCAGAATCCTGACGAGAATTAACAGTCTCTGTATAGGTTGATATATGGCCTAGTTAGAGGGTGATTCAGAGGTCTTTCCCATAACAAATTTTTAAGGTGATATCACTAGCTTTTAGGATTGATAAAGAACACCTCATTTGGATTTATAGATCAAAAGTTATGCACTTTTCATTGTGACTGTCCAGATTGTAGGTCAGTCTGTCCAGATTGTATGTCAGTTTCTATCTTTAGTTTTGACCCGTGTGCCACTTTTTGTTAAAGGCAAAATATGAATGTCGTGCCAACTAGGTTATTGTAGGTAATTTCATAACCTTTTCAGATTGTTAAAGAACACTCAATTCGGAGTTGTAGTTTAAAAGTTATGGACGTTTTAGTTCTGCTGTTCTAATTGCTCAGTCAGATTCTGTTCTGCTGTTTCGTTTGACAGTTAGCAATTTAGTTTGGCCGATTTGGGTTATCTCGTCAACTAAAAAGTTGTAGATATATTTGTTAAGCTCGTGTAGGATCTGGGCTCATCTCTTTTGGAGTCCCAGATCATTAGTTTTGGTCTTTACCGTGCTGCTGTCCTGATGGGATTCCATGTTGCTGCTGGAATTTCAGATTCGAGTTATGACTATGTTTTGGGTGTGCAAGAGGGTAGTGTAGAATATTAATTCATGATGGGCTCTATGTTGTTCTTATTTCAGTTATTTAATTGTTTAGGCCGCAGTATACGGGTTTGGGAGCGCCATCGTTGCTCGCTAACGCGCCGCAACGCGAAGGCAAGTACTTTGTTGGTTTTAGGTCTTGTGATTGTGAAAGTTTACATGAATATGATGTGACATCTTGTGATACCGAAATGCTGAATTGGTTATGTTATATCAATATGTGGAGTAAATGCGAAAGATGATATTAACATTGTTCATGTTCATATCATGCATCCTTTATTCATGCTATGTCCACGGGAGTGGACCGTAAGTCCCACCATTCCAATGTGAGCGAGTTTGGACATTGTCATGTCCCGCCCACGGAGTGGATTGAAAGACCCATCAATTCCGGTATGGGCACGTAAGACCCATCAATTCCAAAGATAGGCAGCTTTGGACACCTATATGAAACGTTCTTCATATAGGACTTGGATCCCGCACTTTTGTTAAGGTGCGGGCTTAAGTGAACACCGACGGGTGTGTCACTCGCTATACCGAGTATAAGCATGTGTGCAGTCCATCCTTGAGTACATTCATTCATGCCATGCATTCCTAAGTTTTCATTCGATGTATGCTCATATTCTCTTATGATGATGACTTGTTCATATGTGTGTTATGTCCCTTTTATCAGTACTTGTGAGTCGTGGACTCACTCTTGCGTTGTTTGTTTATTTTAGGTAACCCACGATGTTGGCTCACTTGGGAGGAGTAGACACACACTACTTGTTCACATCATCCAATTCATGTTCAAGATTAAATTTAGTTCTATCTTACATTCGTAAATGATGAACTGTAATAATAAATTTATAATTGGTGAAGGAAGGATACCTTCTCCACATTGATGTTGAATTATTATTGCATGTGAACTTTCATTATCAATGAACTGAAATAAATAGATTAGATGGTGAAGGAAGGATACCTTCATCATGTCTTGGTTGTTTTGATACTATCATTAGTTGATTTTATTCAAATTCTTCCGCATTATGGATGTATGTTAGATGTTTTAGGTGACATCTTGGCTTTCGAATAGCCGTGGTGTTACGGTTGGTATCGAGCGGCTTTAGGTCCGTGGTAATTAAGATATTAAAATGACACACTGCTTTGTACCTGATGGGTGGGGTTTGGGTAATCCAAAGATATCCAGTATTTCTAGTGATGTGATTCATCATGTTGAACTGTTCTTGAATTGCTTCCAGTACTATCATTCTTGTGGTTAATCTATGATCTGCTTGTGATATTCAATATCTATGAACTAATTCTATGATTGTCATGAGATGATCCTGTATATTCATAATGGAGTATTTTGGTGAAGCGTGTTGTTAATGGATGATAAGAAGTGGGGTCGTGGTTGTTACTCTGGGATTCACCAGGTTACACCACTGTTCGCATAACGTGGTTAGAGGAGTAGTTACCCCGAGTACCATAGTTTCAGGTGTTAAGCGTGAGTTGCTTTAGAAAGTTGTTCTCTTTCTTGATTTCTGAATTTGGCAATTCTTGTCCTATGGTGGTTGATGAATTTCTCCTGGGTTTGTGGTTCATGATAGTTTATGGTTTTCAATAGATCCCTGGTTCTCTGAAACAAATATTGCTTTTCAACTGTTGAGTTGTTTTTACCACTTGTGGTCGTTGTCAATTGACAAGATTGAAGTTTTCATGGTTGCTCCTTCTTTCTCATTGAAAAGAATGACTCATTTACTCGTTTGATAGCTTGGTTAGTGAGAGTTTTCATTTGTAAGTTCATTTGCATGGAAAGCTTTGGCTTTATGCGTTTCTTTTGGATTACTTGACGTTGAGGTTTGAAGTCTCTCTTTCTTTGTAGTAAGGTGTTAGAATCCTTTTGTGATGTCTTGCCATGCATAAAATGAGAAGTTATAACTAAACGAATAAATTGTTACGATATGAGTTACCAAGTTGGGTTATTAGCATGGTGCAAATTAATTATTCTTAACTACCATCCATGAAAGTGAAATTGATTAATTTGAAATGTCCTTGTATTTGATACATGGTGTAGGTTAAATAAAGACTGTCCATATCCGTTCAGAACCTATAGATCTTACATAAGAGCTAGATTTGTCTATTTCCTGGTATGCTAAAATTGTTGAAACTTGCATAAAGGACCAGATGGGTGCTGGTGTATCGATTCGTGAAACCTTGTTTATAGAAAATTATGTTAGTGAATATTTAATCATGTTTTGAAATGATTTCTGAACAAAGGTGAAATGTGAATCTATGTTTACATAGGATTATGTGATTACAAATGGAATTAGTAATTGTATGTACACACATGATTAATACCATCATCGATTGTTAATGAGTATTTGAAGAAGGTGTTAAGCAACACCAATAGTTGAGTAGATTAATTTCGTAAGTAGTCTTTGCTATCGTGCCTTGTGATATTGATATTGCTTAGCATAATCTTGTTATAATAAATTTGTTTCAACCTTGTGGTTTGTATTCCCTTTGGGAAGTTTTAGGATGGAGTAATAAAGTTTGATGATTCTCAGTACTAGTGTATGTTGTCGATGTTATTAAATCGTCAAAATTGTGAGAATGAGGTTAATTCTCGTAGTAATTTGATCACCTATGGTGATATTCTCTAAATGATCAAATTTCAAGTTTTATGTTCATGATCTTTTGAGGGTTCAGGCTTTTATGTGGTAAATGAAGTTTATCGAGTAACAATATGTTGCCAAGTTATAATGGTTCTTTGGTGATGCAAGTGCTTCGATTTTGAATACTTATTTGTTCTTATCTGTTAAGATTCGATATTCTCTTCTTGTGAGGCTTATGCTTTCAACTGTGGACTTCACTTATGTTCTATAAGTTCATTGCTTAATTGGTTTCTTCCTTGGTCCCGTGTTCGGTCTGAGTGGTAGATGAGTTTTCTAGTTGGTGAAAGTCGTTTCCATTTGTCTCTTCTTTTGAGAAAGAATCAACCCATTCTTTTCACGTGGGTCTTTCGAAGTGTTTTCTAATTGTTGTTGTGAAATTGATGTTAATACCTATAGTAATTTGATCGCCTTTGGTGATATCGTTCAGATGAGAATATTTCAAGTTTAGCTTTCGTGATATTTTCTTTGAGCTATTGAATCAGCTGGTAGCTGAAATTATTTTAAATAAATTGAGGTATTGAATTGTCTTGTTGCTTCTTAAGAGATTCATGTGATTGAATCTTAACGGATTTCTGGTTTGAGTTGGCAACGTGAAGCTGCAATTAAAGAAAAATTATGTTGGTTCCCTTAAAAGGAGATTAATCTGCTTGCTTTTCATGAAATCCCGTAATTGGAAAAGTTTTGAGTTTGGTGATTGAGATTATTTGGATCTCATGTTTCTTGTGTAGTTGAACAGTTACGAACAAATATGACGTATTGAAGAAATTCATTGGTTCTTAATTAGTCCTTGTGGTTTGGACTAAAGATCTTATCTTATGCGTTGTGGCAAAGCGATGTTAGTCAAAGAATTAATTTCAGTGTTAAAGGAAAGAGTGCGATAGGAATATTTGAGAATTTGAGTCCAGTTTGTAACTTGTAGTTATTCGAATTGTTCATAAACTTTTTGCTCTTTTCACTCAAGAGTTGTCGAGTTTCAATCGCAATGTCATTTTTTCTCTTATTGGTGGTTATTTGCTATTCCTTTTGAGGATACGTACCCTCATTGTGAACTCAACTTTCGTTTTCCATATCTTCATTATCGATTATTTCTTTTGGATTCGTGCTCACTGTGAGCGAGCAACATTTTCTGTGTGGTGAAACTTGCCCTTGTTCGTCTCTTTCTTTTGAGAAAGGATCAACAATTTTGTGTTGCAAAGTTTTACAAAGCGTAAGTTGTCAATTGTTTGGTGGTGGTTAAGTGATTGTAGGGGTGAGATTTTGCTACTGAGCTATTGGAGGAGTAATAGAAGATGAGTTGGTTTTGATCCGAACCTCTTGGAGGGAAGTTGATTGAGATGGAATGTATGGCTTCAAGTAAAAGCGTATAGTGTTCGACTAAGTAGGACCTATGGTATAGTGTAGTTCCAGAACTTTGGTTCATGTTGAAATGTTGGGGATTATCAAATGTATGGAAACCTTAATTAATTTTATAGAGTAACACAATTGGAAAGTATTGCGATGTTGTGTGAGTGATTCCTGATGATGTTAATGAGTGATTATGTCGGAATTGTGGGGATGTTAGAGATTTAATCCGATGATTTCACCATGTGTTATAAGAGGAATTCGTTGTAGTGGTCTTGGGGGTTAAATTTGGGCTTTCCATTTTCATGCTAGACTTTTGGTCGCCCAAAGATTTGTGTGTAGAGGAGATAGAAAACTGGAGTATTTTGTATTGGAATGATTGTCGATAGAACCCTTCTGATGTAGTTCATGAGCGGGTATACTGAGGATTCTGACGTGTTATTCTTGAAAGTTGGAGGTGATGATGTATTTCGGTTTAAGCCTAATTTGAGGATGTTAAATTAAGAGGTTTGAGACCGTGTGATATGCGATGAATTCGAATTCCAAGGTTGGAGAGATATTTTATTCCAAAAAGTGAAACCAAGGAAAAAGATGTCTTCTTGATTAGTGAAGCATTTTCTTTATTCTCGCATGAGCTTTGTGCTGTTGACCAATGTCTTTCGTAAGTTGAGTTTGACTCAATTTTGGTATGTGTGGTTCTTATCGGTTCGGGAAGAATAAAGGAAGTTTTTGATTTGGGCATTTAAAATTATTCCTCCTTTAGTTTTCGTGATGTTTATTCGCAACCGCCACTTGGAAGGTGGAAAGGTTTCGTGATGAAATTCCGATTTTGGATTTGACTCTTTAGTACCGAAATGGTAACGCTTAGTTGCGATGTGAATCTTTCGTTTCGAGATGGGTTTTGTTGGTAAAAGAGTTTGCTTAAAGAGAGTTTTGTCGTATGTTTCAAGTTAAAGGAGGTTATCCTTGCTTTAGTGAAGAGTTCGATTGAGAGGTGGAACACGAGTTCCGTGTTCTTTGTGCTTGTCGTGTGGTTCGTATCATTGGGAAGGTTAACCCAAGATATATTGGGTTGTTTTAGCTAGTTGGCGATCGCCAGACTGTCTCGAGTCCTTACGCGGAGTACGTAACGCCTTGTATGTTCTCGTGTTGAGTGAGTACCAGGAGATCCGAGTTTGAGGTTTCGTTTGCGCCGTTGACCATCGAGTGAGATCTTACCGAGTTTTGTCCGATGAGTGTACCGAAGTACCGGGTTGAGTGTTAGATCGGGCGCCGTGTTACGCCGTTGTGTTGTGGTATTTTCAGTCCGAGGAAAGGCTCATCGGGAAGTTGGAGTTTCCGTGCATGAGCTTTAGCGGTGTTGTTCACAACAGTGCGTGGTTACCGTTGTTCGTTCTTAGTCGTGATTGTTCTTTCGCTTAGTGTGTTTAGATTAGGGTCGAATCTCTGTTAAGGGGGTAGAATGTAATACCCGAATGTTTCTCTGGAAGAAGAGTAAACGAAAAGGGTTTTCTGTAATACTCCAACTTATTGTAATGAAGGAAGCGGTGAAAAGAGAAATTAAACTTTAGGCGAGGAAAATCTGCAATTCTTTGACAACTGGCTTCGGCTTTGGCCTAGGAGCCCCATGAGGGGCCGACCACTAATAAAAGGAGAAACCCTAGCCCACCACTGTAGCACGCATTGCTACAGTGTTCGCCGCCCTATTCTGTGCCGCTACGGTGCGCCCTCCTTGCACTCCGTTGCTCTCTCTTGGTGGTGCTCTCCCATTGCTGTCGGCCAAGGAGAAAGGTGGAGGGAGAGAGGAGAAGAAGAGGAGATGAGCATCTAGCGGGGGTATTTCAGCGGGCACGCGTGTCTCCAAGGGTAACGATTGCCGGTTGTTGTTGTTTGATTAGTCGTAGAAGTGAAACCGATTAAATTTGATTAGATCAAAGTCTGTCTGTTGGAAATTCAATTCTGTCCAGTAGTTTGCGCGGCTGTTTTCGCAATCTTAGAGGCCGAATCAGAGGATCCCATCTCCTAGAGTATTGTAGGTTTTGTTCTTAGCTTTCGGTGGCCGCCAAGAACAATAAATTCCGACTTTCGAGTCAAAAGTTATGATTGATTTATTATCTGCTGTCCAGAATCCTGACGAGAATTAACAGTCTCTGTATAGGTTGATATATGGCCTAGTTAGAGGGTGATTCAGAGGTCTTGCCCATAACAAATTTTGAAGGTGATATCACTAGCTTTCAGGATTGATAAAGAACACCTCATTTGGATTTATAGATCAAAAGTTATGCACTTTTCATTGTGACTGTCCAGATTGTAGGTCAGTCTGTCCAGATTGTATGTCACTTTCTATCTTTAGTTTTGACCCGTGTGCCACTTTTTGTTAAAGACAAAATATGAATGTCGTGCCAACTAGGTTATTGTAGGTAATTTCATAACCTTTGCAGATTGTTAAAGAACAATCAATTCGGAGTTGTAGTTTAAAAGTTATGGACGTTTTAGTTCTGCTGTTCTAATTGCTCAGTCAGATTCTGTTCTGCTGTTTCGTTTGACAGTTAGCAATTTAGTTTGGCCGATTTGGGTTATCTCGTCAACTACAAAGTTGTAGATATATTTGTTAAGCTCGTGTAGGATCTGGGCTCATCTCTTTTGGAGTCCCAGATCATTAGTTTTGGTCTTTACCGTGCTGCTGTCCTGATGGGATTCCATGTTGCTGCTGGAATTTCAGATTCGGGTTATGACTATGTTTTGGGTGTGTAAGAGGGTAGTGTAGAATATTAATTCATGATGGGCCCTATGTTGTTCTTATTTCGGTTATTTAATTGTTTAGGCCGCGAGTCTACGGGTTTGGGAGCGCCATCGTTGCCTGCTAACGCGTCACAACGCGGAAGGCAAGTACTTTGTTGGTTTTAGGTGCTGTGATTGTGAAAGTTTACATGAATATGATGTGACATCTTGTGATACCCGAAATGCTGAATTGGTTATGTTCTATCAATATGTGGAGTAAATGCCGAAAGATGATATTAGCATTGTTCATGTTCATATCATGCATCCTTTTATTCATGCTATGTCCACGGGAGTGGATTGTAAGTCCACCATTCCAATGTGGGCGGGTTTGGACATTGTCATGTCCGCCCACGGAGTGGATTGAAAGACCCATCAATTACAGTATGGGCACGTAAGACCCATCAATTCCAGTATGGGCAGCTTTGGACACCTATATGAAACGTTCTTCATATAGGACTTGGATCCCGCACTTTTGTTAAGGTGCGAGCTTAAGTGAACACCGACGGGTGTGTCACTCGCTATATCAGTATAAGCATGTGTGCAGTCCATCCTTGAGTACATTCATTCATGCCATGCATTCCTAAGTTTTCATTCGATGTATGCTCATATTCTCTTATGATGATGACTTGTTCATATGTGTGTTATGTCCCTTTTATTGTACTTTTGAGTCGTGGACTCACTCTTGCGTTGTTTGTTTATTTTAGGTAACCCACGATGTTGGCTCACTTGGGAGGGAGTAGACACACACTTGTTCACATCATCCAATTCATGTTCAAGATTAAATTTAGTTCTATCTTACATTCGTAAATGATGAACTGTAATAATAAATTTATAATTGGTGAAGGAAGGATACCTTCTCCACATTGATGTTGAATTATTACTGCATGTGAACTTTCATTATCAATGAACTGAAATAAATAGATTAGATGGTGAAGGAAGGATACCTTCATCATGTCTTGGTTGTTTTGATACTATCATTAGTTGATTTTATTCAAATTCTTCCGCATTATGGATGTATGTTAGATATTTTAGGTGACATCTTGGCTTCCGAATAGCCAGGGTGTTACAAGTAAATACATATCAAAAACTTTATGAGCTCCAAAAATACTATCTATGTCAAGAGCATCTTTGAAACAATCCGGTTCATCAATTATATCAACATTGGATCAAAGCGGTCTTCGTCACTTTAAAGCGTAACTCAACCCATCAATTGTCACATATGTCAACATAAAAGAATGATATGGATCAAACTATGGATGCGTAGCATGGAAATTACATGACATGTGATCATAAGATGCTTATTTTCAACTAGTCTAACTTTATACCTAATGAGATCAAAACATCTTCTCACAACCAAATGAGATGATATGAATTCAGAGTAAAAGAACATAAACTTTATTTCTCTAGAGTATATAACTGAAGGTCTTTACACCAAACTGGTATTGTCACATGAGCATAAAAAAATTACAAAGTCTCACTAGAACTGAATTCCTCACGTGAAACCACACCCATATGAGCAACATGCTCATAGAACACTTGAGGTGTCAACCCTTTAGTGAACGGATCCGCAATCATGGAATCTGTACCTATATGCTCAATGGACAATTTACCACTCTGAATTCTTTCTTTCACAACTAGGAACTTGATGTCTATATGCTTAGACTTTGACAAGCTCCTGTTGTTATTAGAATACATAACTGCAGACTTGTTGTCACAATATAACTTTAGTGGTCCATCGACCTGATCCAAAATTCGCAGCCCTGTGACAAAGTTTTGCAACCATATCCCATGATTTGAAGCCTCATAGCAAGCAACATATTCAGCTGCCACTGTGGACGGGGCAACGAGTGACTGCTTAGCGCTTTTTCCAAGAAATCGCACCTTTACCAAGTAGATAGATGTAACCTGAAGTGGATTTGCAAGTATCTTGGCAACCAACAAAATCAAAATCAGAATACCCAATGATCTCCAACTGATCTGATTTCCTATATGTGAGCATGAAATCCTTCGTCTTTTGCAAATACTGCAACACCCGTTTTGTTGCGATCAAATGATCCAATCCTGGATTGCTTAAATACTTACTTAGTATTCCAACAATATATGTTATATCTAGTCTAGTGTAAACTTGAGCACATATAAAGCTCCCTATCAAAGATGAATAGGGGATGTTATGCATTTTCTTAGCCTCAAAATCATTCTTAGGACATTGGCTAAGACTGAATTTTCCACCTTTGGCCACAGGGGGGTATCTAAAGGTTTACAGTTCCGCATGCCAAATCTTTGCTATACCTTATCAATATAGTTCTTTTGTGATAATCCAAGTATACCTTGAGAGCGATCTCGGTATATTGGAATTCCTAATACAAAATAGGCATCACCAAGATCCTTCATCTCGAATTTTTTAGCGAGAAATCTCTTGGTTTCATGCAACAGATTTATATCGTTACATGCAAGTAATATATCATCAACATATAGAACCAAAAAATATGAACATACTCCCACTAAATTTATGATACACACAATCTTCAATTATATTCACCTCAAAACCAAAAGAGATAATAACCTCATGAAATTTGTAGTACCATTACTAGGAAGTATGTTTAAGCCCATAGATAGATTTCTTTAATTTACACACCATTTGCTTTGGGTCACCGACCACAAAGTTTTCTGGTTGCTCTATATAAATCGTTTCATTAATGTTTCCATTGCGAAACGTTGTTTTTACACCCATCTGATGAAACTCAAGATCAAAATGTGCCACTAGTGACATAATAACCCTAAAGGAGTCTTTCAAAGAAACCGGAGAGAAAGTCTCTTTATAGTCTATGCCTTCTTTTTGAGAATATCATTTTGCAACAAGACGAGCCTTATATCTTTCCACATTACCTTTTGAATCCCGTTTGGTCTTAAATATCCATTTGCAACTAATGGGTTTCTTTCTTTCTGGCAATGGGACAAGATCCCAAACATTATTGTCTTTCATGGATTTTAATTCTTCATCTATGTCATTGATCCAATTAACTGAATTTAGGCTTTGCATGGCCTTTTGAAGATTGATAGGATCTTCTCTCAAAATTTCATCACAAGCCTTATTTTTATGAAGAAAGATAATGTAATCATTAGAGATTGCACTTCTTCTTTCTCTAATGGATCGTCTTAATGGCATTAGTTCTTGAGATTGATGAGTTTGTTCTTCTGTAAGAACATCATTTTGTGGAGAAACCTTATGGATATTATTTTAAACTGCATTTTCCTCAATAATACTGGGTAGAATAACTTGATCCCCATCATTATTAGCAATAACCAAGGGAAGAGAAAATAAATCCCCTTCAGAAACTTCTTCAAAATTAATGTCCCTAACCATATCCCCCCTTCAAACTCAATATCCTCAAAGAACCGGGTATTTTCTATTTCAAAAATTGTCTTAGTAGTGGGATCATAGAATTTGTAACCCCTTGATCTTTTAGAATAACCAACAAAATAACTACTAACAATTCTTGAGTCCAATTTTCTTTCATTAGGCATGTACGACCTTGCCTCAGATGGACATACGTACATGCCTGATGATAGGCTTTTTGCCTGTCCATTGTTTGTACGGGGTTTTGTTAGTCGCCTTAGTTAGTACTCTGTTGAGTAAACAGTTTTCAATGCTTCTCCCTAGAGAGACTCTGTTAAGGTAGAATGGCTAATCACACTCCTCACCATATCCTTAAGAGTTCTATTTCGCCTCTCAGCAACACCGTTCATGCAAGGAAATCCCGACATGGTATACTGAGGGATGATTCCACATTCCTCTAGGAATTTAGCAAAAGGTCCTCGATGTTATTCAGCTGGCCTGCCATTTCAACCATAGTATTCTCCACCACGATTAGATCGAACGACCTTAATTCTTTTGCTAAGTTGGTTTTCCACATCAATCTTAAAATTTTTGAACACGTCTAGGGACTATGACTTCTTATGAATAAGATAAATATAACTATATTACGATAAGTTGTCTATGAACGTGATAAAATACCTTTGGCAATTCCAAGAAGCCATAGGGAATGGGCCACAAATATCTATATATATCAGTTCTAAGATATATGAAACTCTATTAACACTTAACTTCCTTATGTTTGTTTATTTCCCCTTAATACAATTAACACAAATGTTGAAATCTATGGAATCCAGGGGATCTAAAATTTCTTTTGACACAAGCCTCTTAATTCTCTGCATGGAGATATGGCCTAAATGCTTATGCCACAAGGAACTTGATTTCCTATTAGTAAATTTCCTCTTTATACCACAAGAAACTGTATGCAGGACTTCATTATATGAGGTAATAGTTTCAAGCAAATACATGTTATCATGCCAAATTAAAGAACCGATACCAACTTTATTGGAATTCTAAAAAAGACTAAGTAAACCATTTTCGAAAGAACAATTATAAGATAATTTGTCCAATACAGAAATAGAAACCAAATTCCGCCTAAAAGACAATACAATATAAGTTTCTTTCAAATTGAGATAGTATCATGTCTTTAACAACATCCTAAATGTACCTATAGCCTCAACTTCCACCTTCTTGCCATCGCCCACATAGATGAATCTTTCAGCATCACTTGGCTTTCGACAATTCAGGCAACCCTGCATTGACACACTGATGTTAGATATTGCACCAGAGTCTAACCACCAAGTGTGTTTAGGTACAGAAGTTAATTTAACTTCAGAGCTAACCATAGCAAGAATTGTACCTTTCTTAGCACGCCAAGTGTGATATTTGGTATAATCCTTTTTTACGTGACCATCCTTCTTACAAAAGGAACAAGCCAATTCAGGCCCTTGTTTCTTCATTATGGATGGCACACTTGCAGCTTCTTTGCTCTTGCTCTTGTTATTGTTGATTTTAGGGGTCATAGCCAAATGAGCACTTTCTGTTCTATCTTGTTTCCATCTTTCCTCCTTTTGCACATAACAGGAGATGAGCTTATTACAGGACCATTTGTCCTTTTGACAGTTATAGCTCACCTTGAACTGATTAAAGTGTGCACGAAGGGATATCGAAACTAAATGCCTAACTTAAGTGCCTTTAATTTTGAAACAAGATGAGACATTTTCACAATGTACTCCCTTATGTTTCCTTTACCTTTATACTTTATTGAGCATACTTGTTTCAGTCTTTTCGTTTTTGGCAAACTTTTGCTCAGACTGTTAAGGAAACCCTTAGCTGTAGTGGCCTGTTTTGATATACTATCCCGAAAAACTTCCGAAATAGCACACCTCATGATCATAAGACTCATGCGATTTGAACGATCCCACTTCTCAAACTCCCTCTTTTTCTCAATAGAGCTATTAGCCACAAGAGCAGCGGGTTGTTCTATATGAAGTGCATGGTCTAGATCCATTACCTCAAGAACGATCAAAATGTTCTCTTTTCATTCTTTAAAGTTTGCACCAGTAAGCATAGGAATATAATTTATGCTATTAGAAATATTGGAAGTAGGATTTGCGGCTGAAATAAAAGAATTTAAATGCTTATATCAGGACATGAATAACAAACTTTAGGATTTGATTCAGAATTTGGTATATACCATCACGCAAGATACCTAGCGCTACATTAATATCTAGCCTTTGGATAGAAATATTAACTTGCAAGTGGTAACCTTGATGCAGCAATCAAGTACTAACAACAAATCCTGTCAAACAATATGCCTTACTTTGGTCCGACTTATAGTTCACATGAAAACTTGATAACTGTTACACATTTATTGCCACAGTTGCATATATAATTACACCAAATATCGACTTTCCTTTAGGCCAGTCAATAGATATATTAATTATACATAAAAAAGAAAAAATGTCTAATTGTTCTGAATAAATTAACCTATATAACAGAGGTTGCTTTGGCAACATAGAATTTCAATTAACCTATGCAGAACACTAGCTGGCCAAATTATGAATCAATACAATCATTCTTTCATAAGAGTCCACAATTTATAACACAATACATAAAACAATCCTCATGATGCGCAGATGATTATTGCTAATCACAAAACAAAATCAATTTGCATGAAAAATAGAATTGCATTTGACTGATCATCTCAGATGATAGCAAAAATTAACCAAATTAACTCAGAACTGAGATTGAGTGAAGTTGATAATGCAGATCAGGGAACATAACCAAAAGCAAGATTTAACCATATTGCATTTAATTGATAATCTCTGAAATAGCAAGTGAGCTAATCTGAAGTTGATTGATAATAGTAGATGCAAGAATTATCTGATCATAGAACATAAACAATTTGCACATCAGAGAACAATTGACTGATTTATAACCAATTTTGCACTTAACCGATTTGCACAAGATTTCAACTGACTGAATATACCACAAACAGATTGACCGAAAACTAAGAAGGACTCAAGAAGCATGAACAATCTATAAAGGAAAAAACTTGACCGCAAATAAATCTTATGCAGAAGCTTAATCCTCAATTAACTCAAAACAACAAGAGCTAATTTGAAGCTTAATCCCATCTTCTTCTTATTGCCTGAGCGGCTATGCAAGGAGGCCGGCGGCCGCAAGGCGCGTGGCGCAAGCTGAGGCCGACGGTCGCGCAAGCAGCGGAAGCTTGAGGGGTGAGCAGCCGGAGGCGGAGGCGAAGGAAACCCGATGGTGCTCGGCCGCACGCATGAAGGCAGCAGAAAGGGAAGAACCAACCAGATGGATGCTTAGCGCACACGCGCGGGCAAGTCTCGATGCGGCGCTACGCGGGAGGCGGAGAGCCTCGGCGCGACGCACAAGAAGGCGGAAGCCGGAGGCGGAGCCTAGAAGGCGTGCTCGGCCGACGCGGAGAGCGGCGCAGGAGTCGGAGGGTGCTTCAGCGAGACGCGAAGGCATCGACTTCAGGGTGTTCGGCGCAGAAGCGAAAATCAGATGGATGCTCTCGGAGGCAACGCTAGCTAGTGTTCACGAACGTCGCTGGCGAGTTCGATCCGAGCGATTACCTCGTAGATACTTAGAATCGTAAGAACAATATAAGAACACAAGAACAAAATAATAGATTGAACTGTAATATCCCAAAAGTGTGAGGATCAACTATCGGAAGAAAATAATTTAATCGGTAGCGATCAAATTTATTCGGGGGAATTGTTCTTCATCAGATCTTATAAAGAGAGGGGTTCTTGGTTTTCACGGCAACTGGGCACGGGCCGTGGCCCAGTGGGCTGGCCGGTCCTTCTCAAGAGGGGGAGGCATCATGGGCCTAAAGCCCATGCGCCCCACACCCCTAACCCTAGCCACCCTCCCTTTTCCCTTGGCAGAAATTTCCCTCTCACCCCTTCCTTGGGCCGCCACCTCCTGCCCTCTCCCTCCCTTGGTGCCTCCACCTTCCCTATCAAGATGAACCCTCCATTGCTGCCACCTCCGGAGGATTTCCTGCTTTGGCCTGCACGGAGAGGAAGAAGAAGAGAGGAAAGAGGGAGAAAAGAGGAGATGAGAAGGATCTTCTTCTTGATTCAACCAGCGTCTCCTAAGGTTCTACAACGGTAACGAGAGGCGTTCTTTGCTGTTTAAGTTGTATTAGACGCGAATTCGATTAGTTTGATTGGATTAAATTGCTGCTGCTACAAATTCAATTCTGTCCAGTTTCTTGCGCGGCCTGTTTCGTTTGCTTAGAGGCAGAATTAGGGATTTTTATCTCCTAGAGTTATTTAGAGGATGCTCTTATCTTTCGGTGGCCGCCAAGATCACCTCATTCCGACTTTCGAGTCAAAAGTTATGATAGATTTACTATCTGCTGTCCAGAATTATGACGAGAATTACCTTTTGAGTTGTCTTTTAAAATAGGGGTATGTTAATTGACGAATCAGGGTTTCATCCCAACTAGGTTATGGTAGAGGATTTGATAATCTTTCTAGATTGTTAACGAACATCCAATTTGGAGTTGTACAACAAAAGTTATGGATATTTTATTTTAGCCGATATTTCTGTCTATTAATTCAGTCAACAGATTTGAGCCGTGGGCCAAATTTTGATAGAGACAAAATCTGAACTTTTGCCCAACTAGACTTTAGAAGGTTTTGTTCTTAGATTTTCAGATTGTTAAAGAAAACCAATTTTGGTTTAGCCAATAAAAAGTTATGTCCGATACCGTGCTGCTGTCCAGGCTTGTTAGACAGATCTGGACAGATTCTGTTCCGCTGTTTTATTTATCTGTTAGTAAATTAAATTGGCCGATTTGGCTTACCTTGTCAACTAGAGTATTGTAGATATGTCAGTTAAGAATCCATAGAAATTGGTCTCACCTCATTCCGAGTCCCAGACCAATAGATATGATTTTTACCGTTCTGCTGTCCAGTTTCGGGTTGTGCCTGAGTAGTCTGTTTTCAGATTAGAGCTAATTAGTTAATTGTGGACTGCCGGGAAGTCGTTGTAGAACGTTAATAGAAGCGCTATGTTATATGTTGTATTTATTTCGAGTACTTACTTATGTAGGCAGAGAGGCTTGGTTTAGGGACATCCTCTTTACCTACTACGCATTAGCCAGCGGAAGGCAAGTACCTTGCCACCTTTATTGACCGTGATTGGTGAATGTTTTATGATCTTGTTGTGATTCCATATAATACATGAGAAGGTGGATTGTTTATGTTTTGATATATGTGTTATATCCATGTTAGATATCATGTCGTTCAATATTCTCAATCCATGTTATACATTCATTTTGCATGTTTCATCCACGAGAGTGGATTTCAAGTCCCACCATTCCAATGTGGGCAATGTTGGACATTGTCATGTCCCGTCCACGGGAGTGGATTTGAAAGACCCATCAATTCCAGGATGGGCATGTAAGACCCATTAATTCCAGAATGGGCAACTTTGGACACCCGTATGAAACGTTCTTCATACGGGAATTGGATCCCCGCATTTTTGTTAAGATGCGGGCTTAAGTGAACACCGACGGGTGTGTCACTAGCTATACCGGTATAGGCATGTGTGCAGTCCATCCTTGATTACATTCATTCATTTCATGTTTTTCTTAAGTGCTCGTTCGATGCAATATTCGCATTCTTAAATGGTGATGTCCTGTTTGTATATGTGTTCTGTCTCTTTCACTGTACTTGCTGAGTCGTGGACTCACTCTTGCGTTGTTTGTTTATTTTAGGTAACCCCTGATGTTGGCTCACTTGGGAGGGAATAGACACGCACTACTTGTTCACATCATCCAATTCATGTTCAAGATTAAATTTAGTTCTATCTTACATTCGTTAATGATGAACTGTAATAATAAATTTATAATTGGTGAAGGAAGGATACCTTCTCCACATTGATGTTGAATTATTACTGCATGTGAACTTTCATTATCAATGAACTAAAATAAATAGATTAGATGGTGAAGGAAGGATACCTTCATCATGTCTTGGTTGTTTTGATACTATCATTAGTTGATTTTATTCAAATTCTTCCGCATTATGGATGTATGTTAGATATTTTAGGTGACATCTTGGCTTAGAATAGCCGAGTGTTCTGATTGGTATCGAGAGCGGGCTTTAGGTCCGTGGTAATTAAGTTATTAAAATGAAACACTGTGCACAGTAGGTGGGGTTGGAAATTACATTACTTCCGCATTATCTGTTGTTATGTTTTATTTGTTGAGCAATTGTTGAATTGCTTCTGTACTATTGTTTTTGTTGTTAATCTATGATCTGCTATGATATTCAATATCTATGAACTAATACTATGATTGTCATGAGATGATCCTGTATATTCTTAATGGAGTATTTTGGTGAAGCGTGTTGTTAACGGATGATAAGGAGTGGAGGTCGTGGTTGTTACTCTGGATTCACGTGTTACACCACCGTTCGCGATGCGTGGTTAGAGGAGTAGTTACCCAGTACCATAGTTTGGTGTTAAGCGTGAGTTGCTTTAGAAAGATGTTCTCTTCCTTGATTTACGAATTTGGCAATTCTTGTCTGTGGTGGTTGATGAAGTTCTCACGGGTTAGTGGTTCATGATAGTTTATGGTTTTCAATATATCCCTCTCGGTTCTCTGAAACAATTATTGCTTTTCGACTGTTGAGTTGCTTTTACCACTTGTGGTCGTTGTCAATTGGCAAAATTGATGTTTTCATGGTTGCTCCTTCTTTCCCATTGCAAAAGAATGACTCATTTACTCGTTTGATAGCTTGGTTAGTGAGAGTTTCCCGCTGTAAGTTCATTTGCATGGGAAAGCTTTGGCTTTATGTGTTTCTTTTGGATAACTTCGAGCGTTGAGGTTGAAGTCTCTCTTTTGCTGAAGTAAGGCGTTAGAATCCTTTTGTGTTGACTTGTCATGCTTAAAATGAGAAGATATATCTAAACGAATAAATTGTTACAATCTGAGTTACCAAGTTGGGTTATTAGCATGGTGCAAATCAATTATTCTTAACTACCATCCATGAAAGTGAAATTGATTAATTTGAAATGTCCTTGTATTTGATTCATGGTGTATGTTAAATAAAGACTGTCCATATCCGTTCGAACCTCTGAGATCTTACATAAGAGCTGGACTTATCTATTTCTAGTATGCTAAAATTATTGAAACTTGTATAAAGGACCGGATGGGTGTGATGTATCGATTCGTGAAACCTTGTTTATAGAAGATTATGTTAGTGAATCTTTAATCTTGTTTTGAAATGATTTCTGAACAATGATGAAATGTGAATTTATGTTAATACGTGGTTATGTGATTGCAAATGGAATGATGAATTTCGTAAGTAGTCTTTATAGCGTGCCTTCTGATATTGTTATTGCTTAGCATAATCTTGTTATAATAAATTTGTTTCAACCTTGTGGTTTGTGTTCCCTTTGGGAAGTTTTAGGATGGAGTAATAAAGTTTGATGATTCTTGGTACTAGTGTATGTTGTCGATGTTATTAAATCGTCAAAATGTAAGAATGAGGTTAATTCTCGTAGTAATTTGGTCACCATGGTAATATTTCTTAAATGATCAAATTTCAAGTTTTGTGTTCATGATCTTTTGGGGGTTCAGGCTTTATGTGGTAAATGAAGTTTATCGAGTAGCGATATGTTGCAAAGTTATAATGGTTCTTTAGTGATGCAAGTGCTTTGATTTCGAATACTTATTTGTTCTTATCTGTTAAGGTTCGATATTCTCTTCTTGTGAGGCTTAAGTGTTCAACTGTGGACTCCACTTATGTTCTATAAGTTCATTGCTTAATTGGTTTCTTCCTTGGTTCCGTGTTCAGTGCGAGTGGTAGATGAGTTTTCTAGTTGGTGAAAGTCATTTCCATTTGCCTTTTCTTTTGGAGAAAGAATCAACCCGTTCTTTTCACGTGGGTCTTTCGAAGTGTTTTCTAAATGTTGTTGTGAAATTAATGTTAATAACCATAGTAATTTGATCGCCTTTGGTGATATCGTTCAGATGAGAATATTTCAAGGTTAGCTTTCGTGATATTTCCTTTGAGCTCTTGAATCATCTGGTAGCTGAAATTATTTTAAATAAATTGAGGTATCGAATTGTCTTGTTGCTTCTTAAGAGATTCACGTGATTTAATCTTAAAGGATTTTTGGTTTGAGTTGGCAACGTGGCGGCAATTAAAGAAAAATTATGTTGGTTCCTTAAGAGGAGAATAATCGCTCGCTTTTCATGAAATCATGTAATTGGAAATGTTTCGAGTTTGGTAGCTGAGATTATTTGGATCTCATGTTTCGTGTGTAGTTGAATTGTTCTGAACAAATATGACGTATTGAGGAATTTCACTGGTTCTTAATTAGTCCTTGTGGTTTGGACTAAAGACCTTATCTGGTTCGTTGTGGCAAAGCGATGTTAGTCAAAGAATTAATTTTAGTGTTAAAGGAAAGAGTGCAGTAGGAATATTTGAGAATTTGAGTCAAGTTTTGTAACTTGTGGTTATTTGAATTGTTCATAAACTTTTTGCTCTTTACACTCAAGAGTTGTCGAGTTTCAATCGCAATGTCATTCTTTTTATTGGTGGTTATTTGCTATTCCCTTTTCGAGGGATGCGTGCCCTTCGCTGTGAACTCAACTTTCGTTTTCCCAGATCTTCATTACCAGATTATTTCTTTTGGTCTCGTGCTCACTGTGAGCAGCAACATTTTCCTGTGTGGTGAAATTTGTTCGTGTTCACCTCTTTCTTTTGAGAAAGGATCAACCGTTTTTGTCTTGAAAGTTTTACAACTCGTAAGTTGTTATTTGGTTTGGTGGTGGTTAAGTGATTGTAGGGGTGAGATTTTGCTACCCGACTATTGGAGGAGTAATAGAAGATGAGTTGGTTTTGACCTAAACCTCTTGGAGGAAGTTGATTGGATGGAATGTATGGTTTCGAAGTAAAATTGTATATTGTTCGACTAAGTAGTACCTATGGTATAGTGTAGTTCCAGAATCTTGGTTCATGTTGAAATGTTGGGTATTATCAAATGTATGGAAACCGTAATCAATTTTATAGAGTAACACTATTGAAAGTATCGCGATGTTGTATGAGTGATTCCTGATGATGTCAATGAGTGAGTATGTCGGAATTGTGGGGATCTTAGAGATTTAATCCGATGATTTCATTATTTGTTATAAGAGGAATTCGTTGTAGAGGTCTCAGAGGTTAAATTTGGGGCTTCCTTTTCATGCTAAAGTTTTGGTCGCCCAAAGATTTGTGTGTAGAGGAGATAGAGAACTGGAGTATTCTGAGTAGTGGAATGATTGTCGATAGAACCCTTATGATGTAGTTCATGAGCGGGTGTACTGACGATTCTGACGTGTTATTCTTGAAAGTTGGAGGTGATGAGATTACGTGGGTTTTTGAGGTGCTTTGGTGCCCTCTATCAAAGTAATGTCATCAGTTTGTCTAGAGTGTTCAGTGGAATCAATAGAGTCTCTCCACAAAGGTGTGGATGATGTATTTCGGTTTAAGCCCAAATTTGAGGATGTTAAATTAAGAGGTTGAGATCGTGTGGTATGCGATGAATTCGAATTCCAACGTTGGAGAGATATTTTATTCCAAAAAGTGAAACTAAGGAAAAAGATGTCTTCTTGATTAGTGAAACATTTTCTTTATTCTTGCTTGAGCTTATGCTGTTGACCAATGTCTTTCGTAAGTTGAGTTTGGCTCGATTTTGGTATGTGTGGTTCTTATCAGTTCAGGAAGAATAAAGGAAGTTTTGATTTGGGCATTTAAAATTGTTCCTCCTTTGGTTTTCGTGACATTTATTCGCAAACCGCCACTTGGAAGGTGGAAAGGTTTTCGTAATGAAATTCTGATTTCTAGATTTTACTCTTCTGTACCCAGTTGGTAACGTCTAGTTGTGATGTGAATCTTTCTTATTCATATGTGTTTTGCCGGTAAAAGAGTTTGCTTAAAGAGTTTTCGATCGTGTGTTTTCGGTTAAAGGAGGTGATCCTTGTTTTCAGTGAAGAGTTCAATTGAGAGGCGGAATAAGAGTTTTGTGTTCTTTGTGCTTGTCATGTGGTTCGGTATCATTGGGAAGGTTAACCCAAGGTACATTGGGTTGTTTTCGCTAGTTGGCGTATCGCTAGGACTGTCTCGAGTCTATGCGCGGAGTACGTAACGTCTTGTATGTTCTCGTGTTGAGTGAGTACCTGGAAGTACCGGGTTGAGTGTTAGTTCAGACGTCGTGTTACGTCGTTGTGTTGTGGTATTTTTCAGTCCGAGGGAGAGGCTACTTGGGAAGTTGGAGTTTCGCGTGCGTGAGCCTTAGCCGGTGTTGTTCACAACGGGTACATGGTTACCGTTGTTCGTTCTCAGTCGTGGTTGTTCTTTCGGTTAAGTGTGTTTAGATTCGGGGTCGAAACCCGTTAAGGGGGGTAGAATGTAATATCCCGAAAGTGTGAGGATACACTATCGGAAGAAAATAATTTAATCGGTAGCGATCAAATTTATTCGGGGGAATTGTTCTTCATCGGATCTTGTAAAGAGAGGGGGTTACTGGTTTTCACGACAACTGGGCTGGGCCGTGGCCAGTGGGCTGGGTAGTCCTTCTCAAGAGGGAGGCATCATGGGCCTAAAGCCCATGCGCCCCACACCCCTAACCTAGCCACCCTCCCTTTTCCCTTTGGCGAAATTTTCCCCTCACCCCTTCCTTGGCAGCGCCACATCCTGCCCTCTCCTCCCTTTGTGCCTCCACCTTCCCTCTCAAGATGAACCCTCCATTGCTGCCACCTCCCGGAGGATTTCCTGCTTTTGGCCTGCCGCAAGGAGGAAGAAGAAGAGGGGAAAAGAGGCAAGAAAAGAGGAGATGAGAAGGGATCTTCTTCTTGGATTCAACCAGCGTCTCCCTAAGGTTCTACAACGGTAACGAGAGGCGTTCTTTGCTGTTTAAGTTGTATTAGACGCGAATTCGATTAGTTTGATTGGATTAAATTGCTGCTGCTACAAATTCAATTCTGTCCAGTTTCTTGCGCGGCCTGTTTCGTTTGCTTAGAGGCAGAATTAGGGATTTTTATCTCCTAGAGTTATTTAGAGGATGCTCTTAGCTTTCGGTGGCCGCCAAGATCACCTCATTCCGACTTTCGAGTCAAAAGTTATGATAGATTTACTATCTGCTGTCCAGAATTGTGACGAGAATTACCTTTTGAGTTGTCTTTTAAAATAGGGGTATGTTAATGGACGAATCAGGGTTTCATACCAACTAGGTTATGGTAGAGGATTTGATAATATTTCTAGATTGTTAAAGAACATCCAATTTGGAGTTGTACAACAAAAGTTATGAATATTTTATTTTAGCCGATATTTCTGTCTATTAATTCAGTCAACAGATTTGAGCCGTGGGCCAAATTTTGTTAGAGGCAAAATCTGAACTTTTGCCCAACTAGACTTTAGAAGGTTTTGTTCTTAGATTTTCAGATTGTTAAAGAAAACCAATTTTGGTTTAGCCAATAAAAAGTTATGTCCGATACCGTGCTGCTGTCCAGGCTTGTTAGACAGATCTGGACAGATTCTGTTCCGCTATTTTATTTATCTGTTAGTAAATTAAATTGGCCGATTTGGCTTACCTTGTCAACTAGAGTATTGTAGATATGTCAGTTAAGAATCCATAGAAATTGGTCTGACCTCATTCCGAGTCCCAGACCAATAGATATGATTTTTACCGTTCTGCTGTCCAGTTTCGGGTTGTGCCTGAGTAGTCTGTTTTCAGATTAGAGCTAATTAGTTAATTGTGGACTGCCGGGAAGTCGTTGTAGAACGTTAATGGAAGCGCTATGTTATATGTTGTATTTATTTCGAGTACTTACTTATGTAGGCAGAGAGGCTTCGGTTTAGGGACATCCTCTTTACCTACTACGCATGATTGCTTGCGGAAGGCAAGTACCTTGCCACCTTTATTGACTGTGATTGGTGAATGTTTTTATGATCTTGTTGTGATTCCATATAATACATGAGAAGGTGGATTGTTTATGTTTTGATATATGTGTTATATCCATGTTAGATATCATGTCGTTCAATATTCTCAATCCATGTTATACATTCATTTTGCATGTTTCATCCACGAGTGGATTTCAAGTCCCACCATTCCAATGTGGGCAATGTTGGACATTGTCATGTCCGTCCACGGAGTGGATTTGAAAGACCCATCAATTCGGGATGGGCATGTAAGACCCATTAATTCCGAATGGGCAACTTTGGACACCGTATGAAACGTTCTTCATACGGGAATTGGATCCCGCATTTTTGTTAAGATGCGGGCTTAAGTGTTTCACCGACGGGTGTGTCACTAGCTATATACAGTATAGGCATGTGTGCGATCCATCCTTGATTACATTCATTCATTTCATGTTTTTCTTAAGTGCTCGTTCGATGCAATATTCACATTCTTAAATGGTGATGTCCTGTTTGTATATGTGTTCTGTCTCTTTCACTGTACTTGCTGAGTCGTGGACTCACTCTTGCGTTGTTTGTTTATTTTAGGTAACCCCTGATGTTGGCTCACTTGGGAGGGAATAGACACGCACTACTTGTTCACATCATCCAATTCATGTTCAAGATTAAATTTAGTTCTATCTTACATTCGTTAATGATGAACTGTAATAATAAATTTATAATTGGTGAAGGAAGGATACCTTCTCCACATTGATGTTGAATTATTACTGCATGTGAACTTTCATTATCAATGAACTAAAATAAATAGATTAGATGGTGAAGGAAGGATACCTTCATCATGTCTTGGTTGTTTTGATACTATCATTAGTTGATTTTATTCAAATTCTTCCGCATTATGGATGTATGTTAGATGTTTTAGGTGACATCTTGGCTTCCGAATAGCCAGGGTGTTACATGAACACATAGATATACAGGGACTTCTTGCTTCTCTTTATTCCTTCATCAATCGATCAACCTTTACAATTACTGGTACCTCTATTTATAGGATACGACCCTACTAGAGTTTAGGATGAGGAGCTCACCTTATGCCAGGATTCCCGGTCCTGGGTCCAGTTTCTTAATACTCCCCCTTGGGCACTCATTTTTCATGTTCATGCTTCGTCAAAACTCCACAAAAACCCAGTGGGAAAATTTGAAGAAAGAGTACGTGAAACATGTTCTGCTATGCTGCACGAATTGCCTAATTAAAAACTTTAGCCGAGAAACTTCAGAAAAACTCGTCAAGGGAAAAAGTGTACAATCCACCCAATTTCATTTAATCTCCAGGATTTATTCTTTGGGTAGTCGATTATCATGATCAACCTTTATTAATGAGTTTGTGAAGGTTCTTCCCCTGAATTTTGCATTTCTCTAAGTCTCATTTTCCCAATTCCTCGTATGCATCTTTCAAAGCTAGACACTGGAAGTGACTTAATGAATAAATCTGCTAGATTTTCACATGATTTAGTATGCAGTACATTGATTTCGTCCATCTTTTACAATTCATGAGCATAGAAGGACATGGGGTTGATATGCTTTGTGAGAGGACTCTTCACATAACCCATCTGTACTTATGCAACACAAGCTGCATTATCTTCATAGATAATAGTGGGGGTTTGCGCGGTATTCAATCCACATGACTGTTAGATGTGGTAAATCATCCACCGAAGTCAAACACATTCTCGAAAGGCCTCGTACAGTGCTATTATTTCTGAGTGGTTCATCAAAGTCGATACAAGACATTGCTTAGACGATTTCCATAGAATTGCAGTTCCACCACATAGGAGTTTATAGCCTGTTTGCGATTTGGTGTATATGCGGGTCCTCTGTGCAGTCATCTGCATTGCCATTCATATTTAGGTCTTGGTTCTTTCTGTAGAACAGACCAAGTTCTTTGCTTCCTTGGATGTATCAGAAGATGTCCTTCATTTTCTGCTAATACCTTTGGTAGGTTCTGTACTATACCTTGCTAGTAGGTTTATGACAAATGCAGTGCCTGATCTAGTACAGTTTGCTAAATTCAAGAGTGCTCCTATTGCACTTAAGTATGGGAATTCCGGTCCTAGGACTTCCTTCCCGTCTTCTTTAGGTCTGGACGAGTCTTTGTCTTGCTGCAAAGATCTCCTGACCATTGGCACTTTCGAAGAGTGCCTTTTCAAAGCCGAACCTTTTCAACACAGTCTGAGTGTAGGTTGACTGATGCACTAATATTCCTTCAGAGACATGCTCAAGCTTTAAGCCTAAGCAATATTTGGTTTTATCCAAGTCTTTCATTTCGAACTCCGACTCCAGGTAAGAGCTTGCTTTCTTAATATCCTTCAGGGTTATGATGATATTCAGATCATCTTCATACACTGAGATTATACAAAATCCATCATGGGATCGTCATATAAATACATAGGGATTATTCTCATTGTTCGTATAGCCTTTCTTGCATAGAAAGTCGCTTCAAGCGATTATACCATATTCTGCCGATTGCTTAATTCCGTATAGTGACTTTCTGAGTTTCACACTGTACAGATTTCTATTTGCTCTGTCTTGGTTCAGGACAGGGATACATTCAGGTATCTTCATATAAATGTCCGAATCCAATATTTCATAAAGGTATGCTGGTGCCCCATCCATCAATTTCAATTCTAACTTCAAGTTCACTGCCATTGAGATAAATATCTAAAAGGAGTTCCGCCCATAACCGGGGAATAGGTTTCTTTATAATCATCTCCTGGATGTTCAATGAAACTTTGTACAACGAGCCTTGCTTCTTTTCATTTCTCTTTCGAACAAATACCCACTTATGCCCTACGGGGTGCACAAGGGGAGGCGCGCGGCTTACAGGTCCAAACGTCTTTCTTTTATTCAGAGAGAATAATTCAGTTTCTATTGCTTTCTCCCAATCTTCTTAATCTGATCTTTACTTTCATTCAGTGAGCGATGCACGCTCTGGATCAAGATCAATGATTGTGGCAATTTTCTTTGCAAAGTAAATGTCGACATTGGCTGTTGTCATATTCAAAGATTCTCCCAAGATCATAAAGTTTATAGCTGTTTCTTCATGGGGAGATTCTTCTAATGTTTCTACTTACTCACCGCTACTTCCAATTGCGGGGCAAGTCCCTTTAGTTTTTCAGCTCTGATATGTGCGCACACATCCATGCTGATGTCTCCCTTCGTGGGGATGTTCAATTCTAGTATGCCTTTTCTGAAGGTTTCATACCGGTGCCAGGTCTCAATTGGCTCCCCTTCTGGTTCTAGGGCACTTCGGTGATCGTTTGTGTCAAGTCCCTCTTGTCCTTTTTCACCAAGCGTCCCCGGTTACTTCAGATTCGAGGGGCCAGAGTTCTCGTCCTTTTTTAGGCCTCTGGACGGGATTAGGGATACCTTTTTCTTTCTTCGGTATTTCAACCCTCTCCGGTGCATTGCGTGCAGGCACATGCAACTTGGTCACGCTCTTCAAATCACTAAAGTGGTCAGACAGTTGGTCGCGCTCGGGTGGCCGTGCGGAGGTGGCACCCTGCGAAGGTAGCGGCGCGCTTTCGGCGGCCATGCGGCGACATCGTCGCGTGCGGTGGGTGTGGAGGCGGCGGCGGTGCTCCGGGCGAAAAAGTTTTCGTTACTTGTTTATGCATATGTGATGCGATGCAATGTAATGCTAGACGTGGAACGATCTACCGTGCAATCAACATCCTCTCTTTCATGCGATCTACCGATCAGCTTGACTGACGACTTCAAGTCAGCTCGTGGTAGATTAGAGTGAATTTGCACCGTAGAAAACAATCTAGAAAGAAACAATTACAAAATTAAAAGCGGTCTAGAAAAACGATTCAATCTGCGAGTGTCGTTCATCGACGATTACCTTTTCGATGCGAGGAGAGTCGATCGTGCTGATAACGTGTTGAGGAACCATCGCTGGCGAGTCCAGTCCGAGTGATTACCTCGTAGATAAACTTAGAATCGTAAGAACAATGCAAGAATACAAGAACAGAATAATAGATTGAACACAAAGATGTAGGGGGACTTCTTGCTTCTCTTTATCCCTTCATCAATCGATCAACCTTTACAATGACTGGTACCCCCTATTTATAGGCTAAGACCCTGCTTGGGTTTGGGATGAGGAGCCCACCTTGGGCCAGGACTCCCGGTCCTGGGCCCGATTTCTTAACAGCTATAAGCCTTTTCGGTAGTGGTAGAAACCAGATGCAAAGCAGCGTGTAGCAGGAGGGCCTTCGACCGGATCGAAGGTAGCGAAAAGCTACTCGGCCGCGCAAGCACGAAGGGCAAGAACCGAACAGAAGGGGAAAAAGACCAGATGGAGCCAAACAGATCGAAAAAAACAAACGGGTTGCAAAAACTCACGCATATCGGCTCTGATACCAATTTATAGAAATTTAACAGATATCATATGCGGTTAGTGTGACACACAATCAATAATATGTAAATAGAAGACATACCAGATGACGCCATTGATCGATGCAGTGGTGGACTCAGGATTCTTAGGATGAGTGTTCGGACTTCGGAACTAGGTTGTTCAGATATGCCGATACCAATACGTTGATACTGTGAGAAGCCATTTCCCCCCAAAACACTGATACGATGATACACGTATATATAATAAAATACAAAAAATATAAAAATTAATAATTTCATATGAGGAAATGGGCGATATAAGGCAAGCATAGTGACATGAATTAAACAACAAATTATAGATATCAATGACAATTGAGGAGGTGAAAACTATGAATAGAGCTATTTTTGCTCTAGGTTTCTTATTTTGATTAGTTATGTTGTTGTTGCAGGTACGGCCAAGACTTGTGCTTGGTCCTTGTCCGTTGTTGTTTTCTCTATTTTTCTGTTCTAGGTTGTAGCAGCTATACCACTAAATCTTATTCTCTTCCTCTAATAGTGATCGGTAGAGGTCATATCTTCTTTTTCAAAAAAAAAAACTTGTTCTTGGTCTTGGTCGTTGTTGTTTTCTCACTTTTTTCTGTTCCAGGTTATAGTAGTTAGACTGCTAAAACTTATTTTCTTCCTCTAATAGTGATCGGTAGAGCTCATGCCTTCTTTATCATTTTTTCTACAAATGCATACCTTGCTGATCCTACTCTCTTTTGCTCTTTTCCCATTAGCAAGAATTCAATCTAAGAATACTCTTTCCATAAAGCAAAAATTAGCATGTAAACATATGTAACAAGGGTCTAACTATCTGTTTGTTGCCCAAGGCAAAGATTATATTTTTCTACAATATCCATTAGAAAGAACCAAGAAAGCAGATGAAGAGGCTAGACTCCAGAAAGAATCAGAGCTGAAGCAGAGCAGAGCCAAGGAGAAGAAGTGGAGTGCACAGAACAAACCTAGATCTAGAGAGAGGACGATGCTGGTAAGCTAGATATGCTGCTTCCTTCCCGCCGACACGCTCCGTCCTGGCCACCGTGTTGCTCCTTTGGTGCCACCGCTCTCTTTTTCCCTGTTTGTCGTGCTACCACCCACTTGCTCGCGTCGTATCTTTGTTCGCCCGCGCAGGTGCGCTGCCTCACGCCTACTTGCCGTCGTGTCGTAGCGCCGTGTCCACCGACCGTCGCTCGCCTTCGTAGCTCGCGCCTCTGCTCGTTCGCCACTTGGAGGTCGGAGCCCCCCACCCACCCCCCACAACAGACAACTACGAGATGAGAGAGAGAATAAAGGTTAGAGTTTGGTAGGCTAAAGTAAGAAGAAAAATAGGTCTAATGTGTTATATGGGCCACGCGCGGGGTATGAGGAATGCGAGCTGAATTCATTTGCAAATACAAATATATAGTTTTAACTTAATTAATAACATATACATCTAATATACATATTATATACCAGATATTTTGAAGAAAAAATGGGTGTTTGGCGAACACCCATGAACCCTAAGGGTCCACCATGGATCGATGTAGTATTGATGCAAGTAGTAGACAGACTATTGTTACGTCTACCTAGGTTAGGTCTTTCCACCAAGAGGCAAGCCACAAATTCTAACTCAGATGAAGATAGGTGGTATGACATAAGTTACACGATGAGAGGATCGACTCTTATTTATAGCCTTTAGCATATAATTCTATCATGTCCAATAATTAGAGATAGATTCCAAACATGTCTCTCTGTGATTCAAAATCTAAGTCCATATTTTCTTTAATAGATACTCGGGCTCTTAATAATATTATTTGATTACTTTATATATTTGAGCCAATCAAAATAGGTAGTTAATATGTATATAAACTTATGTAGATCACATAATAGGAAATTAATCTAATTGGGCTCAGTAGAACAGAGGTGCCACAGTGCTGATGTTACCAATTACTGTTGCAAGGACCCAATTTGCTACGGTCCTTCTAAGAGTGGTAGAGTACGACAGTTACTTACTTCAACTTTATCTGTCATAATGTAGCAAAAGAATTTGGAATAAGCTCATGCTGGTACCTAACGCGTTGGCACCATAGCCACCAAGGGATACAGGCTAACATCTCCTGACGTGGACAAAGAATATCACCAAAATGTGTTTGGAAAATAAATTCCTTCCTAATATGCTTATGGACTTGTGTGGTGATAAGATGTCCCTTATGCCGACACCTCACCAACCACAGCAACAAAGCAGGCTTAACATTCTTAATTAGGACTCTCCAATCAACAGCCTACCAGTGTAGTCTTGGGCTTCATTTGGTCATCTTTGGAGTGCTTAAATTGTGAACTTTTGAGTTGTGGACCTTTATCTGAACATATATAATTAGTATGGGAGGAAAAAGGACAATTGCTACACCCACACTCAAGGAATATTTTTGGCTGTACAACTCAAGGAATATTTTTATATATATTGATGAATACCTTTATTAACAAGAAGGGAGAATTGGCTACAGGGCACTGCAAATTTGCCTCCTTTGCCAATGGACATCTAAAAAATATGGTGCAGCCAAAAGACACTGTAAAAACATGTAATTTTGCTGTAGGGCACTAACCCCATTAAAATATTATTTTCGGACTGAAGGGGAGAGAGAAAAGCAGTGAAAAGTCTATTTTACCCTTGGTTCTTCTCTCTTCCTCATAAACTCCCTCTGGAGCTTTGCTCCTTCCCCCCTTCCTCCGGCTGGCCCGGCTCCTGCGCCCACCGCCAGCGCCGCCCTCTCCTCCGCCACCACCGCGTCGCCCTCCTCCTCCTCTCCATATTCTTCAATCCCGCGCAGCTCCTCCTCCTCCTTGGCTCGGGTGCCGTGAGTGGCGCCGGCGGAGGGAGCAATGGTGGCGGCCGAGATTAGTCAAAATAGAACGGCTTAGAGATGGCGAGCCTAGGGATTGTGGCGGCGCAGCTCAAAAGGGGCGGTGGCGACTGTGCGGCGGAGCTAGGCGGCCGGCCGTGGGGGAGATAAGAGGCGGTGGCGCTCGGGTGTGGGAGGAGAGGAGTTAGCGCGCGCATGGGCTCCGGCGGTGTGGGGAACCCCTGTCATGGTCGCCGACAACGAAGGAGGGCCGGGATGGCCTGCGACGCCCGGCCGGCGGCGTGCAGTGAGGCACCGTGGCGAGGTTGAGGAGAGGAGAGCTCGAATGGACGATGGGGAGGTTAGGGGAGGCGCGGAGGTGCTCGGCGGGTATAATTGGTAGGGCTCACCGGATAGGGCACGCAGGCGCCGTGGCGCGAAAGCGGCTCAAAGCGGTGAAGATGGTATGCGGCGTGCTCGGTGGAGGAAACTCCCAATTTCTTGGGGGCTTTGCTCGCGGGTCGTGTGGCGCGGCGTGGCGCGTCGGTCGGCGCGGCGGCTCGTCGGAGCGGCGAGACGAGGTGCGCGGCGGTCGGTCGATGCATAGCCGTGTCGCCGCTATGGCGATTCGATCGCGCGTGCCGCTGCTTGTATATATGCGCTGTGACGCGGGGTTCCATTTCGCCACCTTGTATAAAGCGGAGGTCTCCACCGCCGGCGCCGGAGGGGACCGAGCCAGGCGGGCTAAGCCACGGGCGTTGATAGAAGAGGAGAAAGGGGAAGAAGACATGGCCTGCTAGTGGGGCCCGACTGTCAGCTGGAGGGAGGTGAGGGGCATTGAGGATATTTTACAAAGTTCCTCTCTCCTAATCACTCGGATATATTATTTTAATGAGAGAAATGTCCTACAACAAAATACCACAAAAGGTTAGTGTCTTTTGGCCGAACCACGTTTTTTGGATGTTCATTGGCAAACGACACACATTTGCAGTGCCCTGTAGCCAATTCTCCCCAACAAGAACTAGACAAATCCTTAATTATGCTAAGAAAAAAACACTGAACAAGGTGATCAAGTTTTGTATTGTGGAAGAAACTGTATGTACTAGTAATGAGACAGTTCTTAACAAAGGTACCGGCAGCTGCAGTGCTGCACGACTTTTACAAGGACTGGAGCAAATTGGGCCCTCACAGCAGTAATTGGTAACATCAGCACTGTAGTACCTCCGTTGTACTGAGCCCAATCGTATGTGCCAGCACTTCTCTTGGAGCGTTGCGATCCGGTCGTCGGATTGGAACTGCCCGTGCGAGGACAACAAAATTTAGCGACGGCCGATAAATGAGCCAGAAACTCTCGGCAATGGCACATTTGCCATTTATGCGAGACCGACGGCCAGGGGCACGGACGAGCCGCTCTAGCACGGTGCGCCGACGAGGTCTAGCTCAGGGGTATTATTTTTATCTTTGATATGGGAAAAAACTAAATTTGTTATTTTGCACGTCAATAATACTATTTTAGCCCAAAAACTAACGATGATGATCACTCCTGAGGAATGCATGGAACTCCGTTGCGTCTGCAGCGTCTTGAAGAGGACGGCCTTCGTTCCCCACAGCAGCTCCGTCGGCGTCTTTGACTCGGACCGGAAAACTAGCGCGTTCCTCTCCTTCCAAATTAGCCAGTGGACAAAGACGACGAGGGGACGTCAGAAGCACTACGGGATTGGCGAATTGCGCGGCGAAGTTTTTCAGGACTGTACACCACCACAGCTCCGGGTCCAACTCGTCGGCCGAGGGGACCGTGATGGCCGCATCAATCCAACTTCGCACCAGGAACCAGACTTGACGGCTGTAGCTACAGCCTACAATGATCGCAGAGGTGCAGACAAGTTTTTCTGGGCCAGCCGAGCAGAGAACGCAGCAAGAATGATGCGGCCACCCCCTCCTTTTTTCCTCTCATTGCCAACCGCATAAAAACCTCCGCCTTGCCGTCGCCCTGGCTTTCCAAATGATCTTGCCACATGCCGACTTTTGGTTTTGCCCTGGAAATAGTTGCAGAGGACACAGTGAAAGTCTAGAAGTTGATAGAGTTTTCATCTAGAAAGGCGAGAAATATTCAGTCTATTCTTGATATTAAGGCCTCATTTGGAACGAAAAAAAAACATAGAAATTTGGAGGATTAGAATCCTATAGGAAAATTCCTACGAACACCTTTGGAACCAATGATTGAACCCCATGAATTCCATTGAAATTCCTACGGGATGGGCTATTGTAACAGCCTCAATTTCAAATTTCAGTTTAAAATAATTATTTTAATCATCAATGAATTTTTGAGCCATTTTCTAATTTAGCCTAAAAAGATTTGTGCAGAATTAATAAAACACTTTGAAAGTCTGAAAATATTTTATTAGGTTCCAAATATTCTAAAATATTTATGATAACTTTTCTGGAATATTTAAATTTATTTGTTATTTTTTAGAGCTCAAAAACAATTTCTACAATTTTCTAAAATTAGAAATAAATTAAAAACATCTTAACTCATTTTGGACCAAAACCCAAACTCTGGTACATCTCTTTATGCCCCCCGGCCCTACCAAAGGTCCAGCCTGGTCACGCTTCCGGCCCAAATACCAGCCGGACTCCATCGTCGCCAAGCTGCCTTCGGATTTTCGCCTCCCTCTTCCGTTTACGTACTTTCGCCGTTACGCTTTCTCTCCTGCACCCTACTTCTCTCTCACTGATGTGCGGGCCCAGGACCCACCGGTCAGGCTTGTCGTCATCCTCCAGAAACACCTATCTCTCTCTCTCTCTCTCTCGCCATGAAACGAGCCCGAATCAATTCCAAGTGCCCTCTTTCTCTCCTCGACCGGCGTGCCTCTCCCTCCCCTTTCCTCTTTCCCTCTACCTCCTTCTGCCATTGATGCACATCGCCTCTCTTTCATTGTAGCCACAACTTGTCAGACGCTTTGAGCCTTGTCCTTCCTGTGCTTCCTGCTTTTCCCTGCCCTCTCATTCCCATCCCCCCTTCTTTTCCCAGCCCTTCAACGCACACACCAGCCGTGCACATCCACCTCGCCCCTCTACTCCTGCTATAAATAGCTCGCGCCACCCATTTCTCCTCACCCCACTTTGCTCTTTCTTTGTTTGCATAGCCACTCCCTTTGTAGTGCCTTCTCTTGACCGGAACATGACCTTCGTCCTCGGCTCTGGTGGATGTGCTCTGCCGAGCTCCACAACGTTCCCGCTCTACCGATGAGTTTTCAAGTACGCCATCCGCGTCATATCGCGCCTTTCTTCCTGTAGATCAAAACCCCTAAAGCAATTTAATGCTTACTGCAACACATCATCGGGCTCGTGTTGTCTTCCTCATCTCCAGCTACCACCACTACCATTGCCATTGTCGCCAATCCGGTGAGCTCTCACCCACTCTGACCTTGTGAAGAATCTAGACCTATCATTATGAGTTAATAGAGTATTTTGGTAATTAATGACTATCATTTTGTGGGATTAATATTTTCTATGAGTTGATCAAATAAGTTAAATCCTATCATGATGAAGACTTTGGATGGCTCCATATGTTTAAAGTCATCAAGTCAAGTGATCAGCGTCATGTGTTGATGCTCAAGTTATGAACATGATCTTGGAGCGGAGATGTGAGTCATCAACCAAAAGCTCAAAGCTGATGTGCAAGACAAAGGTATAACTAGCATAGACTAAGTATGTTTTCTTAGTTATTTTACCGATCTCGGTGTTTGGTTGGAAGACTAGATTGGTAGTGTAGGTTGCCATGCTATTAAGAGGGGTCTTGACTAGTAGGTTGAGTGTGTATAACACACTAGTCTAGGATCATGCTAGTGCATACAGTGTCAACATAGATAGATATCATTCCACACAAGACGAATATAAGAATAAACGACTAATTTGATTAATAAATAACGATTTTGACCTTATAGTCGAGTTTACATTTATTAAGCTACGCAAAGCTGACACTAAATAAAGAAACGACAGTGAAAATAAATCAACTCTAGCGGAAACCCGTCGACTTGCCAAAGGCAACTGACTGGGATCAAGACCTAAAGATCACAATCCTTGTATAGCTCCTCCTCAAAAGTAGGTGAAGATTCCTCCACTTCAGCTGAATGATGACAGCAAGAATGAGTACTCTGAGTACTCAACAAGTTGTATCACATAATGCAATTATAGATGATGGCTCATTCCAAACGAAATGGTTTCTATGGTTCTTTTGCGTAAAAGCAACAATTGTAGTGAATATAAATAATAGATTGAAAGCATAATTTAAAACAAATAACAATAATAGGTTAACAAGTATTTTCATAAAGCTCATGTAACCTAATCAGTTTCTTTCACACAGCTACATAAGTTTACTCACACAGCTGCCCCTCCCAATTGTTTAATGAAAATCTATCCCTCGTGTGAAATCCCTGAGCATATCCATGACCGCAGACGCGGCTATTCGAATAGATTGATTAACACTCTATAGAGGTTGTACACTTTACCCACACGATATAACCAGTGTAGTTAGCACCAATCATAACAAAACCTTCAAGAAGTTTCATCTCAACAATTGACTCTCCCGATATGCATACAGTCGACTCCAACCTCACTCGCTGGTTCGACGCACACCATTGGACTTGAAAGCGACGAACTGATCACAGATGTGGCTTTCAGAATAGTCCACACCTCCACCCATCACTTAGGACTTAACCTAGTACCTGAGTAGTCAATGTCAAAACTTCACAACTTACTAAGTTAGGCATGTCCCATACCAGACATGTGATCGTACAGTTGTAGCTCAGTTCAATGATGCACAAAGTTAAGTCCTTAATTGACTAAGACGAGACTGCCAAATTCTAACTAAGTAACAATTTTCCATTTCTCAATCACTAAGCTCCACCATATCACAAATCCTTTCCACTTGCCCCAGTCTAAATCTTTTCCCGCCCTGTTGGTTAAGTGAAACACATGCCATCAATGAGTAACAGCGCACAACATACAATTTTTACACAAGTTCCATAATCATTTAGTCAAGTTTATATTTGTAACTCAAAATGATATCGATAACCTGTTACATGGCTAAGCAGATTATTCGCATCTAACCAATCCACGTTGGTGCTAAGGTAATACCAACTAATAATTAACCAAGCTAGGGTGACAAAAGATCAGGATAATACAATAGGCAAGGTGGATATAATCAAATGGGTGTATAACTAATCCCAAAACATTTAAAGAATTAAATAATTGAGGTAACATGTGATAATTTGAATTAAAGTAATTTTGAAAAACTGGGTTTAACATGGTCAAAGGTACAACATGCCTTGAAACAAGTATTGGTACTGATCTTGAGCATGATCAATTCCTCCTTCCTCAAAAGCTCCCGAAATATCAACGTCTACTCGAAAACGAAAGCAAAAACCAAATAAATACAAAACAAAGAAATAAATAAACTCCAAAAATTTAATAAAATTCATAGGAAGGTAGATCTTGAATTTGTATGAATTTAGGAACATGAATGGGTTCAATCGGAGTTCGTATGAGGAAGACCGTCTTTCGAAAGATTTAAATATAAGAAAAAGATAAAGAAATTACTATTTCGAATTTTCAGAATTTTCTTTCTAAAGGAAATCCCAAAATATGGCATCAGCATGACGTCAGCAATGATTTTAGAATTTTAAAAAAATCCAAAAAATAAGAAATAGAGACTAACAGGTGGGACCTTGGTCTATGGTGATGAGGACATCAACCCTCCAAATATGACCGCTACTCCACGTCATGGTACAAGGAAGGTTTTCACGTCACTTTATGTCTAAGCCAAGCAATAGTTCAAGTTGGACACGTTCTTGAATCTAGTTCGGCCTCCAGAGACAGCCCTGACTTCAAACATACATAACTTTCACATACAAACTCCATTTGAGTTCCACAAGTACTTGATTGAAAGCTTATCGCGTCCTCTTTCAAACGGATC
This sequence comes from Ampelocalamus luodianensis, assembly GCA_036346255.1. NCBI lineage: Eukaryota > Viridiplantae > Streptophyta > Magnoliopsida > Poales > Poaceae > Ampelocalamus > Ampelocalamus luodianensis. Next base: position 31,177,097 of record CM070635.1, on the reverse strand, counting down.
CAGCCTCACCTCCAAATTCCATATGTGCACACCGCAATCATCGAAAGAAGGTGTTGTATCACCTATTTGGGCCGTGGGCCTTGTTCAATCACCGTACTGTTCATGCATGAACAGTACTACTGCCCCTCCCTCTTCCTCCTATACATAGTGGTCGCCATCCCCTTTAGTTCTTTGGGTTTTGTTGATTGAAGTTTAGCTTTGCTACTTTATTTTTTGTCCTCTTGGTCGACGAGATCAACAGCGACATTGTTCTTCGGAATCCCATCTATCAATACATTCAATTCATATTCACAATTTCAGATTGCTCATTTATCTTGTTCTTGCATACTTCTTCGGTGTATGCAGGAATCGATCTTCGTGATCAGGTCAACCGGGTATTCGTGCACGGTTGATAACGACTTGTCGAGCAGTTCAGCGATTGCGTGGTTTTGTGTCTTGCGAGTTTGTAGCCAAGATCGTGAGAGTTGAGCGACTACTACCGAACATACCTTCTCATCGAAAGATCAGGCCAAAACAGGACCTTCGTGGTTCATCAGGTGGTATCAGAGCTACAGTTGATCGGTGAAATTTTTTAGTTTTCTAATAGTAGATTCGTTTTTCATACCTAGAGTCCAAAAAATTACCCAAAAAATTATTGCATCTATCATCCGTACCGAACCCCTTTGAGCCATTGCAATTTTCTTTTCAGTATTTTGCTTGTTGAATCATTGGTTGCATTGTCGTGTCTAGTTGCTGATCTTTAGTTCTAGTTATTGTCTAGTTGGTTATTGTCCAGATTGCTTCTCGTGTTTTCCTTCACGTCGCTTGATCATTCTTTTAGGGTTCTTAGTTTTTGCATCTAAAACAGAAAATTCGTAGGTTAGAATTCCTCTAATCCGCACCAAACCATTGTTGATCTGAAAAAAAACCCTGAAAGGATTGCTATATTCTTTTGGGAGAGTTGATGTTATTTGTGACTTGCGGCAAACCCTAGGGCCGGCCAGATAGTAGAAGGAGAAAGAGGCAACTGCACGAACAAAAGCCACGGTAGAGAAAAAAAAGAAAAAGAAAAAGAAAAAAAGAAATGCATATAAAAATTGGTGGAGACCTTCTACATATAGCCACAAGCTTTCATAAAAAATGTCAGCAAGTTTGGCCCACGAAATCAAAAGATATAGCAGTTTCAAGATTGAACCCAAGTCGGTTTCGAGTCCGAGGAGGATTCCGTTTCCGAGACACATTAAGTAAAACGGGCATAACTTTTGCATACTGTGTCCGTTTTGGACGTTCTTATGCTTGTTGCAAAGCTAATGATGAGGCACATCCTTTCCATATAAGCCACTCATCACCCTCAAGGTGCCCCAAAATCGGTCATCTTCGACCCCGAATTTGCGTAGCAAGTTTTCGGTTTTTGTTTTTGCCGTTTTTTTCAGTCTTCCTTACAGAATTTGGGGTTTGCCTCAACTAAAAAGTTGTAGATCTCGTCGAAACCTTTCAAAAGAGTATATATAAGCCATATAAAACTTTGCCTTTTTATCATTTGAGACTAGCTATTTTTTCTGCTCAATCTAGAGAGTTGTTTACGTTGCACGTTATTCTGTTTTTGTGCTCTACATCTCGCAAACAATCTTGTACCTTTAGAAAGAAGTTTGAGTAGTTGGCTAGCGTCTCTCCTAGCACTTGTTGTGAGGTTTTCCCTTGCTTACATCAAGTCACATTGATCATTGCGTGTGCGTACATACACTTCTCTGCATAGGGCTTTGATTAGCTAGCTTTAATTAAGCTAGGATCAGCAACATTGACTAGTACTTTGAACAATATTTCAACTTGCATTAACTGATTTGATTATTGCTGATCCTTGCTACCATATTAAAGCCTTACGAGCCCCACTCCCTACTAACTTAGCAGGTGTTGTTCCTCGCAATCGTTGGGCTAATCGCAAGTGAGAGTATCATGAACCAGCCACTGGTTGTACCACTTTCTTGCTGCATTGGTAAGAACTTGGTATAAGCTTGAGTGTGAGTGACTTGATTTGAGCCTCCAGAAGGAACATATACACTGTGATTTGTTCTTTGTTTTCTACTAACAATGACAGGTTGATTGAAGTTGGTAGATTATGATGTCATCACAGGCAGATTTGAATTCAAAGGGAAACAACTACATGTATACATATTGCCACTCACCGCTGAGAGTATGTCGTCGGACTACTTTCTGTGGGTTACTATGCTGTAAAGCTACTTTGAAAGATAGAACCTTGATCCTTATGAGAAGATGAGCATAGCAAGGATGACGCTGATCGGTGATGTTCAACATTGGTGGTCAAACCTTGAGTACCACTACATATACACATGGGAGAAGAGGAAGAAGAAATTACAACGTCGTTTTGTACCTCCACCACCCACGGTCACAAGCGAGGTGCAACCTAAGGTAACTGCAAATGTTGATATTATTTTGGCTCCTACTCCATCTATAGATACCATCGAGACGCTTGAAGAGATGAAGGAGGATCTGACGTATCTTATGTCATTAGAGCAGAAGTTTGAGGTACCTACAGTATCTGATGAGGACGATAATGACAAAGGTACTGATTTGGTGCTACAGCAAGACATAGAACAACTTTGTGAGTATATACCTGCTATAGTGCAATCTTTTGATATTCTTTGTGTTGACTTGAATGAACCATGTTCTGATCTAAATTCACATAATTTTGCACATGTCGAATTAATTACATATAAAGAAGTACTTGATAGAATATCCCCTATTGATGCGTTGTGCTATATTATGCTTAATGAGCTCATTAGTTTGGAATGTGCTTTGGAGAAAGTTTCTGAAATTTTATTTATAAATTCTCTTTCTAGCACCTACACCTACTATTTTAAATTAATTGGAGATTATAGTGTAGACAATCAATTTCTAGTATATCGAATATGCATAACTTGTGATCACATAAATGAATTGAAGCTTACTGTTTTGAACAACAATTCTTGTGTGATGAATAACTCTACTATATACTTCACTTATATATGCAAATTGAGTTGCACACTGAATACTATGAGAAATGGTATTTTTTTATTTGATGCATGCACAATCACCTTTAATTTCCAAAGTTTTCTCCATTTCTTTGCCACCTACTGTTGCTAACATTTTACAGAAAGATGGCAATACGTTGCTACAAGTTTTAAAGCTTTTCTTGCCGCTGGAGGATGAGCATGAGTCGAGGACGACTCAAATGCAAGAAGAGAAGGATGATGAGGACATCAACCCTCCAGATTTGACCGCTACTCCACATCATGGTACAAAGAAGATTTTCACGTCACTTTATGTCCAAGCCAAGCAACAGTTCAAGTTGGACACGTCCTGGAATTCAGTTCGGTCTCCGGAGACAGTCCTGACTTCAAACGTGCATAACTTTCACATACGAACTCCGTTTGAGTTCCATGAGTCCTTGATTGAAAGCTTATCTTGTTCTCTTTCAAACGGATCTAGCCTCACCTCCAAATTCCTTCTGTGCGTACCGCAATCATCGAACGAAGGTGTTGTGTCACCTATTTGGGCCATGAGCCTTGTAATTCAGAGAGAAACCCTAGGCCTCGTACTGTTCATGTGGTTACTATTCATGCATGAATAGTACTACCACCCCTCCCTCTTCCTCCTATACATAGTGGTCGCCATCCCCTTTAGTTCTTTGGGTTTTGTTGATTGAAGTTTAGCTTTGCTACTTTATTCTTTGTCCTCTTGGTCGGCGAGATCAACAACGACATTGTTCTTCAGAACCCCACCTATTAATACATTTAATTCATATTCGCAATTTCAGATTGCTTATTTATCTTGTTCTTGCGTGCTTCTTCGGTGTATCCAGGAATCGATCTTCGTGATCAGGTCAACCGGGTATTCGTGCACGGTTGATAAAGACTTGTCGAGCAGTTCAGCGATTGCGTGGTTTTGAGCCTTGCGAGTTCGTAGCTAGAATCGTGAGAGTTGAGTGACTACTACCAAACATACATTTTCATCGAAAGATCGAGCCAAAATAGGACCTTCGTGGTTCATCATATGGACCGGGTCTCTGGCTTTGGTTTACTGGTCTATGGCTCTTGGGTCTATGGAATAGTAGATCTGTAGGTGGGGTCCACAGGTCAGTGGGTAGGTTCACCGTGAGCTAATCCCACATGGGATTGGATCTGGGATTTCGGTGCAGGTGACACGCAGGCGACTGACTCAGCGCTAACTGGGTGACACACAAGCAAAGGTGCACAGGTTGCACTGATGTGGCTGACACTTGGCATCCATGTTAGCTCAACGGTGGCAGAGGCTCGAGTTCCGATGGTCGTCGGCGTTCTGTCTACGACGGGGCGAATGGAGGGGTGCACTGGGTAGCTGGTGTGATAGGGAACTTGTTGGTGCACTCATGAAGGCGAGGTGACGACGGATCTGGCCAACGGCGAGGTCAAATCGATGAAGGCATTTGGTCGTTGGTGCAATCAGAGCTCCGATGATGCTTCGGTGTCTTCAAGGCGACGAGGACATATATCTCCTTATTTCGACCTCAACGGAGGTGGCGATGAGGCTTGAGGTGTATTGACGACAAAGGAAGTCGTCGACGAAGTTCTTAGTGGCAGCTTTGCTTCTGCGGCGATTCCGACGGCTAGGGTTAGGGCTTTGGCTCAATGGCGGTGCGCTTGGGATGCAGAGAGTAAGGGCTACCTCTCCCTTTATACCCTGGCGGCCGGGAGAGTCTTTGGCGCAAATGTCAAGAAAACGACACAGTGGAGGAGTCCAAGCTATGCCCAAGTTAGAGACAAAGAACAGTAACCAGTGGGACCCACATGTCACCGAGTGCGGCTCAGGAGAAACCACGTCGGAAATGACACGGTAGAGACTCATTGGTGGGACCAAAGACGTGGGCGAGCGGAAGAGAGATAAGATGGGCCGCACGTGGCAATGGGCTACGGACTGGGCCGAAAAGAGAATAGGATTGGGCCGGGGAATAGGATTTAGGCCAAAGGATTTCCTGATATTTTAATTATCTTTTGTGTTTTAAAAATACCAAAAAAATCCAAATGGCAAATTAAAAATAGCAAATGAACTCGAAAAAATTCCTAAAAAATCTAAAAAATGTTTCCAAGCACAAAAAACTCAAATAAAATAGTTTTGGAGTTAATTGATGTTTAGATTAGTCACATTAAATTATTTTGACATTTGAAAGTCCTATTTAAGCTTGATTAACTTCAAATAAAATTTGGTGAATTTTTCAAAGGGACTAAACTACTCCAAAGGTTTTGAAACTCAAAAAATTGGGATGTTACAATAGTTCATTATGTTTGCTATAGCTCTTAGTTGCATGTTGCTAGTATTTACGAATGTATTCCGCAAATAGTTGAGGGTCGTGTATAATCCTTGAAGCATGTGACTTTAGTTTGCAAACAGTTCGAGTCCTTGTCTTGAATCCTTGTGGGAAGATTCTAAAAGTTCACGAATGTGTTCTGCAACTTGTTGTGAATCATGTTTTTAACCTTTGTTTGCTTGTAACTGCGATTTGCAAATGTGTTTTGCAAATTTATCGAAGTGCATGCATCTTTGTCCCTGCTGGGATTTTGGAGCCGGTATGACTGCCATGTGTTGGCATGTCTGATCGCCCCTTGTGGTCTGATCGGGCATTAGTTGTCAGCTTGACCGGACCCTAGTCTGGTCGCCATGTGTTGGTCGGTCTAACCGGAGAAGCGAACTGGTCGCCATGTGTTGGTGGTCTGAAAGGGCGAGCGGTTTGACTGGGCATTAGTTGTTGGTTTAACCGGACGACGGTCTGACCGTCGCATTCAATTTTCGAATCATTTTTTGGAGGTCACTACGGCAATTTGCTTTGTGTACTATCTGCGGTTGTTCGTGAGGATTGACTGAACCGCGGTCTGACCACCATGGTCAATCTTTTCTAGTAGCATTTTCAGTTGTGCCTTTTCCCTCTAGTCGAGCCTAGTCTGACTACCATTGGTTGGCCCGTTTGACCGATGGTGCAGTCTAACCCGTCCTCATGTGGGCAGTCTGGTCGACTGGGCATGTTGTCGGGACCCAAAATTTTGATTCTGAAACCCTCTGTGTATACTGCACTAGTCCCGGATCACGCTAGTGCACACAGTGTCAACATAGGTAAATATCGATCCACACAAACGATAAGTAAAGTAAACGATTAGTTTGAATAAAAAATAAGGGTTTTGACCTTATGGTCGAGTTTACACTTATTAAGCCACGCAGGGCTAACAAAGAATAAAACAGGAGCGGAACGGAAATAACTCCAGAATGCAATTTATAGATGCAGACTTATTCCAAAGTAAAGGCTTCTGTGGTTCTTTTGCATAAAAACAACATTTGCAATTGAATACGAATAATAGATCGAAACATAATTCAAAACAAATAGACAATATTAATTTATGATTATTTCCACAAAGACACACAGCTAAACAGATTATTTCACATAGCCATATGATTGAGGTCACAGACTCCATCCCAATATTTTATGAAAACTACCCATCGTGTGAAATCCCGAGCATGTCCATGGCTCATGACGGCTATTCGAATAGATTGATTTAACACTCTGCGAGAGGTTGTACACTTTACCACAAGATACAACTAGTGTAGCACGCACTAATCGTAACAAAACATTCGGAAACTTCATCTCAAACATTGACATTCCCGATGTGCTTTCGCTATACTGGCTCACATAGAATTGGTATAACACACACATTTGGCGGGAAGCGGCGAACCGTCGCGATGCAACCACCAAGTAGTCACACCTCCACCTGTCACCTGACCTAACCTATCCACGAACATCAATGCGAGAATCCATAACTTACTAAGTTAGGCCCGTCCCATACGGGCATGTGGTCGTGCAGTGAAGCTCGAGTTCAATGGCGCACAAAGTTAAGTCCTTAATTGACCAAGGCAAGACTTCCATGTTCTAACTAAGCCACACAGATTATCGAACCCAAGCACACAGCTTCCACCATATCACACAGTTTCCACCACTTGCCTCAGTCTAAATCCTTTACCACCCAGTTGGTTTTAGTTCAACACATGCCATCACGAAGTAATAACACATAGCACACAGTTTTACACAAAGTTCCATAATCACTTAGTCAAATTTAATAAATTGCAACTTACATGAGATGTGAGACTCGTAGCATGGCTAAGCAATTGTACTCGCATCTAACCAACCCACGTTGGTGTATAATATTACCAACTAGTAACCAATCTAGGGTGACAAGGAATTATGACATACGAGGCCAAGGTGTGATAACAATTTGGATAATAACTATGCTCAAAGCATTTAAATAAATAATTAAAGTAGAATGCAATAATTTAACACAAAGTATTTTGAAAGCTGGGTTCAAGATGATCAAAGGTATGACTTGCCTTGGAAAAGGTCTATGTACTGGTCTTGATCTTGGGGGTGCTCCTTCTTCACCAAAATTCACCGGCAGATAATCGCGTCTACTATAAGCGAAACAAAAATAAACAAAACAAATAAATAACAGAGGCAAAACAAGCTCCAAAAATTAAATAAAAATCTCAGATAAATAGAGCTCAATTTAGATAAATTTAGAAATTTGAATGGGCTCAATCGGAGTTAGGATGCAAAAGTTATGAGCTCGGAAGTTTAAATCTAAAAGAAACCTAATTTGGATTTTCGGAATTTTCAATTATTTCTTAAGAGAAAAATTGGATTATTGCGCAATCTTGGCGTCGACAAGGAATTTCAGGAATTAAAAGAAATAAAAAAATTCGACATGTGGGACCCACATGTCGGAGACCAACTCACGGTAGAATAGGTCTACCGAGCCTCGATTTTGGGCGAGGTTGAGCGCCACGTGGCGCGCGGGGATCTTGTGGCGGGGCGACACGCGGCGCGGCGCTAATGTGGCTGCCGGCGTGGGCGGCCCACGTCGGCTCGGCAGCGGCGGAGGCTCGGGGCCGAGGTCCCGGCGAGCAGCGGCGATTCACCGGCGATGGTGGTGGTGGGAGGTAGAGGTGCGACAGCGATCGTTGAGGTGCTCGGCTGGTGCCCAGGGCGGCGAGACTAACCGGCGGGAAGCGATGGCGGCGGAGGACCGGGCTCGGCGGCGGCGGTGGAGAGGTTCCGGCAAAGCGGCGGCGGCGAGATGCGGGCGACGCGGCGGTTCGAAGGTGAAGTCCGATGGCGGCGAGGAAAGGCTGGAGCAGCGGCGGTGGCGCGGGTTCCTCGGCGGAGATGAAAACGAAGCGGCGCCTAGTGCCACGGTGGCGGCCCGAACTGCGGCTAGGGTTTTCGGATCTGGCGAGGCTCGGGTGCGGGATACGAGGTCCACGGGGCCTTAAATAGCCGGGCGAGCCCGCGAAGGATCTGGCCGGAGAAATCGGGCGGAAGGTAGAGTCCGCGTCGGAGCGCGATGACATGGCGGTCGGGGCCCACACAGCCGGCGGCGGCTTCGGGTGCGGGCGCGTGCGACACGGCGCGGCTGCGAAACGGACTCACGATCTGACCGTTCATCTAAGATCGAACGGTGGGGAAAGGCTGAGTGCGCGGGGAGAGAGAGGAGAGGCTGACATGCGGGGCCCGCATGCTAGTCGGAGTGGCTGTGTGGCCTTGTGCGCGGCTGGGTTGAAATTTGTGTGGCGGAGAAATGGGCCGGAGTTTGGAAATTCGGCCCAAAGGTAAATCTGAGATTTTAAATAGCTTTTCTAATTTAGAAAATACCAGAAATTCAAATAAGCAATAGAAAATAGCAAATGAACTCAGAAAAATTCTAGAAAAATCTAGAAAATATATCTGAGCACATAGAACCCAAATAAAATAGTTTTGGCTAATGTTCATGTGGGGATTATTCATATTAAATTTTTTTGATTGGAAAGTCCAATATTAAGCTTTTGAATTAAATTCAAATAAATCCCAATGGTGAATTTTCTCCCTACTAACTATTAAAAGATTTTTAAAACTCAGAAAATTGGGATGTTACAAACCTCCCCCCTTAAAGGAATCTCGACCCCGAGATTCAGGCTAGCTAGAGAAAAGGCTAGAAACTCGGCTTTGGCTCTTCTTCACGCTCCCACGTTGCTTCTCCTTACAGTGGTTGCTCCTTGGACTTTGCGGCAGACGGGTCTTGCTTGGGTGAGGCGCGCTGCGACATCAAAATATTATTATGCGCTCCTTATAAGTAAGATCCTCTTTTAACTTAATCGATTCTAGCGGGGCTTGCTCTTACGGCACGAAGACACTTCTTCAAGCGAGAGACATGAAAGACATCATGCACTCCACGCTAACGGCTGCGGTAGCTCTAAGCGATAAGCAACTTCTCCACGGTGTTCCAAAATCTTGAACGGACCCACATACCTAGGGGCAAGCTTCCCTTTGGCATGGAACCTTTTGACACCTCGAGCGGAGTGACTCGAAGATAAGCGAAATCCTCGGGTTCAAAGGCGAGATCACGGCAGCGGTTATCGCATAGCTCTTACGCTGGGTGAGCTATCTTCAATCTTTCTCGATCATGGCCACTTGCTCTTACGCTTCTTGGATTATGTGCGGACCGAATGCGATCGTTCATTGTTTACGACCAATTCAACGGGGTTCAGCGAGCGCGGCCATACAAAGCTTCAAATGGTGACATTCGCGGTGGCTTGATAACTATTGTTATGCGAGAATTCGCATATGGTAAACTTTTATCCCATCGGCAACATTAGCTAGAGCACAAGCTCTCGGCATATCCTCAATATCGATTAACTCTTTGATCTGTCCATGCATGCGTGGATGATACGCGATGCGAAATTGGATGGGTACCAATGCTTCATGCAAACTCGCGAAGCGAGAGGTGGCGAGATCCTCGATCGATACTATCTTCTTGGCACACGTTACAAATTGACAATTCGGCCATGTACAATTACGCAAGGCGATCTCACGAGTGCGTGGTTTTTTGGCGAGAAATGGGCGACCTTGGTCAAGCGATCGACTATTACGGATCGGATCGTAACCCGATTGAGTCTTAGGTAGACGGTGATGAAATCCATTCGATCTCCTCCACTTCCACTCTAGAATCTTCGGCGGTTGCAGCAAACCTGCTGGTCTCTGGTGTTCTGCCTTTACTTTCTGACAGATATCGCACAAGGCAACGGACTCTGCGACTTCTCGCTTCAAATTTGGCCACCAAAATTTAGTCTTAATATCTTGGTACATTTTGGTACTTCCAGGGTGAATCGAATACTTTGAGTCATGGGCTTCCTTCAAGATTAGCTATCTTAGACCATCGATATCTGGTACACAGATACGACCATTAATCCAGAGTATGTCTTGATCGTCCTTGGTGAAATCTTTGAATTTCCCTTCTGCCATTTTGACCTTGATGTCTGACAACACAGGATCCTTTGGTTGCGCTTCATGAATCTACTTCTCCAGGGTAGACTATACCTCCAAATTGGCTACAAATTCTTCGGACACAACTTCTAGCTTCAGCTTTTGAAATTCTTCATAAAGTGCTGGGCAACTTTCCTTTACTTCCAAAGCATTGCAGTAACTCTTACGACTCAAGGCATCTGCAACTACATTGGCTTTTCCGGGGTGGTAGTGGATCCCAAGATTGTAATCCTTGATCAATTCTAGCCATCTTCTCTGCCTCATGTTCAGATCTGACTGGGTGAAGATGTACTTTAGGCTCTTATGATCTGTGTAGACTTCACAGCGATTACCGATGAGGTAGTGTCGCCATATCTTTAGAGCATGCACTACGACAGCTAATTCCAGGTCATGGGTAGGGTAATTCTCCTCGTGAGGTCTCAATTGCTTTGACGCGTAAGCGACAGCTCTTCCTTCTTGCATCAGGACGCATCCCAATCCTTGACGCGAAGCATCACAATAGATATCGAAATCCTTGCGAATATCTGGCAAAATCAGCACTGGGGCTGTAGTCAAACGCTTTTTCAACTCTTGAAAACTTTCTTCACAGTTTGAGTCAGCGAACTTTTTCTCCTTCTTCAACAATTGCGTAGAGGCTTAGCAATTGATGAAATCCTTCCGATGAAATGGCGGTAATAACTTTGCCATTCCCGAAGCTACGAATCGAGTTACGGTCTTGGGCTGCTCCCAATGTAACCTTGCTTTGACCTTCTTGGGGTCATTGCTACTCCTCATTTGTCATCGCATGACTAAGGAAATCAACTTCCTTCTTCCAGAAATCACACTTACTGAACTTGGCATACAACTGATGCTCTCTGAGTTTTTCCAAGACTATCCTTAGATGTTTGGCGTGTTCTTTCTCCGACTTGGAGTACACCAGGATATCATCAATGAACACAAATACGAACTTGTCCAAATATTCCATGAATACTTTATTCATCATGTTCATGAAGTATGCAGGGGCATTAGTTAGACCAAAGTACATGACTAAGAACTCATAATGTCCATACCGTGTTGAGAACGCGGTCTTCGGTATATCCTTAGGACAAATCTTCAGTTGATGGTAACCTGATCGCAGGTCGATCTTTGAGAACACTCCGACTCCTTTCATTTGATCAAACAGATCATCTATCCGGGGTAGTGGGTACTTGTTCTTGATGGTAACCTCGTTGAGAGAACGGTAATCAATACACATTCTCATACTTCCATCTTTCTTCTTAACAAACAACACTGGCGCTCCCCATGGCGACGAACTAGGTCTCACGAAACCTTTCTCAAGAAGTTCTTCTATCTGTTTCTTCATCTCCACCAATTCATCGGCTGGCATCCGATAGGGTCTCTTTGAGATTGGTGCTGTCCCTGGCACTAAGTCGATGACAAACACAATGTCACGATCCGGTGGCATTCCTGGTAACTCCTCTGGAAACACGTGCGGATATTCAGCGGCCAGTGGTACTTCTTCAAGGAAAGGGTCTTGAGCTGTTTACTAGCAAATGTCCATCCTGACCCGAGTTGGCAGAAATTCTATCTTGTTTCCCTTGGTATCCTCGATTATTCGGCTCTTGGCCACAATCTAAATCTGACTTTGTGCTTGGATAACCAATCCATGCCAAGAATGACATCTAAGATGCAGGTGTGCGGAGCGATTAGGTTGGCTAGAAACTCCCTCCGGCTATGAGTAACAGCTCCTAAACATCCCACTCTAGCACTTAGCTCTGCTCGGCGGCTGGACTAACGAGTATGCTTAAGTTGCGTAACTTCAAATTATTCTTGGTTGCAAACATTCGAAACAAGCGAATCACGAAGCTCGAATCAAACAAAGCGATCACGGTGCGAGTTAACGAAACTTACGATCGATGTCAGGTGATTCTGGGCTCCTTCTAGAGTGGCGTGGTTGACACGGCCTCGATCACGGTATGGTGCTCCTCGGCGGCCGGCAACGTGAAGCTCCTTGGTTGATGCACGGTCTTTGGCGTCTTGGATGGAGTAGCTCTAAGGTTAAAGCGTCTTTGAGTGATTGTTCCCCTTTGCGAGATCTTGGTTGGCAAAATATCGGTGACGACGAGGCATAACGAGACTTTTGTGCGCTTTGTTGATTGCTTCCCGAGTTGGGGTTGTGAGTGCGAGGGTTGCGGAGTTACGGGCGATTGGGCGAAGTCTTGAAGTTAGTGCAGTGCTCTGAACAAAGTGCAGGGTGAAGCCGGTTGAATTGTGATGGTACTGTTCTTGCCCTCTGCTGTGATTGCTGATTTCCTTGTTGAGCCATCCGGCGTTTGCGGTTATCTTCTAGTTCCTTGTGTTTGTCCTCTAAAACAAAGGCTTTGTTGACCAACTCTTGAAAATCAGGAAAAATATGAGTCGATTAGGTGACTTGCGATCTAGTGTTATTGCGCCGAGCGACTACGCGAGTCTTATGCGTGGCTACATCTTCTGCTGCGTGCGAGCTAGCTGAAAAACTTGTTGAGATAGTCGGACAACGACATAGCTCCTTGCTTGAGAGCGCGGAACTCATCCTTCTTCATATCGATAATGCCTTACGGTACATGATCTTGGCGAAATGCATGAGAAAATTCCTCCCATGTGATATCTGTGGCGTCTCATGGCGGCACAAATTCTCCACCATTCGGCGGTGCCTTCCATCGGTGAGTGGCATACGAACCTTTTCACGGTCATTGCCTTTGGGTGATCGCGACTTTCTCTCAATAACCACAGGCCAATCATTTGCTTCCGGAAAGCGTGTCGAGAAAATATTGGTGGGCGGGTCCTCATAAATCGCAAGTTTGGATGGTCCATGGTGACCATGAGCGGTGGGGTTCCATCTTTGTTGATTATTGTTGTTGGCTGGTTATTCATAGCTTGCATCTGAGTCATCATAGTATTCATCGGTGGTCTGTCTTTGCCATGAAAGCTCCAAAGTTTTGCAAGTCAATTGGGGGTGCTTGTGGCGGAATTGCTCTGTGTTTGGTTGCTCATCACTTCTCGGTCTTTGGGATGCAGGAACCACTAGCGATGATCGGCGAGTTTGAACCATCTGCGAGCTCCATGGGTTAGGTAAGGTACCAAGCACAAGATAAGTTCAGAACTAAACAAGGGGGTAGGTTAAACCCAACAAAACACAGCTCAAGAAACTCCAATGAAATACTTTTATTTAATTAGGGTCTTAGCATGGCTGCAACAAAAGCCTAAGGGCCTTTGCACTCATACTACTTACAAAGAAACAACGACCTAAGCACACAAAACTACGCCTAAGGCGACTCACTAAAGCTGAAACTAGCTAAGCTTTGAAAAACTAAGACTAAGACAACTACTCGAGGAAGCCTCCTGAGCCATGGCGGCGCTCTGGCGGTATAGACTCGGAGTGAGCCGGCATCTTGGCAAACTGATCACGATGCCACAGGCTGGTGCAGCGGAGAATAGGCGTTCTGGTGCAAGCGGCTCGGTGGCTCTGCATCTTACGGCTCAGCTGGGCCTTCCTCGGATCTTCTTGAGGATCCCCTCGGGGTCTTCCTCTTCTTCGGGAACTTGTCGTAGAGAATCTCTTGCGGGGTGGCGACCTTCTCTTGACTCTTTGCAAAGCCGTAGACATGATCGGCTCTGTGATAGTCCTCTCAAGGCTTCCTCTGGCGACCTGGCTGGGCAAGGTGCGGCAGTAGCATTGTTCTCTTCTGCGTGGGCGGGTAGCGGTGGCAAATCCGCGGTGGCGGCCACGGGGTGGTAGCGGAAGGCGGTGTCTTGGAGCTCCCATGCGTAGATGTTGCAGATATGCAGCATGGCCAAGCGCGACAACTCCTGGATACCTTCCAGCCAAGTGATCTTCCTCATCGAGACGTGCGAAGGTTGACTCGCCTTGTCATTCCTCCTGGCGTAGATCGTCAGGTGACAAATCACTCCACGGCTTTGTCCATTCACAATCCAGTTGTTGCCGGCGTACAGCGGACGATCAAAGACTCAAGAACACGAAGTAGCTTCCAAAGCTCGGCGGCATATCCTCGGTCGCTCACCATAGCTCAAGAAGGCGAGGCATCTGTCAAGGCAGAGCGAAGAGGGTAAAGCAACTTTAAAGCAATGGAAGAGAAGAGATTATAGCAAAGTTGGCGAGAGAGATATGAGAAGAGTTAAGCAATTAATTAACCTTGCAAGTTAATTTTCCTTTAGAAAATAATTTGGACACTCTAAAGGCGGCCAATCTAACTAAGGTCAAGACCTCGATCGGTATGGCTCGATACCACCTCTGCCGGGACCAGAATTTCGATCTGAAACCCTCTGTGTATCTTGCACTAGTCGGATCACGCTCGCACACGGTGTCAACATAGGTAAATATCGATCCACACAAGCGATAAGTAAAGTAAGCGATTAGTTTGAATAACAAATAAGAGTTTTGACCTTATGGTCGAGTTTACACTTATTAAGCCACGCGAGCTAACAAAGAATAAAGCAGCGGAGCGGAAATAACTCCGGCGTAGATCCACCAATTCACCACAGGCAGCGATTGGGATCGGACCTTAACGATCAACAACCTTGGCGAACTCCTCCTCAGCGAGCGTGAGCTCCTCCTCTTACGTAGGTTTGGATGCAAGTTTTACAACAAGCGTGAGTACACAACGTACTATAAATCATACCACAAAATGCAATTTAGAGATGCGAGCTTATTCCAAAGTAAAGACTTACGTGGTTCTTTTGCATAAAAGCAACATTTGCAATTGAATACGAATAATAGATCGAAACATAATTCAAAACAAATAGACAATATTAATTTATGATTATTTCCACAAAGACACACAGCTAAGCAGTTATTTCACATAGCCATATGATTGAGGTCACACAGCTCCCATACCAACATTTTATGAAAACTACCCTCGTGTGAAATCCCGAGCATGTCCATGACGCGGATCATTATTTGAATAGATTGATTTAACATTCTGCGAGAGGTTGTACACTTTACCCACAAGATACAACTAGTGTAGCAAGCACTAATCGTAACAAAGCAGTTTGAAACTTCATCTCAAACATTGACATTCCCGATGTGCTTTCCCGCTATCTGGCTCACATAGAATTGGTATAACACACACCATTGGGCGGGGCGGCGAACCGTCCCACGATGCAACCTCCAAGTAGTCACACCTCCACCTGTCACCTGACCTAACCTATCCACGAACATCAATGCGAGAATCCATAACTTACTAAGTTAGGCCCGTCCCATACGAGTCATGTGGTCGTCTGATGAGCTCGATTCAATGGCGCACAAAGTTAAGTCCTTAATTGACCAAGGCAAGACTTCCATGTTCTAACTAAGCCACACAGTTATCGAACCCAAGCACCGGCTTCCACCATATCACCACAGTTTCCACGACTTGCCTCGGTCTAAATCCTTTACCACCAGTTGGTTTTAGTGCAACACATTCCATCACGAAGTAATAACACATAGCACACGCGTTTTACACAAAGTTCCATAGTCACTTAGTCAAATTTAATAAATTGCAACTTACATGAGATGTGAGACTCGTAGCATGGCTAAGCAATTGTACTCGCATCTAACCAACCCACGTTGGTGCTATAATATTACCAACTAGTAACCAATCTAGGGTGACAAGGAATTATGACATACGAGGCCAAGGTGTGATAACAATTTGGATAATAACTATGCCCAAAGCATTTATATAAATAATTAAAGTAGAATGCAATAATTTAACACAAAGTATTTTGAAAGCTGGGTTCAAGATGATCAAAGGTATGACTTGCCTTGGAAAAGGTCTATGTACTGGTCTTGATCTTGGGGTGATCCTTCTTCACCAAAATTCACCGACGAATCGACGTCTACTCACAAACGAAACAAAAATAAACAAAATAAATAAATAACAGAGGAAAAAACAAGATCCAAAAATTAAATAAAAATCTTAGATAAATAGAGCTCGAATTTATATAAATTTAGAAATTTGAATGGGCTCAATCGGAGTTAGGATGCAAAAGTTATGAGCTCTGGAAGTTTAAATCTAAAAAGAAACCCTAATTTGGATTTTCTAGAATTTCTGAATTATTTCTTATGAAAAATCGGATTATTCTTGCAATCTTGACGTCGACAAGGAATTTGAGAATTAAAAGAAATAAAGAAAATTATGACATGTGGGACCCATGTCGAGAACCACGACTCACGGTAGACTAGGTCTCAGAGCCTCGAGTTTTAGGCGAGATGGGTATCGCGTGGCGGCGGGGATGTTGGCGGGGCGACATGCGGCGTGGCGCTAATGTGGCTGCCGGCGTGGGCGGCCACGTCGTGCGGCAGCGGCGGAGGCTCGGGGCCGAGGGTCCCGGCGAGCGGCGGCGATTCACCGGCGGTGAGTGGTGCGGGAGGTAGAGGTGCAACGGCGATCCGTTGAGGTGCTCGCGGTGCTCGGGAGCGACGAGTGGCCGGGCGCGGCGATGGCGCGGAGGTACCGGGCTCGGCAGCGGTCTTGGAGAGGTTCCCAAGCGAAAGCGGCGGCGGCGAGATGCGGACGACGCGGTTCGAAGGTGAAGTCCGTGGCGGCGAGGAAGGCTGGAGCAGCGGCGGTGGCGCGAGGTTCCTCGGTGGAGATGAAAGCGAAGCGGCGCCTAGGGCTTCGCGGCGGCCCGAACTTGCGGCGGCTAGGGTTTTGAGCGGCGAGGCTCGGGTGCGGGATCGAGGTCCACGGGGCCTTAAATAGCCCGGGGCGAGTCCGCGAAGGATCTGGCCGGCGAGAAATCGGGCGGAAAAGCGGTCGCGTCGGAGGCAGCGATGATGTGGCGGTCGGGGCCACACACCGGCAGCGGTGGCTCGGGCGTGGCGGCGTGTGAAATGCGCGGCTGCGAAAGCAGACTCACTATCGGCCGTTCATCTAAGATCGAATGGTGGGAAAGGTGGTGAGAGAGAGAGAGAGGCGACATGTGGGGCCCGCATGCGATCGGGCCTTGCGGCTGTGGTGAGGTGAGGCGCGAGTTGAGGTGCGCGGAGGAAATGGGCCGAAGTTTGGAAATTCGGCCCAAAGGTAAATCTGAGATTTTAAATAGCTTTTCTAATTTAGAAAATACCAGAAATTCAAATAAGCAATAGAAAATAGCAAATGAACTCAGAAAAATTCTAGAAAAATCTAGAAAATATATCTGAGCACATAGGACCCAAATAAAATAGTTTTGGCTAATGTTCATGTGGGGATTATTCACATTAAATCTTTTTGATTGGAAAGTCCAATATTAAACTTTTGAATTAAATTCAAATAAATCCCAATGGTGAATTTTCTCCCTACTAACTATTAAAAGATTTTTAAAACTCAGAAAATTGGGATGTTACACATGTAATGGCTAGTTTTTTTTTGCTATTGTAGTGGAAGCCGGTCTGACTGGCCATGTGTTGGTGGTCAGATCGGTTTTCCCTAAATTTGTTGGAATCTTGCTCCAACGGCTAGTGTCTTGTGTCGAGTATAAATACCCCCTTGTGGACGGTTGGGAAGGCGAGCCCCAACACACCTCGATGGCTCGTCCTTGGCGTGGTTCAAACCCAGCCTCAACGGAGTTGCCTCGACTGACCTTCGCTTCGTCTCGATTGTGTCTCCTCGACTGTGGGCTCCTTCTAGCTTGACGAAGTCACCTCGGCGAGCCCCAACACGCCTCGATGGCTCGGCCATGGCGTGGTTCAACTCGGTCTCGACGACGTTGCCTCAGCCGACATTCGCTTCGCCTTGATGGTGTCTCCCCAACTAGGGGCTCCTCAGAGCTCGACAGATTCACCTCGGCGAGCCCCAACACGTCTCGATGGCTCAGCCTTGACGTGGTTCAACTCGACCTCGACGGCGTTGCCTCGGCCGACCTTCACTTCACCTCGATGGTGTCTCCTCAACTAGGGGCTCCTCCTAGCTCAATGGAGTCACCTTAGCGAGCTCCAACACGCCTCGATGGCTCAGCCTTGGTGTTGTTTAACTCGGCCTCAGTGGCGTTGCCTCGGCCGACCTTCAATTCACCTTGATGGCGGCTCCTCGACTAGAGGATCCTCCTAGCTCGACGGATTCACCTCGGCGAGCCCCAACAAGCCTCAATGGCTCGGTCTCGGTGTGGTTCAAATCTGCCTCAACAGCATTGCCTTGGCCGACCTTCGCTACGCCTCGATGGCGTCTCCTAGACTAGAGGCTTCTCTTAGATCGATGGATTCACCTCGATGAGCCCCAACATGCCCCGATGGCTTGGTCTCGAGGTGGTTCACCTCAGCCTCGATGACATCTCCTCAACTAGGGGCTCCCCTAGCTCAACGGGTTCACCTCGGTGATCTCCAACACCCCTAGATGGCTTGGCCTCGGGGTGGTTCAACTCAGCCTTGATGGCTTTGCCTCGACCGAGTTTCACATCACCTCGATGGTGTCTCCTCAACTAGGGGCTCACCCTAGCTCGATGGATTGACCTGGATGAGCTCCAACACGCCTCGATGGCTTGACCTTGGTGTGGTTCAACTCGGCCTCGATAGATTTGCCTCGGCCGAACTTCGCTTCACCTTGATGGCATCTCCTCAACTAGGGCTCCTCCAGGGCTCCAGGGCTGAGTGCCACTACTACAAAAAGGTTAATACTGGACGCCTCATCACAGATGATTGACCAAAACCATCTGTATTAAATACAATCACAGATGATTTTGGTTTAGCGACCATCTGTGTTACTAGATGCACTAAAAACTGTCTATGAAAAAGTAATATCACAGACGGTTCATGTTGAAAACCGTATGTGAAGTATGACAGACCATTCTGAACAAGAACCGTCTGTGATATTACTAAATATCATAGACGGTTCTTGTTCAAAACCGCTTGTGATACTTCACAAACGGTTTTCAACATGAACCATCTGTGACTTTCCATCATCATCACAGATGGTTTGTATTAAAAAACCGTTTGTGATAAGTACTTCTGATTTTACCATGGCTTGAAATCGCTAACTCTCTGATTTTAGCATGGCTTCAAATCACTAACACTCTGATTTTACCATGACTTGAAATCACTAACTCTCTAATTTTACCATGGCTTGAAATCGCTAACTCTCTGATTTTACCATGGCTTCAAATCACTAACTCTCTGAGTGTGCACGCGAAAGACTCACCCTCCGAGACCGAGTGTGCAAACGAAAGCCCCCAGGCCGAGTGTGCAAGCGAAAGACCCACCCTACGGGTTCGAGTGGGCAAGCAAAAGACTGGCCCTTTGGGACCGAGTGTGCGAGCCTAAGACTCACCCTCCTGCACCTAGTGAATGAGCAAAAGAATCACCATCAAGCCGAGTGAAGGACCAAACAATCACCACGAGACTCCTTGATGGCTTGGCCTCCGCAAGTTCAACTCGGCCTCGATGGCTTTGCCTCGGCTGAACATCGCTTTGCCTCAATGTCATTTCTTTGACTAGGTGCTCTCCCTAGCTCGACGGGTTCACCTCGATGAGTTCCAACATGCCTCGATGGCTTGGCCAAGGTGAGGTTCAACTTGTCCTCGGCGCCGCCTCGGCCAGGCCTTCTCCATACCTCGATGGCTTTACCGCGGTGTGGTTCAACTCGGCCTCAACGGCTTCACCTCGACCGACCTTCGCTTAGCCTCGATGGCTTTGCCACAGCCGAACTTCGCTTCACCTCGATGATGTCTCCTCGATTAGCGATCCCCTAGCTTGACGAGTTTAACTCAACGAGTTCCAACATGCCTTGAGGACTTGGCCTCGATGGAGTTCAATTCGGCCTCGATGGCTTCGCCTCGCCCAACCTTTGGTCCGCTTCGATGGCTTGGCCTTATCATGGTTCAACTCAGCCTCGACGACTTTGCCTCGGCCGATCTTCCCTTCACCTTCATGATGTTTCCTCGACTAGGGCTTTCCACGGCAGCGGGTTTAACTCGGCAAGTTCCAACACTCCTCGATGGCAGCGCCGGCGTGGTTCAACTTCGGCCTCGACGGTTCGCCTCGGCGACCTTTGCTTCACCTCGATGGATTGGCTTTAGTGCGGTTCAACAGCCTCGGCGGCCGCCTCGGTAGACCTTCACTTTGCCTCAATGGCGTGGCCTCGGTGCGGTTCAACTCGGCCTCGGCGGCTTTGCCTCGGTGAACCGCTTCGCCTCGATGGTGTCTCCTCTACTAGGGCTCCCTAACTCGGCGGGTTTAACTCAGCGAGTTCCAACATGCCTCGATGGTTTGGCCTCGGTGCGGTTCAACTCGGCCTGGTTGGCTTCGCCTCGGCCTACCTTTGCTCTACCTCGATGGCTTGGCTTCAGTGCGATTCAACTCAGCCTCGACGGTTTTGCCTCGACCGACCTTCACATTGCCTCAATGGCTTGGCATCAGCAAGGTTCAACTCGGCCTCGACAGCTTCACCTTGGCCGACCTTTGCTTCACCTTGATGGCTTGGCCTCCGTGTGGTTTAACTCAGCCTCGACAGCTTTGCCTCATCTGAACTTCGCTTCACCTCAATAGTGTCTCCTCGACTAGGGGGTCACCCTAGGTCGATGGGTTCAACTCGGCCTCTCCTCAACTAGGTGCTTCCCTTAGCTCGATGACTTCACCTCGGTGCATCGAGTTTAGTGCTTCGGTGCATGCCATCCTACCCGAAGGCCACGCCTCGGTTTGTTGAGTGGTCACATCCTCACTCCTGGTGCAGAGCAAGAACATACTCACCCTCCATTGTTGAGTGAACACATACTCACCCTCTAGGGCCGAGTGGGCTTAACCTAATCCGGGCTTGTCCTTACCCTCCAGGGTCGAGCAGGTAGACATAAGCGCTCTCAGGCCTCATCTCGAGTGCTAAGTTTTTTCAATAGGAGACGGCGACATTCTGGCCTCTCCACAACCACGAAGTGCTCTCGAGCCTCATCTCAAGCGCTAAGTTTTTTGATGGGAGGCAGCGACGTTCTAGCCTCTCCACAACCACGAAGTGCTCTCGGGCCTCGTCTCAAGTGCTAAATTTTTTCGATGGGAGACGGTGACATTTTGGCCTCTCCACAACCACAAAGCACTCTCAAGCATCGTTGCAAGCGCTACGTTTTTTTGGATGGGAGACGGTGTCGTTCCAGCCTCTCCAAAACCATAAAGCGCTCCTGAGCCTCGTCTTGAGCGCTAAGTTTTTTCGATTAGAGATGACAATGTTTTGGCCTCACCATAAGAACAAAGCTCTCTCAAGCCTCGTCTCGAGCGCTAAGTTTTTTCGATGGGAGACGGAGTGATAACTTACCTCCTCAACGAGAACCAGTCAACAAGTAAAAAAAAATCAGCTCCTTCTGTCAAAGGCCACGCCTCGGTTGGTGGAGTACTCCCTGACTCATAGTCAACTCCTCAGTGAGTCGAGTACTCCCCACATTGTAGGGCATACCTTAATGAGTCGAGCACTCCTCGCTCCATATGCCTGACTCGACGAGTTGACTACCTCACATGCAGGTGCATATCTCCCCACCTCGAAGGTAACTCTTGATCGGCGAGTCGACTACCTCGCATTTGGGTGCATATCTCCCCACCTCGAAGGTAACTCCACAGTGAGGCGAGCACTCCTCGTGAAGTCATACCTCAGTCAAGCCAAGTATCTAGTGCTTCAATGAACATGTCCTCCTTATCACTCAGTCCCTGGCTCCAGCTACAAGCACTTCGGCGTACACCCACTCGTACCACGGGAGATCCCTTGGTAAGTCAGTTAAAATGCGCTTCGATGCGTGCCCACTCACTTCGCAGGCAACCCACCATCCTCGAGTGCTTCGGGCCTTAGCACACCCCTCTAGTTGCTAGGCTAGTTCGCCTAGCGAGGGACAACACTCCTCAATTGCTTCATCTTGGCATGGTACAACTCACCCTCGATGACACTCTCTTGACCGAACCCATCTCGGCTCTATTGGAGTCTCCTTAGTTAAGTGGTCCCCTTTGGTTGGTGGTTGTACCTTGTCAAGCACCAACACGTCGCCTCGATGCGGTGTGATTAGCCTCGTGGGCACTTTGTCTATGGAACATAGCTCCGCATTGAGTGCTCCTTGCTTCATAGGGCAAGCCTTTGTGAGTCGAGCACATGGCACCTCGGTGCGTGTCATCCCGTTTCGTGTGCCATGTCTCGGTGAGTCGAGCAAATAACACCCTAGCGCATATCCCCTTACACCTAGGGCCAAACCTCGTCAGGTTGGCCCTAGGCACGCATCGACCTTGCACATCTTGGCGCATTGACACACGTCAACCGATTGCATCTTAATGTGTCGTGCAGCTCAGTGTTGCCCATCAAGCTAGTACCAGTTAGTGCATGCATGCCTGTTGGCCTCTCGTGCTTGAAAGCCACCATCGCACCTCGGACAAGAGGTCCACCCATGTACATCTCGACACATCCGCACGCAATGGACCATCCACTTGAGGGCTCCATGCGTCTCAGACTAACAAGTTGGCCACGTTCGTTGTTGTGTATTCGCACAAGTCAACCTTGCACACATCGGCATTCTGCCGCTCCTTGAGGGCTAAGCCTCGGCCATCCCAAGCGAGTGAGCTTGGCACTTCAACTCGTACCTTCATGCCTCGAAAGTCATGAGACAAGAACTCCTCCACTTAAATTCAGCGTCTCGGCCAGCCGACACATGATCCCATGACTATACGTGACTCCACACCCTTTTCACACGACAGTGAACCCCCAACATGACCCGAAGTTGTCCCAGAGGAGCAGCGACCATTTAGTGAAGACCAACGGAACACACCTCAAGGTGCATGCCCAGGGTGCATGCCCAACTCTTTGCCTTGAATTCACGTGAGTGCTAAGGTAAATTAACACAGTGTAGGAGTGTGTCATAGGTTAAGAGTGGAATCGTCGATCCGAAGTCGTGCACCAACCCATTTTACAAGTCGGTGTGCCAGCCTGGGTGGACGGTTGCTGACAACCCGGATCGGCAAGGGGCTATTGTTGGGGGAGGGTCCCCGCGCTACCTCGAGCCGACAACAACCTCGTGAAGGCATGACACCGGAGGATCCACACGGCGAGTCCGTGCGCGACCTCGAACAAGGTGCGGGACCGACCGGATGAAGTCAGAAGACTCACACTAGGCGGGGTCAGGACCAACCTCGGATGTGCGGATGGATGGTGGAGTTTGATTCTCGTGGAGGTCTCCTTGTACCCGGTGGTTGTCGTATCAATCGGGGTGCTTACAAGTTCACTGTTCGATCTCGTGTTGACAACACACCCACTGTAGTCGTCCTCCTCGACCTTACACCTTGTTCTAACCATCTACGTGCTCCGCTAAGCCTAACATGCAGCCCCTTCACAACTTCCTGTTGCCAAGGAGTTGTGTCATAGTGTGCCATGCCTTCGCCGCCATTGCCACTCGCTGCCCAGCCACCACCATCCCTCCCTACCTCCATCAACCTTTCCGGGGAGGTCCCTTTGTCCCGTAGAAGCTTTTGCACACCTTAATTTTTAAGTTGGTCACGGTTTTCTCCCTCACCACCATCCCAATGCATCGTCGCCGGCTCAACGACGGTGACCATAGGTGTCTATGCCACCTCCGTCGCATCACAATATCCCTGTCTAGCTCGCTCTGTGCCGAGTTACTGATTTTCTTCACTCCTGCATCGAGTTCATCACACACCGTAGTCACCTTGCTGCTCATCGGTGCCGCACCATCACTCCGGTGCACCATTCCGGCCGTCGCCGCCACCATTATGTTCCTTACACCTTTGCCGTTCCATTTTTTTTACTTCATGTGCTCCACCACCATCCCTTCACCACCAGTGAGCTCGTCTAGAGATGGCACCGCCTCCTCCCCGGTTTCTCTCTCTCTCCTTGTTTTCTCTCACTGACAGGCGGGTCCCACCGTAGTTAGCGCTTATGACATGTATAAGGTTAATGACTCAATGGTATGTGGGACCAGGTAAGTTAATTAGATTTCTAATTTAAACTGGTTTTAGAGTTTGTTTCACTGACATCTTGGCCTCACCTGTCAGCTCGAATTAAAATGAATAAATATATGACCAGTGGACCCCACCTGTGAGCCACACATGCATTTTCTCCCGAATTCCTTCTTTTGTATTCTATTTTACCTCCCGTCAAAACTTTCGATGCCTTGTTCTCCCTCATACGAACTCCGATTGACCACATTTTTCTTCCTATTTCTCCCATTTAGAGAATGACACACCGGGTACACTCAACGATAATCCAGAGCAAGACCAAGTGATCGACGAGTAAGGCAAGCACCCCTTTGACCATGTTGATCCTAGTTTTCAAATGCTATGTTGTTTTCATTATAAATTATTTGTGTATGCTTAATTTAAATAAAATTGTTACATTTGCACATAGAATTTAGATAATGCCAATATTGACATGAAAATTTCCTTGACATTGAACATTCCTACAATTGTCACCATAGGAATAATTACCGACATATTAGAAATTAGTTAGTGGGATAATTAAGGTAGCAAATGTTTATCCATGCTTAGTATAAAAAATTACGAAAAATACTAGAATAGGGATGTGACATTTTGGAAACTATTTATGAGACATTTTGGACTTAGATTCTGGAAAACATATGTTGGAAAAGTTGAAACAAAATGATTTTGACTTGGGAAAGTGGGGTTGGTGATAGTCTCGCCCGGGTTGAATAAGGACCGAACTCAAGTGCCGTTGATCCAAGCATATCGTACAACACATGCCCTATGGGAGGACATGGCTGAATAATTTAATAAGTTCTAGCATTACATTTTCAGGTTGTAGTTGCGGGTCTATTTTTCTTTTTGGCTATGCGGACGATGGTAGCAGGTGTCCATGTCTGAGACACTTGTAGTTTCCAAGGCTACAGGACACAACGATGATGCCTCATTGCGATGGTAAAAGCCATCCATGCCTTAAGGAGCCATCGGGCGGGTTGATGTTAGAGCTTGATATTGTAAAGGCTGTGTTGTAGTCATCTTAGTCGCACACTATAATGTTGCATGTGAGAGGATAGTATGAGCTGATTACATCTTATAAGTAAAGTTATACGTCCTCTATAGAGTGATAAGTCAAATCAATTCGAATAGCCGTACCCCCGGTCATAGGGATTACATGGAAAGGCTACATACACATGGTTAGACTTTGGTTTCATAAAATGGATTTCTAGAAAAACTGATTTTGGACTCAATGGGGTATATGTATATGGTGCACTAACGGGTTTGTGCCACCATACTAGTGTAGGTACATAGATAGTACCTTTCATGTTATTGTTGAATACCACTACTTGTTGTATTTGCATTTCGTTAAATTTCTGCCTTCACAAATTTTGTTTGGAAATTACTATTAACCATATTTGAATTAACAATGGGCTTTATGCAACAAGATATTATAGCCTCCCGTGAATAACCTTGTATATAGTTATTAGCATTTGTGAAAGTCTTGCAAAGTACGAAAGTACTCACCTTGCTTGTTGAACAATTACCAGTTGAAGAAGATGATTCGGCATTGGGTTACTTCTATGTTGCCGGATTTGGAGATGATGATGAGGCCAAATACTAGGGCGCAAACTTCAGTCAATTGCCTGAGGGTTATGGTAAACTACGTTGGAACTATCTTTATCTTCCGCTGCAGACTTCGATTTATGGTATTTTGGCATATATGGCCTAGCTTGTAAGACTTGACCATTATGGTCTATGTATGATTGCTTAATATTATCTAAGTATATTTTTATTTAATTTTGTGTATGGATGTTGATGCTATTCTCTGAGTAACTGTGTGTACTAACCACTAATTTTGGAACTAGTATTTCGGTCCGACAACTATTCCTTTGTCTCTTGCAATCATGTGTTTTTTCTGTGTTGTATCCAAAAACCACTTTTGAAGTTTTCCTGTGTTTTTCGTTCATGTAGGATTTGAGAGGGCACGATTCAATTCTCGTGTTTGTCCTATTCCTGTGTTTTGAATTTTCTATGTTCCAAACGGGCCTAATCAAGAAAAAACATTGTGTTTGTTCTGACAAGAGCTCTAGAACCATTTAACGGCAACAGGAACACCTTTAGTATAATAGACAAAGAATGAGTTTTTTTTTTATGATATACATGCATTAAATGCCATAGCCTTATGTTTTTTACCTCCAATTTTATTGCAATATGTTATTAAAAACTAATAAAACTAGTAGTATATATGAAAAAGAATTCGACATAGTTCGCTCACATAATTTTTCGTACGAACAATTTAAATATTCATAAAGATGATGTTAGTCAGAATTCAAATGGTTTGACAAGACTTTCGCATGACACTTTTTTGTGACCAGAGGCAATGAGATGGATAGTACATTAGATGGGATAGTACATTAGATGTGAAGCAAAACCGAAAACCCGAAGTGGCGAAGGATTATATTAGGGGATGGGAAGACTGGGAAATCAGTACAGCATTGTATTTTTGGCCCAAACCGAACGCGAATACCCGCAAATACAGTAGAATCCTAGAACGTCAACGCAAGAATAAAAGAATTTTTTTTTGTGTCACCAAAACAACAACTTTTCTGATTTTCTTGTCTCTCTACTGCTCTTGTTCACAAAATCTGATTAAAGAGGTGCCCTTTTATTGAGAGCAAACGACAATTCGTATCCAGAAAAGATTCTACGTATCCTGAAGTGGTACCACACAAACTCTAGAATCCATAATGAATATCGCCTAAATATTGTAGGACTATGCAAACAAACTCTACTAAAATCTAGATATACCATATGCACAAAGATTACTAACAAATCACTCCTTAATCTTTATGCACTTACTTATTGAGGCAGTCAGTTACGACTTGTTCAACTGTTACTCAATACAGGACGGCGAACACATCTCCTCAACATCCCGGACTCAACTCCGCGGAATCCACTCAAGACGGCGAACGCATCTTCTCAACGTCTCGGACTTAACTTCACGGACACACACATAAATACGGCACCGCAACCGCTTAGTACCAACACAACGCTTTCACCTTGGCAATGCTCAACTCATCTTGTGTTCTACCGACATGCACCACTATCTATTCCACATGCACGCATGCATACAAACAACTAACTCAATATGGTAACATGCACACACACATGACTCGCCACTACTGCTCCTACATACATGGACTCAACTACATGCATGCGCTCACCGACGAGATTGTGCTGTGCGGTCGCCGCTAGCTCCGCTATGCCCAGCGTCACTGCCGACCCATTGAGATTGGCCCGCACCAAGCCGCCAGTCGCGTCGCGTCTCTGCCTGCCTGTGCCCGCCGTGCAGCTCCGCCGTTGAGCCACCGTCGAGCGTGCTCCGCGCCATGGCACAGTCGGCCGCCGCGCTTGCTGCAACACCGTATATGCCACCTCGAGAGTCAAGATCACCCCTCCCGGGGCAGCAGCTAGAGTTTCGAATCTGGAGCTCTAATACCAATTGTTGGCCCAAATCGAAGGCGAACACACGCGAACACAATGGAACTCTAGAACATGAACGCGAGAATACAAGAGATTTTTTTGTGCCGTCGAAACAACAACAGCTTTTGTGATTTTCTCTTCTCTGTATTGCTCTTGTTCACAAAATCTGATTACATGGGTGCCCTTTTATTGGGAGCAAACGACTATTCGTATCCGGAAAGAATTCTACGTATCTTGAAGGGATACCATACAAACTCTAGAATCCACAATGAATATTGTCTAAATACTATAAGACTATGTAAACAAACTCTACATAAAATCTAGATATACCATATACACAAAGATTACTAACATGTATTATGTCTCTTTCACCTCTTTCAATTACATAAGTATTCCTGCAACTACTTTCATTTGTGAGCAACTTCAGCATCTACATACAAAAGAATCCCCTATACTTTCTCAGTATTTGCCGTCTACAAACAAAAGAATCCCTGTACTTTCTGTCCTACATAACCTATAAAGTCACAGAGCAAAATGTACTAAATCTTCTCTAGGGCTTGTAGTATGTCATCCCTCAGATCCTCGAACTTCTCAATCCCAAAACTGAACCTAACCAAGTTGTCCTTGATCCCGTTCTTGGCCTTCTCCTCGTCACTCTGACCCCTGATTAAGACACAAGTCCTTGCGTATAAGTGAACATTTCCATGACCAAAAGCTCCAAGCTATCTGTAATTTGTTGGTTAGTGTAATGAAACATCACTTACCAGAAGGACATGACCGCCGGCTGCTGCACTAGGCTCTCACATCCGCCGAGGGACGTGGCGACGAACGGTATCTCCAGCGCGTCGATGAACTTCATGACTCCGTGTAGATCTGACGCCACTTCGAAGCTCAGAACGCCGCCGAAGCCGGTCATCTGGCTCTTGGCGATGTGGTGCCACCGGCTGCTCTTGAGCCCAGGGTAGTACACTCTCTCAATCTTTGGATGGTTCTCGAGTAGGCGTGCCATGCGCAACGTCGTGCGGTTCTGCGTCTCGATGCGCAGGGCCATGGTCTTGAGGCCGCGTATGATCATGTAGGCAGCATTCTGCAAAGTTGCAAAATAAATCAGTCATACAGGCGAAACTAAAAGAAGCAAGTTCATACGAAGATTAACATCAGTAAACGTTTACGCCGAGATATCGATACACATACCGGACTGATTGCGCCGCCGAGGTCGTGATGCCACGCGCGAATTCTCGAGATGAGCTCCTCCGAGCCACTGACACATCCTGCGATAACCTAGAAGAGAAAAAAACAGCAACAAAGACGTGTGTTTATGAGCATTGGTGGTGATCTCTGGAAAGAAGCAAAGTTTATGCATGTAAAATGGCAGTAACCCTCACGTCGTGGTGGCCGGCCATGTACTTGGTGGCGGAGTGCAGGACGATGTCGGCGCCGAGGGTGAGCGGCTTCTGGTTGATGGGCGAGGCGAGCGTGCAGTCGATGCACACCAGAGCCCCCTTCCGGTGGCACAGCTCGGCGACCAGCCTGACGTCGATGCACTTGAGAAGGGGGTTCGTCAGAGAGTCCGCGTAGAAGAGCGTCACCTGCATGCATAGTCAAGCATCATGTCAGAAATCACAAACATTTGTAGCCATGCAGGTATCGGTAGTACAGCATCGTGATCATGTTAGGGAACCTACATCTCCCTGGTCAAGAACGGCATTTAGCGTCTCGATATCGTTCAGATCAACGAACGTCGACTGCAATAAAGCACAGATGTCGTTAGATTGATTGCAAGATGCGAAGCAACTAGCTAGTGGGCACACTTATGTACGCACTAATCCACTTACCGTGATGCCCATCTTGGAGAGCCTGTCACGAATGAAGGCGCGAGCCTCGCTGTAGCACTCGGTCGTCGTGACGACATGCCCGCCCGGGGGCACCAGCGCGAGCAGCGTCGCGACGATGGCGTTCATCCCGGAGGACGTCACCAGGGTCGACTCGGCTCTCTCCAGTGCACTGCAAATTGAACCAAATCGACCAAAACGTAAGCAATTAAGCATCTATCAGGCTACATTCTAAGGTTAATTTTGAGACGTAATGCAAATTAACCTGATCTTGTCTTCGAGGACCTTGACGGTGGGGTTGCCGTACCGGCCGTACTCGAAGCTGTGGCGCTTGCCTTCCTTGAAGGCGATGAGGTCGGCGGAGCTCCTGAACCAGTGCGTCGTGCCGCTCACGATCGGCGTCGCGATCGAGTCCATGTCCGCCATGCCGCTCCCGAGCTTCTCCCCGGCGTGGACCGCGAGGGTCTCGTCGGAGGCACGTCTCGGCGCCGGCGCAGCGAGACCGTCACCCTGCAAGACGGACGCCAGGCGCTCGGGAGGCTCAGCACCGGCCGTGCCGAAGCTGACGAACGCGCCGTTGTGCTCGGCACCGAAGAAATCGACGACGTTTCCCTTGACGCCCGCAAGAGGCATCATCTGAGCGCCCCGGACACAAGACGGCGGCGGTAGCGGCGCGCTCCGACTTGGGAGAACGCCGAGGGCGGATCAATTTGCGCTGCCGCGGGGCGAAGCCTTGACGAGAGACGACGACCGCGCCATTAGTGGCAGCAATTAATGGAGTGATTAAGAGAATTGGAACACGGATTAAAGCAAGTGATCAATCTCTGATCGACGAGCTAATTGGCTGCTTATAGCTAATTAAGCTCTCAAGGAGAGATGGGTGTTTCTTGTTTGTGTGCTTCCCATCTGTGCAAGATTGTGCGTATATATACACACAGGCAGTACGCGCTCATACGTGTACAGGAGCTATTATTTATTGTTGGATTTGTTTGCACAGGCAGTACGCGCCAGTGTGATTAGGAAACGAGTAATTTAATCGAGGCAAGAGGATATAGGAAACGAGTTAATCGAGGCAAGAGGGATCTTTGTTAATTGCTTCTTAGTTTTGGATAATCGCGGAGCTTCTCTCTTTAGCTAGCTAGCGAGCATATCAGCACGTGCACGTACGAACTCTGATGCTACGCGGGAATTCTAATTAAGGCTTGTTGGATTTGTTTGCACGGACCGAGCTAACAGGAGTCAAATCTGTGGGGCCTTATTAGCTAGTCTCTGACCGGTGTCTTAATTAGAATAGGACCATTCTGGCTCCCTTGCGAACACATGCCGGAAATGAATAGCAATAAACCATCGAAGTCTACGTAACTCAGGCCTTGCAAATATGAGTGCTATATAACTGCTCCCAGCCGTGGAGCCAGGAATTATGATTAGGATAGCCAAAAACCAAGTAGATAATAATCGAAGAAGAAAAATATGCCATAACAATTTCTTTAGTATCCATTATAGCATGGACAACAAAACAATGGTACATATATTTAGCCAATATAAAGAAAATGATATACACCATCCGTTCTTTTTACTTGTTGTTTTGGACATCAACCCAATCTCCAATACAGACTTTTAACCATTACCTTTTCTAATTATATGTTAGCAAAATTATGTGAAACTATAATGATCTGGAAGCACTCTTGATAGAAAATCTACTCGTATGATTTGCATGTGATAAATCCAAAAACTTTTGTGCATATTAATGGCCAAAATTTAAAAATACTGATAGAACACATGCTAAAGCGACACTATTTGAGAACGAATGGAGTATATATTTACTGAAATTTAGCTCTCCTTCTCTCAACACAATATCATAGTATGATACTTTGAACCTTCTCATCACTACATAGATTTGTTCAAGTTGTTGTTTACGAAGGACATAATTGAAAAGGTGAACAGTTGAGAGGAACGCGAATAGGATTACCATACTCTTCTTTAATCAGTGGTGGTATCTTCAACTTAAAATAAAATATGAAAAGATATAGTTTGGTTATTCACTACACGTGCCTTAATGGATTTGGACACTTCTTGAGTTCTGGCTAGCAAATTTCATTAGTACTTAATTTCATTTAAACTAATAGACTAGAACTAACAGACTACTAGGACTAAGTCCTGCAAGTTCACCATGGATGGAGGGAGCCAAGCCCCTGCCAGCCCCCTTGTCTCCGCCCGTGACTACTCCCTCTGTTCAAGAATATATAATGTTTTGGACATCGATACATGGTGGATTAGCTTGTCAAGAATGTATGACAAGTGTTGATACTACTTGGCTCCTTAACAGGCACAACTATAGCCGGTTTGATTGTCATCGAAGATTTCTGCCACTTGACCACCCATTTTGGAATAAAAAAATGCATTTAGAAAGGGCATAGTAGTGCATGACATACCTCCAGTGGCGGAGCCAGAAATTTAGCACTGGGGGTGCACACTTAAGGCTAAAAAAAATCTTATATGATACATATGTAATTTCACAAGTCTAATACAATTACACAAAAGAGTTCAAAATTAGTTAATAATGCAATACAAATAGTTCAAATAAAATCTTACATAAATAAAAGAGTCCTAAATAGCTAATAGAAATCACAATACCACACGACGTGATGTCATTCCTTGAAAACACTTGATTATATCATCATCACTAATTTTTGAGAAGATATCTCGCTCTATAAAGGTGACTAAACAATCATTTAATACTTGATCGTCCATACTATTTCTCAACTTGTTCTTCACAAGATTTATCGCTGAAAATACTCTTTCAACGCTCACCGTTGCCACCGGTAGGAGCAATACCAATTTGAAAAGCAAGCACATCAACTTGTAAATGTCATGCTTTCTTGTTTCAACAATTTTAGTAGAAAGCTCACCGAAATCCTTTAGGCTCTTAAATCTATCATCGCTTTGTATATCATCAATGAAGTTATCAAGTTGGAAAGAAAAGTCTTATTAAATCCGTGCTTGAAAAATCATTAGGATAAAAGTTGGTAAGACAATCATAAGAAACAAATGAATTCAGAGGATTTAAAGCGGACATGCAAACAAGCAACTCCATATTAACCTTGTCAAACCGATTGTCAAGCTCTTGGAGAACATTATCGATGATACTAAGATACACTTCCCTTCTAAAATGATCATCATTTGTTTGTTTTGGGTAAAAATATGATGATATTTCATAAGGCATATATCTACCATCTGACTTAGGAACTTTGATGTCGTATTTAATGCAAAATGATGTTACCTTTTCTTGAAGGAATTCTTCCCACCCATCATACATCATTTGTTGCATTCTATCCTTAGCCAAATTTCATAAGGCATTCTATCCATCATACTTGATGTTGCATTCTATCCTTCCCACCCATCATATGATGATATTTCATAAGGCATATATCTATCATTTGTTGCCATAGCATTAATAATATTTTGGTCCCTCTTTTACAAAGACTGAGACAACTTATCTGTGTATCAGTATGACAAGCATCAAATGTGCATTGAAAATAAAGTCAAATGACTCAAAGGCTCCCACCATAGCATGTATTTTTGGCCAATCATTCTTCTGTGAGGGGTCTTTTTCAAGCTGTATGAGTACTTTGCGGATTGTTGAATACATACTAATAATATGCAAAATAGTTCTTTTTTGTTCATATATATACCTAATTAAAAATTACTCATATATATACCTAATTAAAAAAGTTTTGTAATTTTTTTTGGGGGTGCCTGTGCACCACATGCACCCCCCCTGGCGCCGCGCCTGCATACCTCCACGTCGCTTAACCGGAGAAGAGGTGCAAGCATACATGAATGATGTCAAAGAGAAGTCTTTTGCGGGATATGGCACAACACACAATTGGACCCACATCCCAATATGGTGGGAATTGCCTTATTTCCCCAAGCTTTTGCTACAACATAACATTGATGTTATGTACAATGAAAAAATGTAGTGGAAGCTATTTTTAATACATGTCTTGACATTAATGACAAGACAAAGGATACCGCTAAGGCTCGACTTGACCAAGCTTTGATATGTAATAGAAGCCACCTCAACCTTGTTGAAAAGCCAAACAATAGGTGGGAGAAGCCTAGAGCACCTTATTGCTTGACAAGAGCCCCAAAAAAGGATGTAATGATGTGGTTTAAGGAGATCAAATTTCCGGATGGGTATGTAGCAAACCTAAGGCGAGGGGTTAGCATGGAGCAACTGAAAATACATGGAATGAAGAGCCACGACCACCACATTTTTATGGAGCGGCTGTTGCCTGTCATGATCCGGGGATTTGTTAACAATGACGTGTGGGAGTTATTAGCGGAGCTAAGTTGTTTTTATAGAATGCTTTGTGCGAAAGACATCGATCATGTGCAGATGAAACAATTGGAAGCTAATATACCGATTATATTATGCAAATTTGAGAAACTTTTCCTGTCGGGTTTCTTCAATTCAATGGAGCATCTAATGATACACCTCCCATATCAAGCTAGGGTGGGAAGCCGTGTAAAGTATCGTTGGATGTATTTAGTTGAGAGGTACGTTCTTAAAATTTTGTATGCTATCCATATTAGCTATCTTATGCAATGAACTAATACCTCTGCTCATGTAGGTTCATAAAAAAAACTCAAAGGAAAAGTTGGTAGCAAGGCACATGTTGAAGGGTCAATAGTAGAGTCATATCTTGTTGAGGAGATTTCACACTTCACATCGTTGTACTTGCCTAATCAAATACCTAGCTCACACAACCATCCACATCATTATGCTCAAGATGGTCCTACAAGTGCAAGTAACCTTAGCTTGTTCCAAGTGCGGGGATGGAAGACAGGTAGAGGGATGTCTAGAACTATAACTATTGAAGAGTACAAGACAGCAATGATTTATATCCTCACAAACATGAGTGAAATTGATGATTTTGTGGAGTAAGTAGTCTAAATTTGCAAAAATAAAATTAAAACTTTTGTCATGCATATACTTATTTATGGCATTGCTGAAAACTATAGAAAATTTGATCATGAATAATGGAGGCGTTCGAGACCACCAAATCAAAGACAATTGGACAATCTAAGGAGGAATGGAGCTGGTAATTGCCAACCAAACTTGCTGGATTGGTTCAGAAAATTGGTAATGTACCTAATGCTATTTATAATGAAATGTCATTTGGCCCCACACTTAAGATTTAATTCTAATTTGCAACATTGCAGTGCTCTAAGGATACAAGCATACATAAAGAAATACGTCGTCTATCACATGGTTGCACTACTACAAAAAGGCTAATACTGGACACCTCATTACCGACAGTTGACCAAAACCGTCTATATTACATGCAATCACAGACGGCTTTGGTTTAGAGACTATTTGTGTTACTGGCTGCGTTAAAAACCATCTATGAAGAGGTAATATCATAGACGGTTCATATTGAAGACCATCTGTGAAGTATCACGGACGGTTCTGAACAAGAATCGTCTGTAATACTACTAAATTCACATACGGTTATTTATTGGAACCGTCTGTAATTAGAAATAACTGATTATAGTCGATTCCGACCAGTACACTCCTGATCAAGCCAGATTGATCTTTTAAAGTGGTTGAATTGAAGCTGATTTCTCCAACAGAAGAAAGCAGATCAAGAGATATATGTAATCCGGTAGGCACATACCTTTTGTTCTGTATCATGTGTAACTTTACTTGACGTGTAACTTCCAATCAATAGAAGAATGCATGAATTAATTCACGTGATCGATCGATCAGAAGTTACACATCATAGGTATAGGGATATGATCTTGTACCAATTTCTTGAAGACACAATTCAAATCCATAAAGACTAAATTGACTTTTCGATCGACCACACCTATAAATTGAAGTAGTACAGTTGATCGATCATCCATGGATTTTGTTCTTTCCATGCACGGTGGTTGAAAAGTCAATTTGTTCTGTGAATTTTGTCTTACTAGAAGGGTACGGATCGAGATGAGAACTTTAAGAAGAAATGGAGGTAAGAAAAGATGGGATCGATTGTGAGTGATTTTTCTTAGTTCATTCGCCCTTCCGATGGTTTATTTATAGGCCAACTTGTTGCAAGATTAAATGAATAAAGACAGAAGTCGAACGAAACCAAAGCATCACCGTCTTTTCGGGAATTGTTTGTCATAAATACGGTTGACGCTCCTTTTCCTATCTTTACAATTGAAAGACTCATCACAGATGGGTTTTTAACAGAACCGTCTGTGATTATACGTCACAGATAGTTTTTAAATATAACTGTCTGTGATAATTCAATACTTCGGCTCCCACGAGGATCATCACATATGGTTTTTAATAAGAACCTTCTGTGATAATTCAATATTTCAGTTCCCACGCGATGTGTCTCTTCGTCTCACACGCCGACGGGCGATGCATCTCTTCGTCTCGCACGCCAACGTTACGATGCATCTCTTCGATGTTTTATAAGAATTATCATCGCATGCCATGGTGAGTACATATGGTATTGTATACGTACTATGTCATCACAGACGGTTTTTGTCTTAAACCGTCTGTGATTCGCAACACAGGAGTTTGAAAAAATTTGAACTCATGCGCGGGAGGAGTTCGGAAAATTTTGAACTGCGCGGGAGGTAAAATATTTTGGCGTCGTTATATATTATGGTCGAGTTGAGGTGGGAGTTCTTGCATATTCTCCATTTCTGGCCGCCGTCGTCTCTCCCCGTCTCGAACCCGAGCACTACGCTAAGAAGAAGACGTCCCCACTGCAGTACACGCTATACCAGAGGTGCTCATCTCAATTAATGTTTCGCTTTGTTCCCGTGTACGTATGCTCAAGATGCTGCCGGTCCTGTCCATCAGGTTCGTGCCGAGCGCGATGATGGTGGAGATCAACACGCTGTTCGTGAAGCAGGGCACGACACTGGACCGGCACGTCGGCCCGCACTTCGATATCCCGTCGGCAAGCCTGCAGGGGTTCGTGACCATCTCCATGCTGGTCGCCGTCGTGCTCTCGACCGCCTCTTCATGCCCTTCATGCGCGGTGACCAAGAACTGCGCGGCATCTCGCTTCTCAGCGCATGGCGTCGGGCTCATCATCCACATCGTCATCATGGGCATCGCGTCAGTGACGGAGAGGCATCGGCTGGCGGTGGCTTGCGATCCCACTCACATCTTCGTGCTGCTCCCGCAATTCGAGCACGACATCCATTTTTTTTTGCAATGAAAAAACCTATCACGAGCGGTTCGTGCGAGAACCGTGCGCGATATTCTACATATCATAGGCGGTTCGTAAATAGAATAAATGCGTGATATTCTCGTATCACGAGATGATTTTTAATAAAGCTATGCGTGATACTATGCCTTCCTGACGGTTTTAACAAAAAACCGTCGTGATATTCGTATCCTGAGCGGTTTTGAGCGTTTATGATAATGCACATTATCACAGACGAACTTTTGAGCGGTTCGGCAAAATGCTCGTGATAGCGGTTCAACCGTCGTGATGGGGCTGTGTGTAGTAGTGGTTGTGAGGCCATGTACAAGGTGTCCAAGGAGCGCACCGTGTGGAGATGTGTGGCGCTGGAGCGGTAAGAGGCGATTAAGTGGCAGGACAACAAGTGCTACCTCGCCGTCGTCAACCACCTGGCTGGGGCTAGCAACCCGGAGGCCTTCTTCATCGTCGGCCTCGCGCTTATCTTCGTGCCCCAAGACATGCAGTGCGGCCTCGTGTTCCTTGAGCGGCGGCGTCACCGGCCCAAGCCGCGGCCTACGTGCTCGGCCTCCTCCTCTACACGGCTGGCAAGACGCGCAACTTTGGGAAGCACTACATCAGCCAGGTCAAGGGCGAGCCGGCTGGCGGTGTGTACGAGACAGCCAAGAGGACCAACCAGGAGTGCAGGCAGTGTTAGAGGCTCGCCGCAGGCATGGTCCAGGTGGCGGCTTGGAAAAAGATGGCTGGGCCACTAGGCCGGGTGTGGGCATTGTCGAAGGATGGCCATCGATGCACGAGCACCGGCTGCGACGTGATGGTAGGGTGGGACGACTACGTTGTCTTCTACAGCAATGGCTGTAGGATTAGACATGAGTATGCCAAGTTCTTTAAATAGGTGTTAAACTACTTATCGTAAAATTAAATACAATGTACAGGACGACATTAATTACTAACCGATGAATTTACTTATTTATTACCCTAGAATTCACTTATTTATTGTGAAGTAGATACCTTATTTATTTATCACAGACGGTTCTAAACACGAAATGTCTGTGATATCCCTTTATTAATAGGAGCCCGCTAGGGTTTGCGCCCTAACTCATCACTCCCTAGCGCCCTTACTCTCGCCCATTCTCCTCCCCACCCGAGTGCCCCCGACCTCGACGCCGCCACCCCTGACATCAATGGCGCCGCCTGAGTCGCGCCTTCTCCCTGACGCCGCCCTTATTCAACGCTGGTTGTGACACCACGGTTCACTGGACAAGACACTTATGATAAGAGTGTCTTGTTCAGTGTCACCATCATGCCACAACTACGTTGACATTGCCGACACCGCCACCTGAAGCCTCCTCCCGACGTTCACCCCCAAGTCGCGCCTTCTCCCCGAACCCGTCACCGCTGCCGCCGGTCCAATTGATCTCCCCCAGCCAAATCCACCTCCCCGCCATCAGATCTTCCTTCCCCTCTTCGTCCTCTCCCCCTGGTGTGCGCGACCCCTCTTTGAGTTGTTTACATTCTCTATTGCTTCAGTTTTTTGTTTGAGTTTGACTTATTTACTGATGTGGGTTGTTGTTGCTAACATGAAGGAGATGGATGTGGTGAGCTACTGCCAGTGGTCGATTTGCCATTTGCATTGGGGTAACTACCCCCTTTACTCTCTATCCCTTTCTCTCTCCTTGCTCTATGATGTGGGTGATGAATGATGTGGGCTATGGTGGGTGTTCTGTGATGGTTGGATGATATGAGTGGGTTCTCTGTGTATGATGTTGGTTCATGACATGGAAGATATGGGCTATGCATGCTGCAATTAAATTTTTAGATTTATAAAGGTTAAGCTAATTTGTAAAGCTTCAATTAACATAGAAATTTGGTTGTCGGAAGGTTAATTGGCATCTGAGATAGTTCTTGACATATTAGTAAAGAATTAAATTTTGAGCTCAAAGTATGAGCTTTATGCTGATTTCATTAGTATACATGTGGTATATGTTGTGCATATTATTCATTTCTCTAACTCTATATAAAGTCTCTAAGTAGTAGTTGCTTTTGCCTTTAAAGCTATCTTCATATATATATATATATATATATATATATATATATATATATATATATAATTTGTAGTCCCTTGTTAGCTAACTCGAGGCTTGAATTCAACTAGCTACCTCGCTCCTTGGGCATTCATATATCCTAAACGTGCAGGTGATCACCACAGCCTACTTCATCGAACCTGACACACCACTGCCTACTTCATCGAACCTGACACACTAGAGTTTGTGATTTACTTCATGCCAATTCTACAAGCATTTGGAGGATTGGCATGAAGGCAAATTACACACTCGAGCATGTCAGGTTCGATGAAGTAGGCTGTAATTCACCTGTACGTTTAGGATACGAACGCCTAAGGAGCGAGCTAGCTAGCTGAATTCAGGCCTCAAGTTAGCTAATAAGGGACTATGAACTATATATATATGAATCCTATTTTAAAGGCACAAACAGCCACTGCTTGGAGATTTTATAGAGAAAGATCATCACAGATGGTATCATCTACAAACCTTCTGTGATACATCAGCTATCACAGATGGTTTCATCTACAAACCATCTGTGATACATTAGCTATCCTAGACGATTTCATCTACAAACCGTCTGTGATATCTGATGTATCACAGACTGTTTATAAATGAAACTGTCTATGATAGGTAACTATCACAGATGGTTCTGAGTTAATAACCGTCTGTGATAGTATGCATCACAGATGGTTCGAAAATCGTCTATGATGACCTCATGTCATCAGTGACCCATAAACTCAGACAGCTGACGAAATCGTCTCTGATGATGTTTTTGAACCGTTTGTGAAGACATTTTCTGTAGTAGTGTTGTGGCTTCAAGGTCAAGTCATATGATGTTTATGAAGTTAATGAGTGCTGATTTCATTCTAAAAAGTATGAAAAATCAGGGTTAATTCCTTATTTGCCATTGGAAGTTGTGGGCTCCCAAAATACCATTGAAAAATTCCTCTTCCCTCGTTGCCACTCGATTTCAACTTCTCTCCTTTTTGCCACTCCTGTGAGTTGATCGTTGACTTGGCGTTAACTTGGCGTGAAAAGGCGATTTGCCCTAAGTATCTTTGAGATCTTTAGGAATTGTTTGACATAACCAAAACTTTAAAGATTTTCTCTAAAATCTTTAAAGTTTTGGTTATGTCAAATAATTCCCTAAAGATCTCAGCATACTTAGGGGCAAAATCGTCTTTTTGCGATCAAGTTAACGGCCAAGTCAACGGTCAGCTCATGGGAGTGACAAAAAAGGGTGAGAAGTTGAGATCGAGTGGCAACGGAGGGAAAATGAATTTTTCGATGGCATTTTGGGAAGCCTGCCAACTTCCA
Organism: Ampelocalamus luodianensis; assembly: GCA_036346255.1. Classification (NCBI taxonomy): domain Eukaryota; kingdom Viridiplantae; phylum Streptophyta; class Magnoliopsida; order Poales; family Poaceae; genus Ampelocalamus; species Ampelocalamus luodianensis. Next base: position 31,136,961 of record CM070635.1, on the reverse strand, counting down.
ATGGCAAATAAGGAATTAATCCAAAATCCAAAGGGAATCTAACTACTATCAATACGAGGGTGCTTGTTGTTGGGACTGATGATGCCACTGATAAGGAGCTTGAGTACTACGGTATTATCAAAGACATAATCGAGCTCAAGTTTGATGGTGATATTGAATTCAGCCTTGTTTTGTTTGACTGCCATTGGTTTTATCCTATTAATGGAGTGCGACATTTAGAAAGATTTGGATTTGTTGAGGTTGCTCATGCATCATATAATCCGGCAAATGTACCTTTTTTGCTTGCCAATCAAGTAACTCAAGTGTATTATATTCCATATGCATGCACCTCTTATGCGAGTCTTAACACGTGGTGGGTTGCTTACAAGGTAAAGCCCCTAGGAAGTTTGCCCATTCCATCAACGGATGATTACAACAATGAAGATGGCATATGTGAAGATGTCTTCCAAGAAGATGGACTAGAGAGTGAATTCTTTGTAGATATTGGAGTAGGTCTCGATAATATTACAATTGGTGGATCAGATGATGTCGGACCCGGATGTTCTAATTCGAATCCTCTGTGAAAACACTGTGCTATCCCTGGATCAGTAGCTAGCACTCACAGATACATCACTGAATCAATTCATACATGGCGTAAAACCATACCATTCATTAATTAACACAACAGAGTTTACATAGACCGCGTCGGGTCGAGTTTTACAATAGGGCGAACAGGCCAAATTGATTACATTACAAAGCGGGCGACAGCGGAAGCAAAGGGGTGAGCACATCTCTCCATAGGCAAGCGGCTGGGAAACCTGTGTGCGTCAGATATTAACCAAGGCTTGGATAATAGTGGATGCACGCAAGTACTGACGAGTCAAGCTGGGTGAGGCAAGACTAGAACAACTAAAGACTACACTCACGCTTCATCGTCTCTGGGTGTGAGGACCCCAATTTATTTGGTTTGTAATGCTTAACCAACCACGGTCCTAGCATCACAAATCAAATAAAGCGATCTCGAGATATGTATACTTCGAGCGATATACACACCCGGGACAAAATTAGACATCAACTCCATTCCACACATAGAGTCCAAACACAACACTACCAAGCGGAAGATAAACAAATAGAAGAGGTTATTACGCAGACACGGTAAACAGTGCCAAGAGATACACAAATAACAAGAACGCAAGTGAAGCAAAAGTGCCATAAGATGGCTATAAACAAAGCCAATCGGTGTGCCTCCAACCCACAAGGCATCCGAGGACCGCCAAGACTAGTCGTCACCACGGCGGCAGCCACTGACTCACGTAGTGAGGCCCCGAGGCTCACCTTCCTCCTCTGCAACAAAAATATCAAGCAAAGCACACGAGTACAAAGATTGTCTTTGTACCCGCAAGACAGCGTGTGAACTAGCGGACTGTTCATAAGCTACATGCGAGCTTATTTGGTGGAGGTCATATGTTTCATTTGCATAAAGCCAATTTTCATTTGCAATAATGTAGTGCAGTTTAAAGGCAAGTTTGCAATTCATTTTTAATGTTGAAATACTGAGAAAAGGATAATAATAGCAAAGAGTAAAGATAAAACAACCTAGTAGTGACTATCCCAATAGTCACCACAACAATAACACGAATCCCAGTTCGTACCACCAACAAGTTTTAATTTAAATGTTGTAGTCTAACTCTTGGAAGACCTTGCCAAGCGTGTCCATAACCTAGGGCGAGGCTATTCGAATAGTTTTAAACCTGCGGGGTGTACCAATGTACCCACACTTGGACCGCCTTTAAGCCAAAGCACACTTCGAAGGTATGCAAGCCACACTAAGTCCTACGAGACTCTTTCCAATATTGTGTATTAACTACGAGCCGCTCGTATGGATAGAAAATCCATACGCTTACATGGTAAAGCCGAAAAGACAACTACCCACTCAGGATAAAGCTTTTCGGACAACTACCATGCTCCCACCTCCATCCCTCCTGCGACCTCCTGCGACCCGGAGCCAATACACGCCAAAGTACTAGGTCAAGAGAGGTCCCATATACTCTAGTGTGGTTATACGCCAAAATGCTTAGTTGGTGTAACAAGATGTTCGGTCCTTGTTGACTCGGGCACCATTCCAGTCACACCCAACAGATCACACCAATCATACCGTTGTGCCCAAGTCTAAATCATTTTTGTTTTCAGTTTTAGTTTTGCAATTAAACACAGCAAAGATGCTGAAACATAAAGTTATAGCAGATTTTATGTGATCAAGGTTACCGACTAAAGTCGATAACCGCCCAGTTCTATCGATAGCTAAGCATGTCTAAGCAAGTTGACCCGGATCTACTAAGTGACAAGAGATCATCCAGCGACCTCTAATCACAGCAAATAACCTAGGCTCAGGTAGTAGAGATCAATATTTTGTCTACAGGATATGCAGCTACGGATTTAACTAATCAATTTAACAAAAATTAAGCAATGCATACATACAGCTGAAACAAAATATTAATCTTTAAAATACTGGGATTAAACATGATCAAACTGCTTGCCTGGCTGCTGTTGCTCAATATGTTGCGGAGGATCGTTCTCAGGGTTGCCGCAAATATCGAATCCTAACGATTGAACAAAACAGCAAATAAGAACGAATAACACCGACCAAACTCAAACAATACAACAACAACAAAACACACTAAACTTTTCACAGCAGCCTAAGCATGATATAACCAAAATTTAAGAAACAGAGAACAAATCATTTTAAGTTATTAAGAATTTTCTATGAATTTCCTAAGCTAAAAACACATCAAAACACTAGTTAATTACTTAACAAATTTTCATGAACAGAAACAGTGTATAAAACCTATCCTAATAATTAGTACATTAAAAATGACAAATTACAAAATTGGTTTCCTTGGATTTGGACAAATATTGAAAGAGGTATGCATTTTCTAATTTAGAAGATACATAAGACATCATTTTGTTAATTAACAGATTTTTGCTACAGAGACAAGGATGAAACTAATTTTATCAAATAGTACACTTAAAATGAAAATTAACAGCACTGGTTTCATGCAATTTGGATTAAAATTGAATTAGTTATGCATTTTCTAAGTTTAATTGAATTAACGATTACATGAAAAGCATTTGAAATACTAAAGCACTTAATACTACTTCTCTGACGCATACGGCCACTTGTGTGACAATGGGCCAATGAGAGTCTTGACAGGACAGCCCGCGCATAAGGTGGCGTCGGCGTATTCTAAGAATACGTCTTTGACTTATCAAAGTGTACTTCTAACATATACTCATTGCAGAAATCGTTTCCAAGCGAGAAAGCGATTAACAGAGCTACACAACCAACAAGCGGCGGCATGGGCCCACATGGCAATGACTCGGAGGAAATATAACGGTTGGATTAGAGTTTACTAAACATGATTACGAGAGGGCCCACAAATCGGTGACTCGGCTAAAGCAGGGGTTAGCGCTAAATCAATTACCACCGGTGGCTTACGGCGGTGATGCGAGACGGCGGCGCGGCGTGCGGCCGACACGCGACCTAGTGGGTTTCAAGGCGGCGGCGATACCTTGAGGTCCACAAGGACTTCGCGAACTTCGGTGGCGGTGTTGCGGATCCCGATGGCTGCGGAGATGAGCTCACGGCGGCGGGCGGAGAAGAAGGTGCGGTGCTCGCGGAGATGGCGCTTCTGACGGCGAAGCTTCGGAAGGAGCTCCTCGAGATCGCGGAGACACCGGAGCGATAAGCCCACGATCTTGATGATGGAGGAGGCGGTGGCGCCGGACTGACACGCGGCGCTTTACCGAGCTGGGAGAAGAAAGCGTCGCGAAGCCTCGGTGAAGCACCAAAGAGTGAAACAAGGTCACAGTTAGACTCAGTGGTCGATTGCGATCCTAAAGGACCAAAGGCCGAAACTAGAAACTCACGAGCGCAGATGAGCTCGCGGGGCCGAGATCACCGGAGGCGGAGGCAGCGAACACGCCCCGGCGATACACTCGACAGAGGCTCGGGATGGGCAAAATGGGGCGGCGAGGCAAGAGGAGCACGACGGCGGGGGTCATTTGTTGCTCGAACGGCAGTGAGGTGGTGGTGCCGCCCTCGGGTTTTTCTCCGGTCGAAGCTAAAAGATGGACGGAGAAGTCACGAGAATGAATGCGAGGAAGAATGGATGACCACAGGGGGTAGATGGACTCCTAGCGATCCTCCGGAGGGGGACACGCGTCCACGACGTGGCAGCGACGAGCGTCGTGGCACACATGCGCGAGCGGCCGAGAGCTCGGTGAGACGCGGAGAAGACGAGGACGAAGCTGACAGGTGAGGCCCACATGTCGGCGACAGCAGCGAAGCGGTGCGAACCCAAGTCAAGTGCGGCGCGAACCGGCGGTTAGACTCGATCAATATCGCGCCGACCGTTGGATCTAGAACGGACGGTCGAGATTGATGTATGCATTCGGACAGGTCGGTTGCATACGCACGCGTGGACCGTTCGATCTGCATCGGACGGTGACGACCATCGGCGTAGCGGTGCAACTAGTTGGTTCGACCGAGCCAAGCGGTGCGAGTCGGACTCGAGCCCGAGGTTGAGTCGAGCAGAGGAACGATGATTTTAGTTTTGATTTAAAAGACAAAGAAGGTTTGGGAAATTTTTAGAGGTAGCTCAGAGCTCCAAAAATTTCAGAAATTTTTATGGTAGCTACTAGGGACAGAGGACAACCTTGTGAAATTTTTCCAGTTGTTTTCATGCACTAGATTTTCCCAACAAAATTCACAAGCTGCTGTCCAGAGGTTTGACCAGATTTCTAAACTGGTTTGACTTGGGCATTTGAAATAGCAAACAAAATCTAAAAATTGTGAAATAATTCAGGGAGGTAGATAGGATGATCAAGATGATAGGAAAAATAATTTCAGAGGATGATCACAAGTTTGAAAGCTAAGAATTTGCTGACAACAATTTCCAATCACAAGAATTAACTTCTTAGAAAACTGGAAATTGCTAGGGAAAATTTGGAAAACTTCCAAATGATTTGAAGAGGCAACAAAAGTTTTTATTTCTCCTCAAAATTTTACATTGGAAATACAAACCCTAAGTTAGGGCTGTTACAAATCTCCCCTTACAGAATCTCGCTTGAGATTACGATCACCGGGAGAAGAATGATGGGTAATCTGCTCGAGGCGATCTTCCCGCTCCCAAGTGGCTTCATCCTCGGAGTGGTTTGACCACTGAACTTTGAGGTAACTTGATCACACGGTTCCTCGTTCTGCGTTCAGCTTCTTCGAGGATACGAACGGGGCGCTCACGATAAGACAGATCTTCCTGCACATCGATATTTTCCAATGGCGTTTCCTCAACTGGAACACGGAGGCACTTCTTCAATTGTGACACATGGAAAACATCATGCACCCCTTCAAGTGTAGCTGGCAACTCCAACTTGTATGCAACAGCTCCCACTCTCTTGATGATGCGATATGGCGAGCATATCGAGGCGCTTGCCCTTGACACCAAACGGCGATGTCCCTTCAGAGGCGAGACTTTGAGATACACAAAGTCATTGGGCTGGAAACTCAGCTCACGGCGACGACGATCTGCATAGCTCTTCTGCCTGGACTGAGCTACGCGCAAGTGCTCACGAATCAACTGCACTTGACTTTCGGCCTCATTAATGGAATCTGGGCCAAAGAACTGCCTTTCACCAGTTTCTGACCAGTTTAGAGGTGTTCTGCATCGCCTCCCATACAAAGCCTCAAATGGTGCCATCACGAGACTAGCACGGAAGGCATTGTTATAAGAGAACTCGCAAGTGGTAGGCACTTCTCCCAATTCTTCCATAGGAAAGAACACAAGCACGGAGCATATCTTCAAGCACGATTGACGCGCTCGTCGACCATCGATCCGAGGATGATAGGCCGTCTTTGAAAGTAAGATGAGTTCCCATGGCCACTGCGGACTATGCCAAAACCGAGAGGTAAACAGCGCTCCACGGTGCGACACAATCGTCTTGGGCACACCATGCAAGCTCACAATCCTTGATACATAGAGCTCGGCTAGAGGTTCCACCGGTCGACTTTTGACCGGAAGGAAATGCGCCACTTTCGTTAGCCTGTCAATGACAACCCAAATGGCGTCATTTCCCTTAGATGAGCGGGGCAGCCCAGTGATGAAATCCATGCCTACAGAATCCCACTTCCACTCTGGTATGGGCAAGGGTGAAGAAGACTGCTGGGGCGATGCTCGGCCTTCACGCGACAACATACGTCGCATCTGGCAACGAACCTGGCAATCTCGCGCTTCATGCGAGTCCACCAGAATCTCTGACGCAGATCTTGATACATTTTAGTGGCCCCGGGATGGATGGACAAAGGCGAATCATGGGCCTCCTGAAGAATCAAATCCCGCAACTCTGGGACCTTTGGGACCACAAGACGCTGCTCAAACCATACAACACCGTGCTCATCTTCTGTGAAACACTTGGCTGATCCATCCTTGATATTCTGTTTGATTTTGCCCACACCATCATCTGATTGCTGTGCTGCCTTGATTTGATCCACCAAGGTTGGTTGCACAACCAAGGCAGCAAGGGAACCATGCTCAACCAAACCCAAGTTGAGACGCTGAAATTCTGCAAGAAGTGCAGGTTGCTGCTCTTGGATCATCAAAGTATTGCAATACACTTTTCGGCTAAGTGCATCAGCAACCACATTGGCTTTGCCAGGATGATACTGAATACCCATGTCATAATCTTTGATCAATTCTAGCCATCTCCTCTGCCTGAGGTTCAGATCTGGCTGGGTGAACAAATATTTCAAGCTCTTGTGATCAGAATACACCTCACAGCGGTTACCGATCAGATAATGCCGCCAGATCTTGAGTGCATGAACCACAGCAGCCAACTCTAAATCATGGGTGGGATAATTGAGCTCGTGAGGTCTCAACTGCCTGGATGCATAGGCAACTGCCTTGCCTTCCTGCATAAGGACACATCCAAGTCCCTGACGAGAGGCATCGCAATAAATATCGAAGCTCTTGTGGATATCAGGAAGAGTAAGAACTGGGGCTGAAGTCAATCGCTGCTTGAGCTCCTGAAAGCTCTCCTCACAAGCAGAGGTCCACACAAACTTCTTGTCCTTCTTGAGCAATTCAGTCATTGGCTTTGCGATTTTGGAGAAGTTCTCGATAAAGCGGCGGTAGTAGCCTGCTAAACCAAGAAAACTCCGCACATCGCTGGATCGACTTGGTGACCCCAAGGCGAACATCGCGACCTTGCTGGGATCCACGACTATGCCTCCGGTGAAAGAACATGGCCCAAGAATGCCACTTCCTTCAACGAACTCGCATTTCTTCGAACTTCGCATATAGTCGATGTTCCGCAATTTGCCCAAAACAATCTTGGATGCTCAAGATGCTCGCTTGATCTTGGAATAGATAAGAATATCATCAATAAAGACCACCACAAATTTATCCAAATACTCCATGAATACTGAATTCATAAGGTTCATGAACAAAGTGGAGCATTGGTTAAACCGAAAGACATGACGGTGTACTCGCATGCACCCATAACGAGTAGTGAAAGCCGTCTTCGAATATCCTCGATCGATCCTCGACTGATGATACCCCATTCTCAAATCAATCTTTGAGAACACACGGGCTCCGATCAAGCGATCGAACAGATCATCAATGCGGGGCAGAGGATACTTGTTCTTCACCGTCACCTCATTGAGAGGACGGTAATCAACACACATGCGCAAAGTCTTGTCCTTCTTCTTCACAAAGATCACCGGACAACCCCAAGGAGATGAACTGGGACGGATGAAACCCTTTGCTTGGAGCTCACCAAGCTGCTTCTTCAATTCTTCTAGCTCATTGGGAGGCATCCGATACGGCGCTTCGAGATAGGCGTCAGGAAGCAACTCAATGGCAAACTCCAGATCTCGAACCGGAGGCATCCCGGGCAAGTCTTCAGGAAAGACATCCACAAAGTCAGATACTATGGGAACATCCTGAATTTGCAAGGCTGGCTTCGCTTCTAATGCACATAGTTGCGGCCCGTGAAGCTGCGGCGAAAATCCGACCTGTTCGCCTGAAGGGCTGGTGAGGTAGACAATCTTCTTGGCACAATCGATTTGCCCCAAGTGTTGGGACAACCAATCCATGCCAAGAATCACATCCAGACTTGCTGGACTGAGCAGAATAAGATTTGCCAAAAATCTCACTCCTTTGACTATGATAGGAACATCCCGACACTGTAAATCAGCTCTCATTCCCGACCCCGGAGAGCGGATGAGCAAAGGAACTCCCAAAGGAACACAGTGAAGACCACTAGCAGCAGCAAATGATCTTGAAATAAAAGAATGCGATGCTCCAGAATCAAATAATACTGCAGCAGGACGAGAATTAACAAGAAGTGTACCCATCACGACATCTGGCGCCTCCGAGCCTCCTCGGTGAAAGGTGGTTGACTCGACCACCGCCGCACTCGGTCTTCGAATAATCTTACGTCGGTGGGTGACCACTCCCGCCCGCATCCTCCATTAGGGCGAGGGGCTGCCGCAACACTCGAGGCGTGCATTCGCATAATGGCCCTTGTTGTGGCGAAAACAAGTAACCTCGGCCGCCGGATTGCGGAGGCCGCTCTGCTTGGATCGCAGCGCACGTGGCTCAAACACGGCTGCGGTGGGCGAGGAGTGCGCAGATGGCCTCGGCGCGGTGGAGCAAAAGAACGGGCCATCGGTGCCGCCCACCGAGGACGAACGAGGTGGCGTGAGTAGGCGATGTGCCTCCCATTTGCGCTATGGACTCGCCAGCGCCTTTGCCTTATGCTCGGCAACAATGGCCTTATCTACCAAGGCACGAAAGTCGAGAAGTCCACAATAGATAGCTTGTCTGCGGCTCCTCGGACAAGCCATCCATAAACTTCTCTGTTTAGCCTCATCTCGAGGCCACCTCCCTGAGCATAACGAGCCGGATGATTGAACTCGTGCAGTACTCGTCACGGACTTGCGCCCTTGCTTGAGCGCGAGGAACTCCTTCTTCTTGACTTCATCGGGCCGTCGAGGATGTGGGCCCGACGAAAAGTCGACTGAACTCCTCCCACGCGACCACATGGCGCGGCTGCATGGCGAGATAGTTCTCCCACCATGAGAGTCTGCGCCCTCAAGGTGGTGGGGACGCGAAGAGTGCCTTGTCCTGCGCTGGCATCGAGCTATGTTGAGCTTCGCTCAACCATGCGCGACCAATCGTCCGCATCGAGAGGGTCCTCAGAGCGGGAGAAAGTCGGCGGCTGCGTACGGAGGAACTCTGCAAGTCCCCCGCGAGTCTGGTGGCCGCCACCACCGGCAGGAGTGGAGGTATTCCTAGCAATAACCTCCAAGATGCGCGTCTGGTCCATGCGGTTTCGCTCGATCGGCGAGAACCTCACCATGGTCTGAGGAGGGGAAGCTCCTCATCATGACCAGCCTGCTGACTGCCACGCGTTCTCCCGGCCATCCTGTTTCACTAAGACAAGTTAGCAACAACTCTAAGAGCAAGAAAGCCCAAAATTCATGAAAGCAGTCCAGAAACAACACAAGGCAGGATAAAGTTTGACCAGCAAAATCAGACACATAACTACTCACTTAACACCTTACCCTATTATTCCCACAATTTTTAGTTAGATTAATCTTCCATGGTTCTCCCAAAACTAATTCAACCGGTAGTAACTATCTTTTTGAAAGGAAAGAGAGAAACCAAGTTTTCAAAACTCAGATTAGAGTAAGGTGAGAGTAGAAGGCTAAGATAGACAAGGAGTAAAATCTGAGAATCTGCCTAGGTTTTCATAAACCTTTTTATAATTTGAAAATAAGCTTTTCTAAAATATCCTAAGGACGACTATGCTTGGGTTACTACGGTCAGAATGGCTCTGATACCAACTTTGTGAGGACCCCAATTTATTTGGTTTGTAATGCTTAACCAACCACCTGGTCCTAGCATCACAAATCAAATAAACTGATCCTCGAGATATGTATACTTCAAAGCGATATACACACCGGGACAAAATTAGACATCAACTCCATTCACACATAGAGTCCAAACACAACACTACCAAACGGAAGATAAACAAATAGAAGAGGTTATTACGACACAAAGGTGATGTGCCAAGAGATACACAAATAACAAGAACGAGCAATGAAGCAAAAGTGCCATAAGATGGCTATAAACAAAGCCAATCAGTGTGCCTCCAACCCACAAGGCATCTGACCGGACCGCCAAGACTAGTCGTCACCCACGAAGCGACAGCACAGCTCACAGAAGTGAGGCCCCTGAGGCTCACCTTCCTCCTCTGCAACAAAAATATCAAGCAAAGCACCTGAGTACAAAGATTGTCTTTGTACCGCAAGACCGACGTGTGAACTAGCGGACACTGTTCATAAGCTACATGCGAGCTTATTTGGTGGAGGTCATATGTTTCATTTGCATAAAGCCAATTTTCATTTGCAATAATGTAGTGCAGGTTTAAAGGCAAGTTTGCAATTCATTTTTAATGTTGAAATACGTAAAAGGATAATAATAGCAAAAGAGTAAAGATAAAACAACCTAGTAGTGACTATCCCAATAGTCACCACAACAATAGCACGAATCCCAGATTCGTACCACCCAGCAAGTTTTAATTTAAATGTTGTAGTCTAACTCTTGGAAGACCTTGCCAAGCGTGTCCATAACCTAGGGCGAGGCTATTCGAATAGTTTTAAACCCTGCAGGTGTACCAATGTACCCACACTTGGATCGCCTTTAAGCCAAAGCACACTTCGAAGGTATGCAAGCCTGACTAAGTCCTACGAGACTCTTTCCAATATTGTGTATTAACTACGAGCCGCTCGTATGGATAGAAAATCCATACGCTACATGGTAAAGCCGAAAAGACAACTACCCACTCAGGATAAAGCTTTTCGGACAACTACCATGCTCCCACCTCCATCCCTCCTGCGACCTCCTGCGACCCGGAGCCAATACACGCCAAAGTACTAGGTCAAGAGAGGTCCCATATACTCTAGTGTGGTTAGCACGCAAAATGCTTGGTTCAGTGTAACAAGATGTTCGGTCCTTGTTGACTCGGGCACCATTCTAGTCACACCCAACAGATCACACCAATCATACCGTTGTGCCCAAGTCTAAATCATTTTTGTTTTCAGTTTTAGTTTTGCAATTAAACACAGCAAAGATGCTGAAACATAAAGTTATAGCAGATTTTATGTGATCAAGGTTACCGACTAAAGTCGATAACCGCCTTGATTCTATCGATAGCTAAGCATGTCTAAGCAAGTTGACCGGATCTACTAAGTGACAAGAGATCATCCGTGACCTCTAATCACGACAAATAACCTAGGCTCAGGTAGTAGAGATCAATATTTTGTCTACAGGATATGCAGCTACGGATTTAACTAATCAATTTAACAAAAATTAAGCAATGCATACATACAGCTGAAACAAAATATTAATCTTTAAAATACTGGGATTAAACATGATCAAAGCGCTTGCACTGCTGCTTTGTTGCTCAATATGTTGCGGAGGATCGTTCTCGTGGTTGCCGCAAATATCGAATCCTAACGATTGAACAAAACAAACAAATAAGAACGAATAACACGACCAAACTCAAACAATACAACAACAACAAAACACACTAAACTTTTCACAGAGCCTAAGCATGATATAACCAAAATTTAAGAAACAGAGAACAAATCATTTTAAGTTATTAAGAATTTTCTATGAATTTCCTAAGCTAAAAACACATCAAAACACTAGTTAATTACTTAACAAATTTTCATGAACAGAAACAGTGTATAAAACCTATCCTAATAATTAGTACATTAAAAATGACAAATTACAAAATTGGTTTCACTGGATTTGGACAAATATTGAAAGAGGTATGCATTTTCTAATTTAGAAGATACATAAGACATCATTTTGTTAATTAACAGATTTTTGCTACAGAGACAAGGATGAAACTAATTTTATCAAATAGTACACTTAAAATGAAAATTAACAGCACTGGTTTCATGCAATTTGGATAAAAATTGAATTAGTTATGCATTTTCTAAGTTTAATTGAATTAACAGTGCAACAGAAAAGCATTTCAGAAATACTAAAGCACTTAATACTACTTCTACCGACGCACGGCCAGCCCCAGCCGCTGACAGCGGGCCCAGCGAGAGTGCTGACCAGGACAGCCCGCCCGCATAAGGTGACGTCGAAGGCGTATTCTAAGAATACGTCTTTGACTTATCAAAGTGTACTTCTAACATATACTCACAGAGAAATACGTTTCCAAACAGAAAACGCATGTGAGCTACACAACCAACAACTGACAGCATGGGCCCACATGGCAGTGACTCAGAGGGAAATATAACGGTTGGATTAGAGTTTACTAAACATGATTACCAGAGAGGGCCCACAAATCTGTGACTCAGCTAAAACAGGGGTTAGCGCTAAATCAATTACCACCGGTGGCTTTACCGGGTGCGCGCTGGGACGGCGGCGCGGCCGTGCGTACCGACACGCGACCTAGTGGGTTTCAAGACGAGCGAGCGATACCTTGAGGTCCACAAGGACTTCGCGAACTTCGGTGGCGGTGTTGCGGATCCCGATGGTCGCCGGAGATGAGCTCACGGCGGCGGGGCGGAGAAGAAGGTGCGGTGCTCGCGGAGATGACGCCTTCTGAGCGGCGAAGCTTCGGAAGGAGCTCCTCGAGATCGCGGAGACACCAGAACGATAAGCCCACGATCTTGATGATGGAGGAGGACGGTGGCGCCGGAATTGACACGCGCGCTACCGTGGAGAAGAAAGCGTCGCGAAGCCTCGGTGAAGCACCAAAGAGTGAAACAAGGTCACGATTAGACTCGGTGGTCGATTGCGATCCTAAAGGACCAAGGGTCAAACTAGAAACTCACCGAACGCAGATGAGCTCGCGGGCCGAGATCACCGAGGCGGAGATTTACGAACACGCCCCGGCGATACACTGGACACCGAGGGCTCGGGATGGGCAAAATGGAGGCGGCGAGGCAAGAGGAGCACGACGGCGGGGTCGCTGTTGCTCGAACGGCAGTGAGGTGGTGGTGCCGCCCTCGGGTTTTTCTCCGGCCGAAGCTAAAAGATGGACGGAGAAGTCACGAGAATGAATGCGAGGAAGAATGGATGACCACAGGGGGTAGATGGACTCCTGGCGATCCTCCGGAGGGGGACACGCGTCCACGACGTGGCAGCGACGAGCGTCGTGGCACACATGCGCGAGCGGCCGAGAGCTCCGGTGAGACGCGGAGAAGACGAGGACGAAGCTGACAGGTGAGGCCCACATGTCGGCGACAGCAGCGAAGCGGTGCGAACCCAAGTCAAGTGCGGCGCGAACCGGCGGTTAGACTCGATCAATATCGCGCCGACCGTTGGATCTAGAACGGACGGTCGAGATTGATGTATGCATTCGGACAGGTCGGTTGCATACGCACGCGTGGACCGTTCGATCTGCATCGGACGGGCTGACAGCCATCGGCGCGCGGTGCAACTAGTTGGTTCGACCGAGCCAAGCGGTGCGAGTCGGACTCGAGCCTGAGGTTGGGTCCGAGCCCGAGGAACAGTGATTTTAGTTTTTGATTTAAAAGACAGAGAAGGTTTGGGAAATTTTTAGAGGTAGCTCCAGAGCTCCAAAAATTTCGAAATTTTTATGGTAGCTACTAGGGACAGAGGACAACCTTGTGAAATTTTTCCAGGGGTTTTCATGCACTAGATTTTTCCCAACAAAATTCACAAGCTGCTGTCCAGAGGTTTGACCAGATTTCTAAACTGGTTTGACTTGGGCATTTGAAATAGCAAACAAAATCTAAAAATTGTGAAATAATTCAGGGAGGTAGATAGGATGATCAAGATGATAGGAAAATAATTTCAGAGGATGATCACAAGTTTGAAAGCTAAGAATTTGCTGACAACAATTTCCAATCACAAGAATTAACTTCTTAGAAAACTGGAAATTGCTAGGGAAAATTTGGAAAACTTCCAAATGATTTGAAGAGGCAACAAAAGTTTTTATTTCTCCTCAAAATTTTACATTGGAAATACAAACCCTAAGTTAGGGCTGTTACATGGACCTCCAACTTCTGGATCCTCGTAGTAGTCGTAATCTCCAGGATTTCCTGCTTCTGAGGGTTTTGAGGGAAAGAGCGAGAATGAGCACAACTTCCGTGCTCGCGAGCCAATACACAATGCAGTAATATACATGCAAGGCTTAACAAGGATGGCTCGGGTTCTTTTATTTGCTAAAGCAACGTTTTCAAATATCATAATTACAAATTCCTAGCACTTAGCGTTTTTAACAAATTGTATTTTATTCAAGAGAGTAGTTGTGCAATAGTTGATATCAGAGAGGTTCCTCCATGGAAACTCTACCGATGCTTATTTTGATTGGGGCTAACCCACATATTAACATCGAGTCCGAAAACTCGGCAAAAATCAAACCAGGCTAGGTGAGCCCTCCACATTTTCATACCACCCACAAAGGTTTTTGAAATAGAACTAACTCAAGTTAAGTTCCCATGTCCGCTTTGACCCGTAGGCACGGCTATTCGAATAGTTTATTACACTCTGCAGAGGTTGTACACTTTACCCACAAGAGATAATCATCCGGATATGTACACACGTTTCCGTAGACATGTGAATCAGGGGAGATCATCACAAGGCCTTTACAATGCATCCAGCAGTATTAGTTACACCCGCTAAGGTTTCGTCTTCGAAGGGTTACGTCCGTTTAGATCCGTTAACCCTTACCTAGACCCCCTTTTGCGCCCTCTTAACGACTTACGTCGTGCGCCCCGACACCCTTCGCCACAGAGGCTTACGGCGTCGCAGGACATCTACCTGGTGCAACTCGTACTGAGAGATACAAATTATTTAGCCAGGTTGTATTTTACAGACTTGTGGTTGCACTTGTTTTACACGGGAGGTCATGACATGATTAAGTCCTTAGGGTTGTCTGGGCGGTTCATTCCACATTCCAATCCACAAAACGACAGTCCTTGGGCTACATTAGCACCCACTGTCACACCATCCATCTTACCGTCCACCTGCACGGGTAATAGCAATTTAGGGTTTTGGAGGAATAAAACCAAATTACCACATTTGTCTCAGTCATGGACCACCAATGACTTCCCAAACCAATTTATGTTTGAAGAGATGATGATTGAGACATTTTAATGTCCCGGTACTTAAGCAAGACTAGCATGTCGCTTAAGTACGACCTACAACTAGTATTACCATATAGTTACTAGGGTGACAATGGTTAATGGATTCAAGTTGTCAAGGATGGCATAATAATTAATTATTCATCAAATGGGTATTTAACTACCTTAAGCTTTAACATACATTTGTTTAAAGAATTAAAGCATGCAATTTGCTATTTTAAAAGAATATAATTTGCATAAATGTAGGCTCAATATGATCAAAGTATTGACTCGCCTGTGATATAGGCTAGAGGATCTTGATAACCTTGGGCTTGATCAACTTGGGGATCTCCGGCGTCTTCAAATCCTAGTCGGACGAGCGTACCGGAAAAAGACACGGACAAGAAAAAAGAGCAATTAAATACAAATAAACAACAAATAAACTCCAAATTTAACAAGACCTATGCCATTAGCAAGATCTTGAATTTACAAATTTTTAGAAATTTACTTTACAATTTTTGGAGCTAAAATGGGGAAGATACTAATTTTTAAAGCCTCACTTTTGAATTAAAAAAGAAAAAGGAAAACGAAAATCAAATAAAAAAGAAAAGAAAACGGCCCGCAACCCGTTTTCGGTCCGGCCCAACACGGGCGCGGGCGCGCGGAGGCGGCCCACGGGTGCGGGCGCGCGGCCCAGGCGGCGTCGCCCTAAGAGGGGAGGCTTGGGGCGGCTCGGGCAGAAGAGGGGAGGGGGAAGGAAGCGGGCGGCGGCGGCGCGCGGGGAGGGAAGAGGAAAGGGCGACGGCGGCGCTCGGGAAGAAGGGGACGGCGCCGGCGACGACGACGGAGGCAACGAAGAAGACGGCGGCGGGGCGACGGGAGGCGCGGCTAGGGCGGCACTCACCGACGGCAGCGGCGACGAGGTGAGTCCTCTCTTCTTCTTCTCTACTTCCTCTCGGTTCTTTGCTTGGGGATGAAGGGGGAATTGGGGGACGAGGGGGAAAGGCGCCGAGGTTAGGGCTTTTAAAGCCGGCGGAGGAGGAGCGGGGAGAAGGGGGGTCCGGCGAGTGGCGCGGCTCGGGCGCGCGCGTGCGCACGGAGGGAATGATGGCGGCGGGGTAGCGTGCGCGGGAGGGCGTAGCAGGGGAGCAGGTGGAGGTGCCAGGGGGGTGGTGTGCGCGCGGCGACGACGCAACGCATGTGAGCGGGGGAGGTTCAGGGGGGGTCCGGGCAGGCGTTGACGGGGGAGGAAGGGAGAGGGGGGTCCGGTCCGGCGGGGAAGAAGGAAGAAAGAGGGAGGGGAAAAAAAGGGGGTGCTACAAATCCTACCCACCTTAAACGGAATCTCGACCCCGAGATTCGAGCTACTCGGATTAGACAGAGAACGTACCTCTCATTACTCCTGACGCGGCTTGGGCTTCTGCGGCGATGACATGGTTGACATGTCCTTGGCTTCGGCTTTGGCTTGGAGTGGAAGCGGCTCTGGATGCCTGCGAGACTTGATAACTTTTGCTTGCAGCTGAAGTCTGTCCTTGAGTTTGCGTGGCTCCTGAGTTGAACTTTGTAGACGTGTTTTGGCGTTGAGGGCACCTGTTGGCAAAGTGTCCTTTTTGTCCACAGCTGAAGCAACGAAGGTGTGCTACCGGGTTACGTGCTGCAGGCTGTCCGACGGGAGGAAGCACGGGAAACATTCTCGCTGGGACACAGGGTTGCGACTGGAGTTCCCTGAGACAAGGCTACTCGTGGTTGAAAAGACGAGCTACCTGAAAAGTCGACTGTGGAAGGCTACCTTGTGGCCTCTGAAATAACATCTTCCTTTTGCGGCTAACCTCCGTAGTTCTGTTCTCATTTTCACAGATGAGGGCTTTATTAACCAATTGGTGGAAGCTGGAGTAATCGTGGAGGATGAGCTGTCCTCTCATGTCTTCACGCATTCCTTCCACAAAGCGGTCGATCTTTTCTTCTTCATCAGCTACGTCATTGGGGGCGTAGCGGGCAAGTTGGTTAAACTTGGTTAGATATTCATTAACTGTCATCTGACCATGCTTGAGAGCTCTAAACTCATTCTTCTTCAATCTCATGGTACCGGCTGGTACGAAGTTGGTTCTGAAAGCGGTTTTGAATTCCGCCCAAGGAATTGATTGCCATGCGGGTTCACTTTCTTCTGGCTGTACTTCAGCAACTTCTTCTATGGCGGCAGTGGCGACGACAGCGGGCTCTTGTGGGGCTCCAATCATAGATGCTACGGTTTCTGCTACTTCTGCCTCTGAATTGTCACCACCTCGGGCAGCGAGGTAGTTCTCCCACCAAGCGGCGGCGGCTCCTTTCAGCTGATGGGTGGCAAAGTCCACTTTGTCTTCTTCTAAGCAGCGGGCGAGACGAAGCTTTCTCTCAGTATCGCTGAGCCAGTCTTCAGCCTCAAGAGGTTCATCAGCTGCGGCGAAAGTGAGGGGCCTTGTCCTGAGGAAGTCTGCAAGCTTGGAATTACGACCGGCTGGTCCAGTCTAGCGATTAGCGAGCAAAGCTTGAAGGATTTGCGTCTGCTGGAACATCACTTGTGCCATTGTCGGGGTTGCTGGTGGCGGAGGAGGTAGATCTTGTCCACGGCCACGACCACGGCCAGTGCCACGGCCTCTTCCTCGGCCAGCTGCAAAGGCACCACGGACTGGGGTGGTGGCTCTTCTTGGCGGCATCTGAAGACACACTGAAGCTTAGAACGAGGGGGAGGGGGTTTATATGAGGGTTTTCTGGCCCTCTAGAGCACAACAGAAGAACTTCAAACCAACGAAGAAAAAGAATCAAACACAATACAAAGCCTAGAACGGCTGCATTATATTAAGGGGGAGGGGTTAGGTGTTACATGACTCCTGAAGCATAGCATATAGGCTAGGCTAAGCCATGACACAAGGTACGAACACAACGTCTACTGACTGGGGTAGAAGAAAGAAAAAGATGCTTGTAGACCAAAAGGCTGCCTAGCAAGCACTGCTAGCTAACCTAAGCTAACTACTCCTCTAACGGGTGTTGACCACCCCAAGCGGTGCAGCTGCCCAGGGAGCGAGGACGGGAACGGTTGCGACTGAGGTCGAGCAACCCGGGAATAAGAGCGAGAACGAGAAAGACTGCGTCCTCAACGGGAGTCATCAACGTTGACGGCGGGCGGTGGACTGGGATGTCGCATGCTCTTACGTGCAGTGATCCTGTTGCGGGGTCCAAGACGTCTAGTCGGCGCTGGGTCGCTGAGGATGGCCGCCGGTGTAGGCTTAGCTGGGGCGTGCATCACGACGGTTACTGCAACGACGATGTTCTTCACCTGGGGTCGAAGATCTTCGGGTAGCATTCTTGCTTCTGGAGAGACGAGAAGGAACAGAAGGGCGACCTCAATAAGAGATCCTTGTGCACCCAGCACAAGGGAGTCGAGGCGGGGCGCGCTATGTTCTGAACGGAAACCGAACAGCGGCTCCTCAAATGCTCGATACGGAAGGTGGGCGCGATGAACTCAACCTCCAAGACTCTTGATCCAGAAACTAGGTCTTCTAGCCTCTGAAGATGGGCCGGTGACGAACCAAGGTACTGTTTGAGTTTGGCGGGGATACCGACAAACTTGTCGTCGTTCTCTCCGTGAGAAAAGAAATCCCACAGATCATCGGACGACGATACGATCATCTAAAATTTTGAACAAGAGAGGGAATCAGAACTGAGTAAAAACTCAAGTGAAGTCAAGGTAAGTAAAGAACTAAGAGGGATGAGTAAGAGCAATAATTACTCTATATTTTGCCAAAGATTTTCTTAGTTTTTGAAAATAGAACTCAAGTCCTTAGGCTCGACCAGTCTAGCTAAGGCTCCTACAGTCGTATGCTCTGATACCAGCTCTGTCGGACCCGGATTTTCTAATTCGAATCCTCTATGAAAACACTGTGCTATCCCTGGATCAGTAGCTAGCACTCACAGATACATCACTGAATCAATTCATACATGGCGTAAAACCATACCATTCATTAATTAACACAACAGAGTTTACATAGACCGCGTCGGGTCGGGTTTTACAATAGGGCGAGCAGGCCAAATTGATTACATTACAAAAGCGAGGCGACAACGGAAGCAAAGGGTGAGAGCACATCTCTCCACAGCAAGCGACTGGGAAACCTGTGCGCTCGATATTAACCAAGGCTTGATAATAGTGGATGCACGCAAAACCGACGGAGTCAAGCGGATGAGGCGAGACTAGAACAACTAAAGACTACACTACGCTTCATTGTCTCCTGGACCTCCAACTTCTGGATCCTCGTAGTAGTCGTAATCTCCAGGATTTCCTACTTCTGAGGGTTTTGAGGGAAAGAGCGAGAATGAGCACAACTTCCGTGCTCGCGAGCCAATACACAATGCAGTAATATACATGCAAGGCTTAACAAGGATGGCTCGGGTTCTTTTATTTGCTAAAGCAACGTTTTCAAATATCATAATTACAAATTCCTAGCACTTAGCGTTTTTAACAAATTGTATTTTATTCAAGAGAGTAGTTGTGCAATAGTTGATATCAGTAGAGGTTCCCTCCATCGGAAACTCTACCTGATGCTTATTTTGATTGGGGCTAACCCCACATATTAACATCACTGAGTCTGAAAACTCAGGCAAAAATCCAAACCAGGGCTAGGTGAGCCCTCCACATTTTCATACTATCCACAAAGGTTTTTGAAATAGAACTAACTCAAGTTAAGTTCCCATGTCCGCCTTTGACCGTAGGCACGGCTATTCGAATAGTTTATTACACTCTGCAGAGGTTGTACACTTTACTCACAAGAGATATCATCCGGATATGTACACACGTTTCCGTAGACATGTGAATCAGGGGAGATCATCACAAGGCCTTTACAATGCATCCAGCAGTATTAGTTACACCCGCTAAGGTTTCGTCTTCGAAGGGTTACGTCCGTTTAGATCCGTTAACCCTTGCCTAGACCCCCTTTTGCGCCCTCTTAACGACTTACGTCGTGCGCCCCGACACCCTTCGCCACAGAGGCTTACGGCGTCGCAGGACATCTACTTGGTGCAACTTGTACTGAGAGATACAAATTATTTAGCCAAAGTTGTATTTATGACTTGTGGTTGCACTTGTTTTACACGGGAGGTCATGACATGATTAAGTCCTTAGGGTTGTCTGGGCGGTTCATTCCACATTCCAATCCACAAAACGACAGTCCTTGGGCTACATTAGCACCCACTGTCACACCATCCATCTTACCGTCCACCCAGACGGGGTAATAGCAATTTAGGGTTTTGGAGGAGTAAAACCAAATTACCACATTTGTCTCAGTCATGGACCACCAATGACTTCCCAAACCAATTTATGTTTGAAGAGATGATGATTGAGACATTTTAATGTCCCGATACTTAAGCAAGACTAGCATGTCGCTTAAGTACGACCTACAACTAGTATTACCATATAGTTACTAGGGTGACAATGGTTAATGGATTCAAGTTGTCAAGGATGGCATAATAATTAATTATTCATCAAATGGGTATTTAACTACCTTAAGCTTTAACATACATTTGTTTAAAGAATTAAAGCATGCAATTTGCTATTTTAAAAGAATATAATTTGCATAAAATGTAGGCTCAATATGATCAAAGTATTGACTCGCCTATGATATAGGCTAGAGGATCTTGATAACCTTGGGCTTGATCAACTTGGGGATCTCCGGCGTCTTCAAATCCTAGTCGGACGAGCGTACCGGAAAAAGACACGGACAAGAAAAAAGAGCAATTAAATACAAATAAACAACAAATAAACTCCAAATTTAACAAGACCTATGCCATTAGCAAGATCTTGAATTTACAAATTTTTAGAAATTTACTTTACAATTTTTGGAGCTAAAATGGGGAAGATACTAATTTTTAAAGCCTCACTTTTGAATTAAAAAAGAAAAAGGAAAAAGAAAATCAAATAAAAAAGAAAAAGAAAACGGCCCGCAACCCGTTTTCGGTCCGGCCCAACACGGGCGCGCGGCCCAGGCGGCGTCGCCCTAAGAGGGGAGGCTTGGGGCGGCTCGTGCGTAAGAGGGAGGAAGGAAGCGGGCGCGCGCGGAGGGAGGAAGAGGAAAGGGCGACGGCGGCGCTCGGGAAGAAGGGGACGGCGCCGGCGACGACGACGGAGGCAACGAAGAAGACGGCGGCGGGGCGACGGGAGGCGCGGCTAGGGCGGCACTCACCGACGGCAGCGGCGACGAGGTGAGTCCTCTCTTCTTCTTCTCTACTTCCTCTCGGTTCTTTGCTTGGGGATGAAGGGGGGCGGGGAAAAGCGCCGAGGTTACGGCTTTAAAGCCGGCGGAGGAGGAGCGGGAGAAGGGGTCCGCGAGTGGCGCGGCTCGGGCGCGCGCGTGCGCACGGAGGGAATGATGGCGGCGGGGTACCGTGCGCGGGAAGGCGTAGCTGGGGAGCAGGTGGAGGTGCCAGGGGGGTGGCGTGCGCGCGGCGACGACGCAACGCACGCGAGCGGGGGAGGTTCGGCAGGGGGGGTCCGGGCAGGCGTTGACCGGGGAGGAAGGGAGAGGGGGGTCCGGTCCGGCGGGGAAGAAGGAAGAAAGAGGGAGGGGGAAAAAAAGGGGGTGCTACAGATGAGGTCATGGACCAACGTGAACTGTTGGTGCTAATAACCAACGCAACGCTGCAAGTGGAGAGAACGAGCCACTAGTTGAAGATGAAGAAGGTGGATACGATTTGGAAGCATATCCTGAAATCAACTACCAGGAATACCAATAAGATGTTGATGGTTTCTAAGCTTATATGATATTGGTATAGTTATAAATATGTACTTGGATAATTATGTACATTTATTTTCAATCAAAAATTCATAATTCTTTAATTTTTTGTACTTCTATGATCAATTATTTCTTTATGAAAGTTACTTATGCACAATTTTTTCAAATTTTGCAGGATGGCACTTGTACATTCAAGACGTCGTATTGGGGCTCTAAAAGGCCTTGCATTAGAGATAACACAGCCACCAGCAATGACGAGCTGCTGATTCAGATGTAGTGGAGGAGGATGCAGAAGATATTTATGTGTGAGGTTGTTCACAACTTCCACCTACTATTCCCAGTGAGGCAGATAGTCCATTGATTCGGCCTGAAGGCAAAACGTGAGTTTGTAAATATGTTGTGATTGCCCTTCAACCTTGCAAACTTGTGATGTGTTTTAATTTCACCATTGTTTTTTCTTTTGAAGGCACCGGCGTGAAATCCCAAGACTAGGCAATGAAAGAAAACCAACAAGTGTCCTAACATGTTTACTGAAGACCCACCATCCTGGTATGGTTCAATTTAGAGGCAAGTCTGTGGTGACAACAACATGGAAGCACTACATAGCAGAAAAGGACACGAATGGGCAAAGCAAAGCCAATGAGGTGGAAGAAGGTTTTTGGGTAATGTAAAATGTTCAGATTATTTCTGCATATACATCCATGGATAATTATTTCTGCATGTACACTAGCTGTATTTCCTATTCATGAACAAACACTTGACTCCAGATTAAGGCTAAAGAACAAACACTTTATCTGATTTGCTGTTCGGCAGAAATGATGTATTCAATGCCAATAGGCAAATGTAAAAATGTCCATGTAGTATATGTTTATAAGATTTGCTGTTCAGAGCTGACCTTCTGAATTCTGATAACACAAATAATCTAGAAAATGAAGTATTATCTGCCTCACTGGTCATTATTATTAACAGATGGCTTCTGCTAAAGTACAATCTTTGCAGCCTTGGATTTTCTCCACATCCAAAAGGGTCTCTTGATGTCTGATCTATACAGTTCCTGTATAACATCTTGTGTGGATTTAACTAGGCAACCAGCTTCTTACATTACCTGGTCTTGTTGAATAGGTGGTGCTAAGCCACGTGGACCCTTCTGCTTTTTCTTTATGTCCTCTGCGACATACTGGTGACACATAACTACTGTGGCCTGAACATTTGATTGGCATGTCGGATTACATCAGGGCTGAATATAAATTTATCAGACAAAAGAGGGACTTCACAGGGGTGAGCCGCCAGTCTACATATGCGGCTCTCTCCAATATACCCCAGACCATGTAGAATTGAATTAAGCACCATTGCATTAAGAATACAATGTAGCCTAATTTGCAAAATAGGCAGGACATTTCCATGCACCTGCAACATGCTAATTCATCTCACTAGATTTTTCTCTACAAGCATGGGCATGGGAAAGCTCTGAGCTCTTCAGAACCCTCAGCCTTTTAGCAGTTGAGACAAATACACTGCAGGAGTTATATATACAAAAGGGGTTTAGATCGTGTGGAGGTTCTTAATAACATCATGTCTTAAAACTATATATGACGAAGGAACAAGCAAACTTACATCCACGGGACATCCCCAACCAGCATCCTGTCTCCTCCACTGTCTTTGTAAACTAGAGTATATTCACCGGACCCATCCAACAATTGAGAAATTATTTTTTCGTTTGCTCCTTGCTTTGCACTTTCAGCACTGGATAGATCCTTTTGAGCTGCAACATGGTCAAACATAAGTATTGAAGAAAAAGAATATATACAACTCTGTGTTGTTTAGGCACATGAATCCACTCCAGTTTTCTTCCACTTGTGTGTCCCCAACCAGCCCTCAAACTTGAATACTCCACACATTCTGGCCTTGTGCCCTGATGGCCCAACATGCACTTCGGAGCAATTCTCACACACTTTTGATTGGTAGACCAATAGGAGTTTTGTTACACCTAATATGAGCCTTTCCCATGCTTCTACTATTTTCTGACCTATCATTCTAAGTTCATCCGGCAACAAAGGAGCAGACTTTTGGTTGGTCCCTTTAATTGTTGTAGATAACTCGTCACTTTTGTGCAGAACTGCATCAGGTATCTCTGCACCTGCCTGATGGCAGAGCTCGAGTACAGCTGGAACGCGAGTGCAGTCGAACATTTGGTGAACTGCATCAGGTATCTCTGCACCTGCCTGATGGCAGAGCTCGAGTACAGCTGGAACGCGAGTGAAGTCGAACATTTGGTCATGCTTTCTCATCCTGAAACATGTTTTCCAGGTGGAAGGACTCAACAGGGACAGGGACAAGGATCTCACCCTGAACACAACTCTTGTAAAAAACAGAAACTTCCTTAATCAATCAGGGGGACAGAAGCACAGAACTAACATGTAAAACAAGGAAGCAAATTAAATGGGATAAAAAAGTCATAGCATAATAGAGATATTATATGGATCAAAAAGCCTTCTGTGCCTCCAACATAGAAGTTGAAATCCTGGAATTTATGTATCAATTTTTTGTGCTGCAAATTCGTCTTGTGCCTTCAACATAGAAGTTGATTTATGTATCAATTTTTTGTGCTGCAAATTCGTGCTGTCCTACACCTGGAACTTGCACATACATCAGGAAATGGCTTGATTTGTCTTGCAAAAATTCCAAGACGAATTGTAGAATTCAGTCATGTAAACTTGTGCTATATATATTTACAAATCTGTCAATTGCACATAATGGACTACTTATGTTATCCTATGAATAACCATACTTTATGTTTGTCACAGATGAAAACGCTGCAAGATTGCATGTTGGTGACTGTTGCAAACAGGTCCTAACAGGGCTCAAGTATTATGCTCGAATTCAAGCCATAGTGGATCATTATCGGATTGTCAAAGGAGTAAAAATGTGCGACAAGATGGCTGGGCAGAAGTATTTGACAAGGGCTGAATACCATGCAAGAAGACCTATCTAGTGCTACGAAGCGACTTGGAATGCTATGATTGATGAATGGTGCAATCCAGATTGGATTAGGAAATCCGAGACAAATCGTGCAAATCGATACACCACTAGATTTAAGCTTCACAAAGGTGGATCCAACTCCATTGCAATGATATGGCAAAAGCTAGTAAGTTACTAACCTTTTTTTTCATTATGTGATGAACACTCTTTGTGTATGCATTTAATTTGGGATCATTTTGTATGCCAAAAGTCTGAGAAAGAAGGGCGAGAAGTCTCATCGATCGAGGCATGGGTTCATACACACAGAGGGCCAAATCCACAAGATTCTAATTCATTAAACACTGAAGAAGCCACTACATGCTTGGTAATTTTATTTTGTTAGTTTACTGTGCATTTATTTTTCTGATTTTTTGTACTTCCTCTACAATATTCCTTATGCAGTTTGCTTTATTGGACAGGAGAGGTATAAGAGGAAGTCTGCTGACCTAAATGGAGAGAGATTTGATTGGCTACGCTCTCTTGTGGATGCAAGAGCCTTGTATGATTGCTCTTATGGTAGGCCACATGATAAATGGGCTACATTCAATGGAATCATTAATGATAGAGAGGCCCTCATCAAGTTGAAGAGCAGTGATGCCTCCTTGCTAGCTTCCATGCGTCAATGTTGAGAAGAAGAGGAACGTGAGAGGAGAAGGGAAACTCGTAATGCTGGTTTAACAAAGGATTATGCACAAACCTTGTTAGACTGGAGTAGTAGTATGCACAACCACAATACCAACATCCAGAGGTTCATGGAGGTGCAATATGTCATTCAACATATTCGTTTTTTCTTTGAATAATAGATGTTGAACTATATTTAACCTTTTTGCATTAAATGTTATGATTGCAGAATGTGGCTGAGCATACTAGAATGCCTTCTACTGCAGTTCCACCTCCCCTGCCTCCACCTCCTACATATGAAGTCTCAACCTCTCCAAATATATAACCTCCCCCGCCTCCCTCGCCTCCACCTCCTACATATGAAGTCTCAACCTCTCCAAATCTATCTCTTGAGGTATATAATGGTTCAATTTAATTGTAATCGTTGGCTTACATTGTGATAAATCCACAATTACTAGAGTGCATTGACTTGAAATGGAATCGTGTATAGTTGGTGATACGTGCTAAAATGGATCAACTAGGTGGTTCAAACCCAAGTTGATGGCCTCCTCGTGTACTATTGGCCAGACCGTGTTCTTTGGTGATCTAAAACCCATCTCTCTTGTCGTACTGATAGCATCTTCTACAAACAAAACATTGTGCTCTTTGGCATATTCCAAGATTATCTAAAATCATGAAGATTATGATCACTGACTTGTTAATGCATTCGAAGATTACTAGAGTGCATTGACTTGAAATGGAATTGTGTATAGTTGGTGATACGTTCTAAATTGTTGTACAGTCCATGATTATGTGTCTGATCCATGAATCTTTAGGCTATACATACGTGCATTCATATGTTTCTTGGTCAATTGTCATGTGCAACACTTTATGCATGTCCTACTTACTAAATTTTATGCATTATGTAGCTGAAAACCGTGCAACTTTTACAATAGTTGCAGAAATTGCTACACTTGAAAAATCATGTCAGCATAACCATATTTCTTTTATGAACTTTGAACTATTTTTGTTGTATAGCCTCGTACCAGCGGTTCAGCTATTGGAGTAGAGAACCCAGATGATACATTGAATAGGATTGCTCAAGGAATGTTTGGAGGTTATGTTAATGCATCTGTTAGTGCCGATGGGAACTACTCTTCTCTGTTGGATGATGATCTTGCACTATTTTAATGTCAGCCATGGTCCAATTACACGTGGAAGCATACTTTTGTTGCAAGTGGTGCATGATGCCTTCTTTTATGGAATGACTAACATGTAAGGGTTGCATTTTGATGTCTTTGAAACCTTGCTAGCTGGTCATTTGTACTTCAGTATGCATGTGTGTTGTGCACTTGTAGTGCAAGTGTGAGTGTTGTTTTTTGGACTTTCTGATAGTGTGATGTTTACACTTGGATATGTTGGTGCAAATGTGCCTCAAATAGTACTTGATGGTTTATTGAAAATACAAAATATTGTTATGTTTATCTCCTGCATAAGCTTTGTTTTGAGTGATAAGGTGAATTTAGTGTATTTTGATTGTAACTGGGCATATAAATAAGTATTTGAATAATGTATGTATATTTAGAAAAAAAACAATAATTTCAGTACCCCTAGTGTTCATGCCAAACTGTAGGGGATGAATTTTGAATTAGCAATATAAAAATAATATTTATATAAAAATGTTCCCTAAGGTATACAAGAAATAATGTAGGGAATTTATTGGATTATTTCCCTAGGCTGGTAGAAAGGTAACATAGGGAAATAATCTTTCCACGTCAGATGGCAATGCCATGTGGACGAGATTTCCCTACCGTTTAAAATTACAGCAGAACAATTCTTTCCCTAGATTTTTCCAAAAAAAACCGCAGGGAACATTTTCTTTCCTCACATTCTTTTCCCTAGTAGCCGTTCCCTACGAATGCCACTAGGGAAACCAATTCCTATATTTTTTGCATGTTCCCTTAGTATATTACTCACTACAAAAATGGGGATTTCTAGTAGTGCAGGCGGTGGCTTGTGCTCGGGGAGGGGCGGCGGCTCGTGCTCGAGGAGGGGGCGGCGGGCTCGGGGGAGGAGGTGCACTGGGCTCAGGGGACGAGGGAGAGTTAGATAAATTGTAACTTGTTTGAGGAGGGAGAGTTAGAGAAATGTAAACTTGTTTGAGGAGGGAGAGTTAGAGAAATGTAAATCGTCCGTATTCAGAATTTACACATATACACATGTAATTTCTCCAAGTTATTTAAATGAATAATATGCACAACATATACCACATGTATACTAATTTGGTCTTATTTTGGAATGGAATAGGTTGCCCAGGGAAGAAGAGGTCGCCGGGGAGGAGCTATTGAACAACCAAACTGGACATCAAGGGCTAAGATATCTGACCAACAAGAACAAGAGGAGAGCACCAGCACTACCAACACTGCCATCCTCAACCCAGAACCGACCAAGCCCAACAGAGGTAACCCATCTCTTTCCCCCACTGATATTTGGGCCCATCCAAACCACATCCCATGTAAGCCCACCAAGCACAAAGAACCGACATCAATAACCCTAGCCCTCAGTATCCATCACAGAGCATTAACCAAACCCACCATCATGCCCCATTTATTTTTGTCAATCCAAACCCACAGCATGAACTAAGCAAGATGCACAGAATGCCCATACACCAATAGCCCTTAGTTTACATCACAGAGCAAGGGGGGAGGGATAGAGAGTAGAGGGGAGTAGTTCCCTTAGTACGATGCAATACCACATCTCATGAACCAACATTATACACAAAGAACCCCACCCACATCATCCAACCATCACAGAACACCCACCATAGCCCACATCATGCATCACCCACATCACAGAGCAAGGGGAGGGAAAGGAATAGAGAGTAAAGGGGAGTAGTTACCCCAGTGCAACTGGCAAATCGACCACCGGCAGTAGCTCACCACATCCATCTATTTCATGTATGCATAAGCAACAACAACCCACATCAGTAAACAAGTCAAACATAAACCCAAAAGCTGAAGCAACAGAAAATGGAAAATGAGAAAATAATGTCTTACCTCGACATCGCTGGTGTCGGTGGTGAGGTAGCTGAGGCCGAGGGCGATGGAGAGGTAGCCGGGGGAGGTCGGTGGAGAGGTAGCCAGGGGATGTCAATGGAGAGGTAGCTGGGGTTGCGCACGCCGGGGAGAGGACGAAGAGAGGAAGGCAGATCTAGCGGCGACGGCAACGTCACCATAGTTGTCTCACGACGGTGACATTGCACAAGACACTCTTATCATAAGAGTGTCTTGTGCAGTGAACCGTGGTGTCACAACCGGCGGAAAACGGGAAGAAGGGCAGCGTCGGCGACAGGGTCGGGGAGAAGGCGCGACTTGGGGGCGGTCATCGAAGAGGAGGCTTCGGGTGGCGGCGTCGAGGTCGGGGGCACTTGGGTGGAGAGGGGAATGGATGAGAGTAAGGGCGCTGGGGAGTGACGAGTTAGGGCACAAACCCTAGCGTCCGGGCTCCTATTAATAAAGGGATATCATCAGACGGTTCTATTATGGAACTGTTAGTGATACTTATCACACACGGTTCCATAATAGAACCGTCTGTGATAGTTCAACATATAATAGTAACTTCACCTCCAAACTAGATTTTTTTTTTCATTTTTGAATTTACATATGGCAAAACAGCGTGGCCAGTTGCTTCTTATAATTATATCTGAATATTTGCTAAAACTGCTAAATTTACAGCAAGTAGTTCAACACCTCTACAAAGAACTTGACATACTCATGCCTAATCCTACAGTCGTCACTGCAGAAAATGACATAGTCATCCCACCCTGTCGTCACACCGCAGCCGGTGCTCGTGCACCAGTGGCCGTCCTCCGACAACACCCACACCCGACCTAGCGGCCCAGCTATATTACCCCACAACGCCTCTTGGACCGCGTCCGCAGTGAGCCTCCGGCACCACCCGCACTCCCGGTTGGTCCTCTTGGTCGTCTCACACCGCCGTCGGCCGACTCGCCCTCAACCTGGCTGACGTAGTGCTTCCCAACGTCACGCGCCTCACCAGTCATGTAGAGGAGTAGGCTGAGCAAGTAGGCCACGGCCTTGTGGCCTGTGATGGCCGCCCGTTCAAGGCACACAAGGCCACGCTGCATGTCTTGGGGCATGAAGACAAGCGTGAGACCGATGATGAAGCAGGCCTCCAGGTTGCTGGCGCCGGCCAGGTGGATCATGACGGTGTGGTAGCGCTCGTTGTCAGGTACTTCATCGCCTCCTCCTGCTCCAGCGCCACGCGCCTCCCCGCGACATCTTCCTTGGACGCCTTGTACATGGCCTTGCAACTCCAATATATGTACATACAAAATTCAAGAGGTCAAAATAAATAGTAGTACCTATTTTTTAGGTATAAATACGTATGTACGTGGCTCGTAGGCTGCAGAGGTTAGCCATGGGCTGAGGAGAGCTCGCAGCCACGCGACTGACGATGTCGATGACGACATCGTGCGGAAGAGCGACGACGATCGCCGACCTCCTCGCCTTGATCCTCGTCGTCATGCTCCGCGTGGTCACCATGGTGATCACTGCGTATATATTCAATGGTACCGTAAGTAGAGCGATGTGGCTAGGATTCATCTTTCGGTGGTGGATGATCATTCTTATAAAATATGGAGTAACTTTCAACCAAAGCTGGAGACGGAGAGACGCATCGTAACATCAGCGTGCGAGACGAAGAGACACGCGCATCGCGTGGGAGCCAAATCATTTAACATATCACAGACGATTCCAACTACAAACTGTCTGTAATACGTAATTATCACAGACGGTTCTAAAGTAGAACCGTCTGTGATAAGTACACATCACAGATGGTTCTAGTAAATAACCGTCTGTGATAATATATAAATAGAAAATTCAAAACATGACATATAAACATATGGCACATAAACATGTATTACTTGTTTTTCACCGGTTAGTAATGATGTCATGTCATTATAGAAGACAGTAAATACAAATTCAACCAGTCTTTCATTTTTTGTATTTATATATATATGGTCAAACAGTGTGGCCAGTCGCTTCTTACAAAGATTAAAAAAAGTAGAAACCTAAATAATCAAAGTTTTTCTAGTGGTGGAGATAGCATGCTATCTACGTCTTCAAAACTTCGTAGGCGACATTATCATCATCGGACGGTTCGTGATCATCAGCGAATGATGCCCGAAATGCGTCCACCCACTGACACGCTTGTTCGAGTGTCTTCCGAAGACCTCCACTGTTGAATCAAGTTGAATCGAGCATATAGGCTCTCTACCCTTGCTTGAGGGGTCTCGGCAAGATTGACTCAGTCGTCCGCCGCCTCGATTAAGCATACCAAGCGACGGCATGTCTCCTGTATACGTGAAACATCATTGTGGAAGACCACGTCGACAACGAGGTTAACTCGTCGGAAGTGGGAGACCGCCCGGAAGACGCGGCAGAGGAGGATGTCAAGACGGTGGAAGGTGGGCGTTAACTGCTTCGACAAATCCTTGGATAGAGGAGGGAGGACATTGCTCGCACAATGTCCTTGCAGCATCCACCAGCATACGGCTAGAGAGATGCTCGTACAGTATAGCCAGGTAGGCCATCAACGCCTGCGACAAGAAAACAGAAGAGAAAGCCATTTTGCTTTAGAGTATAGAGTGATCGATGTATGTGGTGGGGATGATCATGATCTTCGAGGTGGATGATCCTTTTTATAAAACAAGGGATAAATTTGGCGCGTGAGACGAAGAGACGCATCGGAAAGCCGAAGTGGCATTGATGTGGTGAACAGACGCATCGGCGACGACGGTGACGAAGAGACTCATCGGGGAGCCGAAGCGAAGTATCACATACCATTCTTATTAAGAGCCGTCTGTGCTAATATCACATACGATTATAATTAAAAACCGTTTGTGAAGTCTGCGATTATCACAGACTGTTCGTATTACGAACCGTCTATGTTATTAGCTCATCACAGACGGTTCTTAGCGTGTCTAGTAGCAGAGACGGTCGCGTTGGTAAAACCATTTGTAATTACCATGAACACTGATGGTTTTAAAAAACTGTCTATGATGAGACGCCCAGTATTAGTCTTTTGGAGTAGTGGTTAAATGCATCCCAATTCGTATACATGAAATTTTTCCTGACGGACTCCGTGTAAACGGACTATTAATCGGCTATTCCGACCGCTTTTTCCAACACTGGTTTATTCTCTCTCCAAATACCATTAATTAACCAGGACTAGTAGATGCTCCTAGGCATGTTCGCATGCTACTTCCAATTAATAATGTTGATTCGGTAACTCTGACGGTACCAAATTGTGGAAAGCAAACACTGAAGAGGCCTGACTCAACCCAACTAAGTCATAAATTACGATATCAAACATCAAGCCTCAAAGGTTCATGCATATGCTGTATTGTTTTCGTTCTAGAGCGTGTCACGGTGTTACTAATTAAGTGATTTGCCAAGTTTATTATTACCCGTACGTTGAGCGCCTTTTGGACGCCTTGAAAGTGCATGTGCCTTAGCAAATTAGCACAGTGTGTACATATGTTTTGCTAATTGCTACTCTCTTCAGTTTTATTTACTTGACGTCATGCTTAAGCTCTCTCTCTTACTTGACGTCAAGCTTACACGAAGGGAGGGAGTATTTAATTGTTGAGACCATACAGCTTTGAATTGTTCCCAAGTCCGCCGTTAACTAATAAACTCAGGGCTTACACTAGCTACCATGCCTTCACGGTAAACACACACGCTATACACGAGTGGACTTTTTATTTTTGAGATGACGAGTTGATCTGTTTATACCACCAAAAGTCACAACGTAAAACTTGAAACGGTTTCACATGATGCTGATGTCTGTAATAACAGTAATCTGTCATCGAAATCGCTTTTACACCATCTTTTTCCAGTTGGGCTCTTGTGGACAGGTTCCCTGCAAATGAGTAATATAGTTTCAAATTACAAAGTAGATGACCTTATAAAGGAATAAGTCTATTTGACCCCTTAAACTCTTGCGAAAGTGTAAATTTCAACATTCAACTATAAAACCGGATGTTTGACCTCCATAAGTATCAATACAGGCATTTCACCCCATAGGGCCAATTGAAGATGGTTTCAGCTGACGTGGAACCTACTTGGCGTCAACGTTTACGCGGTTTGGACGTATAAGCTTGTTTGGAGGGGTGACATGGCTGCCCTATCAACATGACAAGCAAATAATTTATAAATTATATTGTAGGGGCCCACCCATCAGTCCCTTACTCCCTTTACTCTTCTTCTCTTCCTCTTCCTTTTCTTCCTTTGTTAGACCCTGTGGATGGGTCGTGATTCTTGATGATGAATAATTGATATTTGGGTTGTATTGTAATTTGCAGTTCTGAAAGTTTCGGTCGTTCTGCTTGGTTTTTTGGTCGTTCCGCCTGGCTACGAGTACTGTAATACTATGTCTGCGAGTACTATTTACTTGAGTAATTGTAGTTTGAGCAATCGCTCAAGATCAGCATCTTGTAGTTTTGAGCACTCGTTCATATCAGCAATCATTTCATCGCAGGGATGTTTGGTCTACGAGTGCTATTCATTTTGAGTACTGTAGCTTTAAGCACTGTTCATCGTGAGTGTTGCATCTTCAAGTACTGTTTGTTTCGACTGCTTATGGTCGTGGGAGTCTTCGACTGGTCGTGGTCGTAGAAGGTTTCACATGGTCGTACAGTTTTGACTGCACGTGGTCGTAGAATGCTCGTGGTCATAGAATATTTCGACTGCTCGTGGTCGTAGAATGTTTTGACTACTCATGGTTGTAGAATGTTTTGACTACTCGTGGTCGTAGAATGTTTCGACTGCTCGTGGTCGTAGGTTGTTTCGACTGCTCGTGGTCGTAGATTGTTTCCATTGCTCATGGTCGTAGACAATGGTTGGTGGTCGAAGCTACAGTGCATGGTCGTAGGCTTCAAGTGCTACAGTATATGGTCGAAGGTCGAGTGCTACAGCACATGGTCGAAGGTCGAGCGCTACAGTGATTGGTCAGATATCAAAAGCTACATTGCGTGGTCGGTGGTCGAAGGCTACAGGAATTGGTCGTAGACACTTGAAGCTGGTCGCAGACTTCTTAAACTGGTCATAGACACTATGGAAGTGGTCGTAGACTTCTTAAATTGGTCGTTGACACTATGGAAGTGGTCGTGTGCCTACTAGAACTGATCGTAGACTTGATGGATCTAGTCGTGGACTTTATTGAAGTGGTCGTAGGCTTCGAGGATGATCTGGATAGTGTTTATTGATGCATGAGAGTGTGTTATGCATGTGTGAATTGATATTGGACAATTTAGAGAACTTGTGCTAGGAAAAATGTTCTTTGGTCTTTGCATGTGCAAGTTTGGTGTGGAGATGATCATGGTCGATGACAAGGAAGATCCGGACTAGGATGGGGAAATCTGAGGTTTAAGAGATTGAAGATATCATGAGGTGGTCAGGCTCACATTGAGGCACGTGGAGATCAAAGGTGGTTGCATGATGCGCTGAGAAGCTTCGGGAGGTAGAGTTCTGAAGGCTTACGACGCGTGAAGAGATATGGAAGGTGTTTTATATCTGGAAGTATTGGAGATATTGGAAAACCCATGTTTGGAAGGGTTTTAGGTCCCTTGATTTTCGGAAGAGATAAGATTTTATGCCGTATTTGTTACGGACACAGATTAGAACTCTGCCTATAAAAGGAGGCAGAGGGGAAGAGTTTTCCTGTGGCTTTGTGTGGCTTTTGTGGGGGATTTGGAGATTGCTTTCAGGAGAAAGCTTTTGAGGGGTGCTGTTAGGGCGCTTTGTAACCACATAACAAGATTGAGAAATAAAGCTCAGATCTATTCCAAATAGTCTTCGCTGGCGGCATGTTTTTCTGAGTATTGTTTCATATTGGTTCTTGTTCTGAGCAGTGCGTGGCAAGATAGTGCACCTCTGTTGACTGCGCTTACTTTGTTCACGAGCTGTGGCGTTTCGCCTAATCATCAACAACAGCATCGGCGGAACAGAGTAGATCAGCACACGACTACGAGAAGGCATCACGTTTGAATACGATTCCTCTATTTTGGTTCGATGCAGTGTCGGCTGTTCCAGGTGATCGTAATCTTTCTACGACTAGGTAATTTGGTTTTGTTAGGCAAGAAATTGCTGCAATCATTCACCCCCCCTCTGATTGCTGTACTCGATCCTACAAGTGGTATCAAAGCAGGTTGCTTTGGCGTCAGAGAGGTATGTGAATCGTCCCCCATGCTAAATGGTTCTGATTTTGCATTTTAGAAGTGTCGTATGCAAGCTTACATTGAGGCTTAAGGTATTGATGGAATAAGGTGTCCAGACCTTATGAGGTTCCTGTTACTGTAACCAATCTAAATAAAACAGATGTTGATCTAAATGCTCAAGCTCGTAACTTGCTGTTTCAAGGGATTTCTCGCAAAGAATTTGATCGTGTTGCTCATATTAGTTCTGCTCACTTAATATGGAAGACTCATTGCGATTATCATTAGGGAACCACAAAAATCAAGAAAGTGTGTAAAAATCTTTATTAAAAAGAGTATTTTTGATTTTGCTATGAAGCCTGGTGAATCTCTTGATGAACTTTTTGCTCGTTTTGAAATTTTTTTTGAGTAATCTGCGTGGCGTTAATGTGATCCCTACTGATGAAGATAATGTAACTAAAATTTTGAGATCTTTAGGTTCTGAGTGGTTGATGGTTGTCACAACTATCAATCAAACTATTGATTTAGATACTTTAACCATGGATGATCTTTTTTCTGAATTGAAAACCTATGAGATGGAAGTCATGTCATCTAAGATTGATAAATCTTCATTTTTAGCACTTGTAACTAACCCCATGCAGATTAAGGGTGGCAATTTCTGTCGAAGATTTGCTGAAAAGGTTCTTTCAGTTATCGATCATCTTGGACTAAGTGATGTGGAATCTGAAAGTTGCAACGACGAAGACGACCACGACAATGATGATCTTAAAGATAAGAAGAAAAACAGTGACTTCATGGGCATGTGTTTTATGGCAAGAAATGACAATGACAACGACGATGACAGTGATCCCGATAAGGTAAGACCATCATATGATGAACTTGAAGATGGTTTGATTAAGCTTGCTATTGAATTAAAAAAGATGAAAAAGAAATTAAGAGAAAATAATAGTCTCATTGAAAGCTTAAATTCTAAAATTAATAAACTTAGAGCTTCTATTCCTGATGATGAATCATGTGAGTCTTGTCAAGTTTTACATTCTGAGTTGAAGACTGCTAGGGAAATAAATGCTAAATTTGATGATTTACGACTAGCACATGACTCCTATAATAAAAAGTTAAAACTTGCAAATGATGAAATTGAAAAGCTTAAGGTTAGTGCTTCTATCTGTTTAGAGTCAAGTGTTTTAAATGATCAAACTAAAGCTTGCTCTAAGCGTAAATTGTTAGAAGCTAGACTTAATTCATCTCAGAATCAATTCAACAAATACTTTATCATGAGACACTTTTTTGCTTTAACTGTCCTAAGCTTAACACTGAAATAGAAGCTTTGACTAGACAACTTAATGAATTTGCTAAAAAGGAAAGGTTGGCTCAGTCTAGTGCTTCTAAGAAAATTGAGATTGAATCTGTTAAATGCACAGCTTGTCCTACTCTAGCTAAAGAAAATGAGTATCTTAAGGACACTTTAGAGAGATTTTTCCTTTAACAATTTTTTTTAATATGATCCTAGACAAGTCAAAAGTGAGTGTTAAACATCATGTTTTAGGATTTAATTTTGTTGAACATGCCAAGAATAATCCTCCTAAGATTGTTAAGTTTCTTGAACCTAGAAAATTTGAGGTAGAATCTGAACCAAAACAAATTGTTTTTAAATTGGCTGGTATAGCAAAGGACTTACCTACCAAAGTAAGTGTTATGAAGTTAGTAGATACGACTTCTCATCAATTTTAGTATCATTACACTCATTGTGTTAGAGAGGGTCATTTGGTTCAATTCTGTTTTCGAAAAGCAAAGAAGGAAAAGAAAGACAGGTTAAGAAAGATTTCTCATTCGATAGTGGAATTTAGACAAGCTCCTCATCATCACTTTGCTCCTTCTAAATATTTGTTTGCAGTCTTGGGAGTTTTTGTGATAGGATCGGTCAGACCAGCAGTTTTCATGTGGTTAGACCGGTGGATGGTAAGACTGGCGTTTTACATGTGTTTAGACCGGCTGGCGATCAGATCGGCACTTCAACAACGGTCTGACCAGCAGTGTTCAGAACCTAAAAGTTCTTTGTTTATGTCTACTATTGCTCCTGTTCATCGCGTATCTCAGTACTGGTTGCCAAAATCTTTACTTACTAACCCCAGTACTAAGATACCGACCATTGTTCGTGTTCTGTAGGCTCGTCACAAGCGAAAGGAGAGCATATGGTTCATTGACTCTGGTTGCTCTCGCCATATGACCGGAGACTCATGATGGTTCTCCTCCCTCACTCATGCCACCGGTGATGATCGATGATCACTTTTGGGGACAATGCTCAAGGGCGAGTTCTTGCAAAAGGTACTGTTCGCGTCAATGACAAGTTCATTTTAAAAGATGTTGCTCTTGTCAGTAAGTTAAGCTATAATCTGCTTTCAGTCTCACAATTGATAGACGACAATCTTGAGGTGAGCTTTAAAAGGCATTCTTGCTGCATTTTAGATTCATCTGGTGATCTAGTGTGCAAAAATTACTCGAGTTTTGGTCGTCTGTTTAAGAGTGATTTTTCATATTCCTCATCATTTGATCTTAGATGCTTTGTCTCATATGTTTCTAAAGGTTTTTTTCACTAGCACCGGAGACTAGGTCATATTGGTTTTGATCATCTTGCTCGTATCAGTAATATGAATCTTGTTAGAGGAATACCTGATCTTAAAATTAAAAAATCAATGGATTTTGTTTGCACTCTTCATCGTCATGGTAAGATGGTCTCTGTATCACATCCTCCACTCTCACTTGTAATGACTGATGCACCTAGACAACTGTTGCACATGGATACTATAGGACCTGCTAGAGTTCAGTCAATTGGAGGTAAATGGTATGTTCTTGTTATTGTTGATGATTACTCTAGATACTCTTGAGTCTTTCCCATGGCATCTAAGGACGAAGCCTTTGGTCACTTTAGAGAGCTTGCTCTTAGACTTGCCACTGAACTCCCAGGTGCCCTTAGAGCAATTAGAAGTGATAATGAAACTGAATTGAAGACCACATTATTTTCTTCTTTTTGTACTGAAAATGATTTAGATCATCGATTCTCTTCAGCTCGTGTGCCTCAATAGAATGGTGTTGTAGAACGTAAAAATAGAACTTTGGTTGAGATGGCTAGAACAATGTTAAATGAAAATGTTACTCTTAGGAAATTTTGGACTGAAGCTATTTCTACTGCTTGCTATATTTCTAACAAAGTATTTTTGTGAGCTAAATTGCATAAGACTTCCTATGAACTTCGGTTTGGTAATTCTCCTAATATTTCTCATTTGAGGGTGTTTGGATGTCATTGTTTCATTCTTAAACATGGAAATCTTGATAAGTTTGAATCTAGATCCTCGGATGGTATTCTTCTTAGATATGCAGCTCATACTCGAGGTTATCGTGTATTCAACTTAGAAACTAACAAAATTGCAGAGACCTATGAGGTCACCTTTGATGAAGCTAGTCCTGGTATTATATCCGATAGTATAAGTATTTATGCAAATGACACACCCGAAAACATCTTCTACGACTATGACGACAATGAAAGAGTAACTTCAATTCACACTTCGACACAAGTCTCTACACCGATGGAGTCTTCAACTAGTGGCTCTGCTCCTACCTCCAATGAGGTAGAGGCCACTACTGCTACACCTATGTCATAACCGACTACACAGGCTTCTCTGCATATTCAACGACGGCATCCTCCTGAACAAATAATTGGTGAGTTTGATAAAAGAGTTCTTTGCAACAAGTATAACTCCGATGTCTCATGTGCACATGCTGCTTTTGTTTCCTCATTTGAACCCCCAAGATGTAAATCACGCTTTATCTGATGAGTCTTGAATTAATGCCATGCATGAGGAATTAGAAAATTTTGAGAGTAATAAAGTCTAGACCTTAGTTTCACCTCTTCTTGGTTATAATGTTATTGGAACTAAATGAGTTTTTAAGAATAAACAAAGTGAGGATGATTTTGTTATTCAAAATAAGGCTAGACTTGTTGCTCAAGGTTTTATCCAAGTGGAAGGTCTTGATTTTGGTGAAACTTTTGCTCTTGTTGCTCGATTAGAAGCCATTATAATCCTTTTAGCATTTGTTGCATTCAAGGGTTTCAGGCTGTATCAAATGGATGTTAAGAGTGCTTTTCTTAATGGCTATATTGAGGAAGAAGTTTATGTAAGACAATCGCTTGGTTTTGAAAATCCAAAATTTCCTAATAATGTCTACAAAATGTCCAAAGCTTTATATGGTTTGAAACAAGAACTGAGAGCGTGGTATGATAGGCTTAAATCTTATTTGCTTAAAAATAACTTTCAAATGGGCAAGGTAGATAAAACTTTGTTTGCTCTCAAGCTTGGCAATGACCTTTTACTCATTCAGATTTATGTGGATGATATCATCTTTGGTGGTTCCTCTGATGCTCTTGTTTCCACGTTTTCAGATACTATGAGGTATGAGCAGAGAATTTGAAATGACTATGATGAAAGAACTCATGTTCTTCCTAGGCTTTTAGATCAAGCAATCAAAGCAGGGTATTTTTGTTCATCAAACCAAGTACACCAAGAATCTCCTTGTCGCTTCGATATGGGGACAAGCAAACCAGTCTCCACACCAATGGGATCCACTGCAGTGTTAGACCCTAACGAGGATGGAGAGCCTGTTGATCAAAAAGAATACAGAAGCATGATTGGTTCACTTTTGTATCTCACTGCTTCAAGGCCATACATTCACTTTGTTATATGTCTATGTACTCGTTTTCAAGCTTCCCCACGTGCTTCACACCGTCATGCAGTTAAGCGAATTTTCAGGTATCTTCAGTCAACTTTAGAATTTAGTTTATGGTATTCTTCTTCATCATCTCTTACCCTTAGAGCTTATTCAGATGCGGATTTTGGGGATTGTACAATTGATAGGAAGAGTACTTCTAGCACATGTCACTTCTTAGGCACATCTCTTATTTCATGGGCTTCTAGGAAACAATTTTCTGTTGTACTTTCCACTATTGAGGCTAAATATGTAGCTGTCACGTCTTGTTGCTCTCAATTGCTTTGGATGACAGTTACTCTTAAGGATTTTGGTTTAGAATTGGATAGTACATGTATCACTTTTCTGTGATAACACTAGTGCTATTTGTATTGCTAAAAAATCCAGTGCAACATTCAAGAACCAAACACATTGATATTCGGTATCATTTTCTTAGAGACCATATGAAAAAGGGAGATTTTGATTTGCATTTTATTGATACTGATTCTCAAGTTGCTGATATTCTCACAAAACCGCTTGATTCTGCACGTTTTGCTCTTTTGTGAAGTGAGTTGGGTGTGTAGCATCCTATGGGCTTATTCTGATGGGGAGTTTGTGGTTTAAAAGTTCAGAAACTTTGTTTATTATACTTGTCAAACAATTCAACAAGACCAAGCCATTGAAATCAAATGAGTTGTAGAGCTCTCGTTATCATATTTACTCATATGCTGTGTAGCTTTGATCTTGACTGGTAATAATTAATGTGCTACATTTGAACTAAAACATGACATGGTGGAATTCGTTGACTAGATTGATTATCGTGATTACTTTGCAATGTTCATAGAAAAGGATTATCTTGATTGTGAGGCTTATTTTAAATATTGGATTTGAAGCTCGTATGTCTTTCAATGCAATCCTTTATGCTCACTCAATTTGGTATGTATATTTCAAAAGAAAAAATACACACAAAAGTGCTCAAGTGAAAAGAAGTATGCTTCAAGCATGCCATACATGTCCATGTATATTCAAAAGATGTATGCTTCAACCATGCCATATATGTCTATGTATATTCAAAAGTAAAAAAAAAAACGCACACAAAAGTGCTCAAATGAAAAGAAGTATGCTTCAAGCATGCCACCATTGAAAAGAAGTATGCTACAAGCATGCCACATGCGTAAGAATTGAAAGTGAAGCAATAGGTTGTTCAATAAGACTGCTAATTCATCTAGATTTAAAGTTTGCCTCACTGTTAGGCTTTGACTTTTCCGTGTGATATCTCTTTGTGCTCTTTATAATTGGTTTAGTCATTGTTGAGATGTCTGTCATAAAGTAACTTTGCTTAATCATTCTAAAAATACTTGTTTTGATATTGCTATATGGTATATGACTTTATATGATCCTGATAGCTCTACACAAAAAGATGGCTTGGTTAATTCATTAATTAAATACAAAGTTACTTGGATAATCTACAAAGCTTTCTGGTTTTTACTCTCCTTGCTCCTTCTCTGAATTGTTCTTTCTTTGGAGTTCTTGATGATTACATTGTCAAAGGGGGAGAAAAATGAGAGTTCTATTGAAAAAATTGGAGACATTGTGTTGAGGGGGAGTTTTTCGATTGCTGCTTTGTTTTGTCAATTTTCTGCTTTGCAGTCCCTGCAGCTTTGAAACTTTCTTTTCGCAAATTTTTTCATCTCACAGTTTTGAAGCATTGTCAATGTATTCATCAAGGGGGAGATTGTTAGGCCCTATGGATGGGCCGTGATTCTTGATGATGAATAATTGATATTTGGTTTGCATTGTTATTTGCAGTTCTGAAAGTTTCGATCATTCCGCCTAGCTACGAGTACTGTTCATTTCAAGTACCGTAATACTATGTCTGTGAATACTATTTACTTCAAGTACTGTAGTTTCGAGTATTGTTCAGTACGAGTACTTTAGTTTCGAGCACTGTTCATATCGAGTACTGTTCACTACAAGTGTTGTTTGTTCTACAAGTACTATTTATTTTGAGTACTGTAGCTCTGAGCACTATTCATCGCGAG
This sequence comes from Ampelocalamus luodianensis, assembly GCA_036346255.1. Taxonomy (NCBI): domain Eukaryota; kingdom Viridiplantae; phylum Streptophyta; class Magnoliopsida; order Poales; family Poaceae; genus Ampelocalamus; species Ampelocalamus luodianensis. Next base: position 31,095,411 of record CM070635.1, on the reverse strand, counting down.
TGTTGCATCTACAAGTACTGTTTGCTTCGACTGCTTGTGGTCGTGGGAGTCTTCGACTGGTCGTGGTTGTAGAAGGTTTCACGTGGTCATAAAGTTTCGACTGCATGTTGTTGTAGAGTGTTTCGACTACTCGTGGTCGTAGAATGTTTCGACTGCTCATGATCGTAGAATGTTTCGACTGCTCGTGGTCGTAGGATGTTTCGACTACTCGTGATAGTAGATTGTTTCACTATGGAAGTGGTCGTAGACCTACTGGAAGTGGTCGTAGACTTCTTAAATTGGTCGTAAACACTATGGAAGTGGTCGTGTACCTACTGGAATTGGTCGTAGACTTGATGGATCTGGTCATGGGCCTTACTGAAGTGGTCATAGTCTTCGAGGATGATCTGGATAGTGTTTATTGATGCATGAGAGTGTGTTATGCGTGTGTGAACTGATATTGGTCAAGTTGGAGAACTTGTGCCAGGAAAAATGTTCTTCGGTCTTGGCATGTGCAGGTTTGGCGTGGAGACGATCATGGTCGATGATAAGGAAGACCTGGACTAGGATGAGGAAATCTGAGGTTCAGGAGTTCGAGGATGTCACGAGGTGGTCGGGCTCACGTTGAGGCACGTGGAGATCAAAGGTTGTTGCATGATGCGTTGAGAAGCTTCGGGAGGTAGAGTTCTGAAGGCTTATGACGCGTGAAGAGATATGGAAGGCGTTTTATATCTGGAAGGATTAGAGATATTAGAAAACCTGTGTTTAGAAGGGTTTCGGGTCCCTTGATTTTCGGAAGAGAAAAGATTTTGTGTTGTGTTTGTTACGGACATGGATTAGGACTCTACCTATAAAAGGAGGCAGAAGGAAAGAGTTTTCCCATGGCTTTGCGTGGCTTTTGTGTAACACCCCAGCCCCACATGAGCCTGGAATGCTACTAAACTAGCACAATAATATTTTTACATTGAAACAATTCTCTAAAATCCGAGAGAACCTCCTTTGTTTAGTTACTAAACTGGAGGTCCCAACATTTAAATATAACATAGTCAAATAATCCAACCTCCAGCATAAACAAGAAATAACCAAAACTATGCTATTCATCACTACAACATCCATAGCATGCTAAACAACTAAAGCATAAACAGAATGACATTCATAATCCTCTAATCAACTCTATTACAAATTATCCCAAGCATAGTGAGTAATCATAAGAAATTCTTTATGCAATTACTCAACTACTAATTTATCAAACTGTTAATCCAAATGTGAGTAGTTCGTGCAATTGTGCAACCACTTCTATTCCCTCCCATGCATGCCGTTCTTGTAAAGGGGTACCTAGAAACATAACAACAGCAAGAGTGAGTCCAAAGACCCAGCAAGTACATTAAATGGTAACAATAACATAGACTACTATAATCATCAACATCCATATACCATCTCAATTATAAACAAGACATATGCTCATGCTATGCAAGATGCTCAAGTGCACTTTCTCTTTCTCTTTAACTTTTGCATTTTACCGGTAATGCAAGGTATGCAACGTCATTGCATACCCATGCTCGTGCTCGCAAGCGCAGGGACCAATTGCCCAATACTCCACAAGTAAAGGGGACCTCAAGCCCACACTCCGCAAGTGTGGGGACCATAAGCCCATCGTTTTCACGATGGGGACCTCTTTTCAAAGCCCACATTCCATGAATGTGGGGATCTCAAGCCCGTCATCTACATGACGGGGACCTCAATCAGATGTACTTGGTCACTACGTGACCAAGGCGCCTAGATGCTCTCAACATGCGTATGTACTAGAATGTAACTTTCAACAACAAGTAAAAGCACGAGTACATACCACATCTCAATCACTGAATAACATGTAGAGCATTATCACATACAAAATTACTCTTTAATCACAAACATGTCATAACCAAGTCTCATTCATATATATCACACTATCATCCATGTATGACTAGTACAGGAAAGACACGACCAATTTCAGCAATCAAACATAAATATTCTACAACCCGAATACTTGCAACCCGATCCTTCATCATAGTCATTTTATCAAACCAGACTTGTAAGTATTGGGTACCTCAAAGTTGTGCATTTTTGTCCTCACAAGACCAAGTCTAAGTATGATATCAATATGCACAAGCACCAACACTATTCATCATCAGAGTACCAAAAGCAATAACGACATTCATGTAAGGCATAACCATACTTTGAACATCCACCATTCTTGAAACAATCATCAATCAAGCAATCTTGCTACGCTATCATATATCGAAAAGCACACAAACATGGCCAATTAATCACACCCATACAATGCGGACAATGCACTTGCCTCAACCGTGCGGGAACGAAGGATGCGAAGAGGGTGCCGCCTCGAACCAGTCCCCACCTAAAAACCATTTAGAGAATGCTAAGATAACAGTAATGGACCACTCAAACCAAAAGAGTAAACCCGAACTCGCAAAAGCTTGAAACGCGATCCCAACTCCAATTTCCTATAAGCTAATCTGTCCCCTCTGGAAATAGTCGCGTTCTAAAATTCGTATCTTTTAGTACAGTGGTCCAAATGAGGTGATCTTGGACTTCATTGAAAGGTTATCAAATTCTCCAACTAAACCTAGTTGGTGAGCCTTCCTGATTCGGCCAACTACTACCCTTATCAAGCCAAATAACAGAACAACATTTTCTCGCCAGGTTCTCTGGACAGTACACTAAAACCATCATAACGTTTAGCTCGTTTGTCCAAATTTCGCGTTCTTGCCCTTCCCTGAAAGCTACGACAATTATCTACAACTTTCGTTATACTAAGCTCCTCAAATTCGCCCTTTTTAACAGATCGAACAAGACAGATTAGTAAAACCCATCAGATTACCGACAGATTCGCAGAACAGTCCCACCAATAAATTCATAACTTTTGCTGCAGAGGTCCAAATATCGTGATCTAGTACTTCATCGAAAGCTAGCGACGTCCTCTACAATTCTCTTGGAGACATCCGGACCTGATTCTGCCCTTAGACTACTCAAAAACGTCGCCCAACCCACTCTGCTCCAACCGATCAGATTACCGATAAAACTTAATAATCAAATAATCGACTAATCGGAAGGATCGGTCTTACCCTCGAAGAACCGCTGAAGATGACACACCGAGGTCGTGATCTCTCCCTTTCCTTTCTTCTCCCGCACTCCTTCTTCTCCTTCTTCTTGATCGGTGACCACGATGGAGATCTCCCCCCTTCTCTTCTTGGACAGCACCAATGGAGGGGAAGGTTGGAGGGGATGAATGCTACAGTACCATGGTGCTACAGTGCACGTGCTATATGGGAGGAGGAGCAAGGAGGGAGAGGAGGGGGCGGCCAAAGGGGAGGAGGAGGAGGGAGTGGGGCGGCTAGGGTTTGGGGGAAGGGTGCCTCCCCCCCTTGGCCGGCCACCTATGGGCCGAAGCCCAGGCCCAGGTTGCCGCGGTTTTACAAAAAAAAACCCCTTCTCCTTCCTTGTTTTGATGTTTTGCTGAAGGAAACATTCTCCCGATTTAATTAGTCCTTCCCGATTTAATTATTCTCTCCCGACTAATTCCTTTCAAATACTTTTGGGGCATGACTAATTCCTTTCGAATACTTTTGGGGCATGACTAATTCCTTTCGAATACTTTTGGGGGCATTACATTCTAACCCCCTTAAACGGAATTCGACCCCGAATTCTAACCACGCTTAAGCCCAGAAATATAATCACCGCTAAAATCTTACTAACATTGCCACGAACCTGCACAAACACACCAAACTCTTGATCCTTGTATTAGTCGATCTCTTCACTTTGACAACGAGCACATCTTTTAACCAGGGACGCACAACATTCCCGACTGAGACCATAAGAGTCTTAATGCAACTAACTCAAAACCATCTTCTCTTAGAAGAGACTAATCCAAAATCAATGGGTTTGACAAGAAAACTTTTTCACTTTTCAAGTAGGCAGTTTAGGAATAAATGCCACATAAGCCAAAAACGAAATCACTCGAATACCAGATTAACCATTTTTTTAACTGGAAGGAATCACACATACCGGCAAGAATCAACTCAATTTGTAATTGACATCTGTCATAACCACATAATTCAAGTAAGAACTAAGAGAATATCTCTCTATCCAAGATCAACTTCTTTTTAAGAATTTATCTTTCTATTAAACCATAGGATCCCAAATTATCGCATAACACATTAACTCGTTTATCTTAAATGGGCATCCTCAAAGCTATGTTCAACTGAGCACAAAACCCACACTTATGTAGGGAGACTCTTCCAATCCACAATATCACACTCTAGCTAACTTCTCTACCGAATGAATTGCTTTGACAGAATAATCCTCAACACAACTCAATATAGATTTCAATCACCATCACATCCCTAAATCCGTTAAGGATAAACAATTTTGAAATTCACCACATTCACTCTCATTTACTGCTTTCAGAGATCACCATAACTCTTGGAACCTAATCCTGGGAACCAAGATGCTAGCATAATAATACAAAGCCTAATTCAACCTCTACGACTCTTACAATGAATGGTCGGTATACTTGATATGTAACCCTCAAATCTGATGACCAAAAAAAATTTTTCACACAGCTCAACAATAATCTCAGTTCATTAATATCAACATTCCATACTAATCAAGTAACCACCCAAGGCGATTCATGTTACCAATCTTAGACCTTCTCTAACCTACACCAATCAAATGCAGCTACTTGTCCACAATATACCCACTCACAATATCCTAACTGATTGATCAGGATTCAAACCTACTCAATCACTAATATCAATAGATGAATATATAAATTCTTGACCAAGCTATCCTTAGTGATAATCTAACTCCCATAGAGTTACTCTCTGTGACCGAGTCACACTTGACAATACTCAACTATTCCTGCTATCCCATTGATTAGCACAACGCTTAGGTTTCTCCACACCGCTATTCTCATTAAACTTCACCATCAAAACTCTTCTACACAATCTTACTAGGTATCCAATTGTGATACTCTAATAAATTTATCAAGAGCCCATACTTTCGATAGTCCCCATATCCCAACATGGACAAAGGTTATTGATCAAAACCAACGCACTTTCTACTGTTCTTCAAATGGCTTGGTTCCCAAAATCTCACCACTACCAAATACTTGTCCACCATATTACATTCTATAAGACTCTGGCAACACAAGATAGTTAATTCCTTTCTCAAAAGGAAGAAACAAACAAAACTAGTCTCAACGCACAAGAACAAAGTTGCTCCTCGAGTGAGCAAGAGAACAAGAGAAACCGTCGAATAATAAAGATATCAAAAACAAATTACAAGTCTGTGACGAGGCACATGTCCCACAAGAAGGAACTTTCAACCTCCAATACTTATGGTACACACTTATCGATAACAAAGAAAAATAATTTTCTTTGATTACAACATTACTTGCCAACACAAACCGAAATGCTCTTAAAAAAACAAATCACATTGACCACCTAGGAACCAATCGTAACCTTTGCATATGTCACATTGCTCACTTAATTCCATCTACTACCTAGATCATGAACTCCCAAAAGTCCACGAATACAAAACTCCAAATATTTCATTTGATGCTATTACGAAAGGCAATAGATTTTTTTTTCTTTAGAAGAATCATCACCACTACTACAAGTCAGAATCTCTTATGGACAGACTTAATAACATCAAGAATGGTCTACCCTTACGAGACTCGTTATCGTCAACTCTTACTTTTATTAAGCCCCAAAAGGCTTACCAAGATGTTACAGACCCCTTTATCATCTCATCCTCAATTGAATGTATATCAAAATCTTATATTCTCACTACAATAACCACTTTATTTTAGAGGAAAACTACTGCACAAATTAAAAGGTTATTCCAACATCCTTTCATCAAAACATACTTTTATTTGATAGTTCTACCATTATGTAAACATTGGTCATCCGTCAAATCCCATCAATTTATCTCTTAGTGATGCTCATCACCAAACATTAATTGCACCTAGCAATTACTTATAATCACTAAGTATCCACAAAAAGGTTACTCCAAGATTAGTACCCACTAAGACAATAATCTAACTCTTTTTGAACTTAACTATCCCAAAAGGTTAGATTAAACTGTTGAGACACGTTAATCCAATTTACCAAAGAAGTTTACCAAATGTATCACTCTTAGTCATCGACTCAACTTCATGAACGTTCTACACCTCTTATTAACTCTATTGATTACAACTAGGTATAACCATACTATTAATCACAGCTCCTCGAGTACTACTACAAGACACTTTCAAATTAATCACCTTCCTTTCAAGGATCTTCGTTAGGATCGATCATACACACACTGCAGATTTAACATGATAACCCGTATCATATCCATTAATTACTTTGGTTATGACCTCTCACTTAACCAAGACAAAGCATCGCTAACGGGTTTAACATCTTCTTTTATAAAAGAGAACCATCAATCTTCATCACTCAAAATACCCAAGAGAGATACATTGAGTCGAAGCCTCCACGTTCCAAAGGACTTGCAAAAGGAAACTTTCATTAACCAAAAACATCAACCGGATAATTGGATCATGCTTTCCAATGAGAAAGACAAAACTCCAAAATAAAGGTCAAACTTAACAATCAACCCAGTTCACCAGCCGCACGAATAACTCATCAGATGGGAAAAAAATGATCGCTTTACAGGACAAATTAAGCCAAAGAAAACACACTATTTTTTTTTTCAAAGCAACCCATCAACCACAAGAATAAATAACCCAAGAGAAACTCATCAATCTCAACTGGATAAGAGTTGACCAAATTCAAATTCAGGGAAGAGAACAACTCTTTTAAGTATACTCGCTACCAACGCCTGTACTACGACCTCTCATGTGGATACTTCGCTATTCCTATACCACGAACAGTGGTGTAACCTGGTATAGCCCAGGACCACAACCACTTCCTCCACCTCTCAACATGGGTTACCCCCACACATAATAACTATAGTATTATACTATAGCTATATCAGATCATCTCATAATGAAATCATTAATACAATTCAACGAAGCGTAAATGCAATGCTTGACCCATCTCATCCTACATGCACCAAATGTGTCGGGTTTAAGTTCATTAACCATTACAAAATTTTAGCAATTTAAGTTGCCTAAGTTGTAAATCCAATCACCTCGGACCTCATCGCCCGCTCGATACCAATCAGAACACCCCACCCACATGAGCACGGAATGCTACTAAACTAGCACAATAACATTTTTACATTGAAACAATTCTCTAAAATCCGAGAGAACCTCCTTTGTTTAGTTACTAAACTGGAGGTCCCAACATTTAAATATAACATAGTCAAATAATCCAACCTCCAGCACAAACAAGAGATAACCAAAACTATGCTATTCATCACTACAACATCCATACCATGCTAAACAACTAAAGCATAAACAGAATGACATTCATAATCCTCTAATCAACTCTATTACAAATTATCCCAAGCATAGTGAGTAATCATAAGAAATTCTTTATGCAATTACTCAACTACTAATTTATCAAACTGTTAATCCAAATGTGAGTAGTTCGTGCAATTGTGCAACCACTTCTATTCCCTCCCATGCATGCCGTTCTTGTAAAGGGGTACCTAGAAACACAACAACAGCAAGAGTGAGTCCAAAGACCCAGCAAGTACATTAAATGGTAACAATAACATAGACTACTATAATCATCAACATCCATATACCATCTCAATTATAAACAAGATATATGCTCATGCTATGCAAGATGCTCAAGTGCACTTTCTCTTTCTCTTTAACTTTTGCATTTTACCGGTAATGCAAGGTATGCAACCGTCATTGCATACCCATGCCGTGCTCGCAAGCGAGGACCAATTGCCCAATACTCCACAAGTAAAGGGACCTCAAGCCCACACTCCGCAAGTGTGGGGACCATAAGCCCATCGTTTTCACGATGGGGACCTCTTTCAAAGCCCACATTCCATGAATGTGGGATCTCAAGCCCGTCATCTACATGACGGGACCTCAATCAGATGTACTTGGTCACTACGTGACCAAGGCGCCTAGATGCTCTCAACATGCGTATGTACTAGAATGTAACTTTCAACAACAAGTAAAAGCACGAGTACATACCACATCTCAATCATCGAATAACATGTAGAGCATTATCACATACAAAATTACTCTTTAATCACAAACATGCCATAACCAAGTCTCATTCATATATATCACACTATCATCCATGTATGACTAGTACAGAAAGACACGACCAATTTCAGCAATCAAACATAAATATTCTACAACCGAATACTTGCAACCCGATCCTTCATCATAGTCATTTTATCAAACCAGTACTTGTAAGTATTGGGTACCTCAAAGTTGTGCATTTTTTGTCCTCACAAGACCAAGTCTAAGTATGATATCAATATGCACAAGCACCAACACTATTCATCATCAGAGTACCAAAAGCAATAACGACATTCATGTAAGGCATAACCATACTTTGAACATACACCATTCTTGAAACAATCATCAATCAAGCAATCTTGCTACGCTATCATATATCGAAAAGCACACAAACATGGCCAATCAATCACACCCATACAACAGACAATGCACTTGCCTCAACCGTGCGGGAACGAAGGACGCGAAGAGGGTGCCACCTCCGGAACCAGTCCCCCACCTAAAAACCATTTAGGAGAATGCTAAGATAACAGTAATGGACCACTCAAACCAAAAGAGTAAACCCGAACTCGCAAAAGCTTGAAACGCGATCCCAACTCCAATTTCCTATAAGCTAATCTGTCCCCTCTGGAAATAGTCGCGTTCTAAAATTCGTATCTTTTAGTACAGTAGTCCAAATGAGGTGATCTTGGACTTCATTGAAAGGTTATCAAATTATCCAACTAAACCTAGTTGGTGAGCCTTCCTGATTCGGCCAACTACTACCCCTATCAAGCCAAATAACAGAACAACATTTTCTCGCCAGGTTCTCTGGACAGTACACTAAAACCATCATAACGTTTAGCTCGTTTGTCCAAATTTCGCGTTCTTGCCCTTCCCTGAAAGCTACGACAATTATCTACAACTTTCGTTATACTAAGCTCCTCAAATTCGCCCTTTAACAGATCGAACAAGACAGATTAGTAAAACCCATCAGATTACCGACAGATTCGCAGAACAGTCCCACCAATAAATTCATAACTTTTGCTACAGAGGTCCAAATATCGTGATCTAGTACTTCATCGAAAGCTAGCGACGTCCTCTACAATTATCTAGGAGACATCAGGACCTGATTCTGCTCTTAGACTACTCAAAAACGTCGCCCAACCCACTCTGCTCCAACCGATCAGATTACCGATAAAACTTAATAATCAAATAATCGACTAATCGGAAGGGGATCGGGTCTTACCCTCGAAGAACCGCTGAAGATGACACACCGAGGTCGTGATCTCTCCCCTTTCCTTTCTTCTCCCCGCACTCCTTCTTCTCCCTTCTTCTTGATCGGTGACCACGATGGAGATCTCCCCCCTTCTCTTCTTGGACAGCACCAATGGAGGGGAAGGTTGGAGGGGATGAATGCTGCAGTACCATGGTGCTACAGTGCACGTGCTATATGGGAGGAGGAGCAAGGAGGGAGAGGAGGGGGCGGCCAAAGGGGAGGAGGAGGAGGGAGTGGGGCGGCTAGGGTTTGGGGGGGGGAAAGGGTGCCTCCCCCCCTTGGCCGGCCACCTATGGGCCGAAGCCCAGGCCCAGGTTGCCGCGGTTTTACAAAAAAAACCCCCCTTCTCCTTCCTTGTTTTGATGTTTTGCTGAAGGAAACATTCTCCTGATTTAATTAGTCCTTCCCGATTTAATTATTCTCTCCCTACTAATTCCTTTCAAATACTTTTGGGGCATGACTAATTCCTTTGAATACTTTTGGGGCATGACTAATTCCTTTCGAATACTTTTGGGGGCATTACATTTTGTGGGGGATTTGGAGATTGCTTTCGTGAGAAAACTTTAAGAGGTGTTGTTAGGGCGCTTTGTAACCACAGAACAAGATTGAGAAATAAAGCTCAAATCTATTCCAAATAATCTTCGCTAGTGGCATGTTTTTCTAAGTATTGTTTCAGATTGGTTCTTGTTCTGATCAGTGCGTGACAAGATAGCTCATCTTTGTCGACTGCATTTACTTCGTTCATGAGCTGTGACGTTTTGCCTAATCATCGACAACAGTATCGGCGGAACAGAGCAGATCAGCGCACGACTACGAGGCATCACGTACGAGTATGATTCCTCTATTTTCGTTCGATCCAGCGCCATCTGTTCCAGGTGATCGTAATCTTTCTACGACTAGGTAATTCGGTTTTGTCAGGCAAGAAATTGCTGCAATCATTCACCCCTTCTGATTGCTATACTCGATCCTACGTCCTCACTTTCTCTCTCTCCCAACGGCCATGGCTACCTTTCCCGGCGACCGTGACAGAGAGGTGAGGGATCGGTGGGGATGATGAAGCTCAGATCTCCTCCCCCAGAATTGACCGCCGCTCTCGGTCTCCTCCCCATCTTGGGCCGCCACTCTCGGGCTTCCCCACGTGCTACCGAGGGTCTCGCTAAAATCCGGGCACCGCTTGCCGGCCTCCTCCCATGCTCCTACCGTCCTCAAGGCCCTCAAGGGCGCGCTCCACCTCCATCTCCCTGCCACCTACAGACCTCACCTCTTTACGACCGCATCCTGTTTCCCCTCCGTATTAGCGTCTCCACCACACCTCAGTGCGCTAGATCTAGCACTGTGTCGGTGACGACCTCTGCTTCTTCTCCTTCGATGACGACTACGGGTTGGAGAGTTCCCAACAGCCGAGGACGAAGTTGGTTGTAGAGCAACAAATCAGGCCAACAACGATGCAAATCGGGAAGCGACGATGGCACTACATCTTAGGGCCGACGGTGGCATGCTAGGGATGGTAGTGATGCATGAGTCGTGGTGAGGAAGAGAAGAAGCTTCTTACATTGGCTATGGCTATGGGTTCTTCAGGTTCTTCCTCGCCTCCGGCCAGCGCCGCCTCCACCCTTGACTCCAGCGGTGAGGAGAAGCAGCAAGAGGAGGTGGGGGTGCCATGAGGATTACATCTGGGGCGTGGGGGGAGTGTAGAGGATTAGTAGAAAGACGAGGGGAGAGAAGGAAGAGGTGGGTGGAGACTGACAGGTGGGCTCCACTTCCACATGTCAAAATAATTGCCACGTAGATGCTACGTCAGGTAAAACCATCTTCAACCTAAAATAAATGGTATTGATACTTCGGGGAGGTAAATCATCCTGTTTTGCAGTTAGAGGTTTGTACAATGAGCAGCTCGTGCCCCTCCTTGTATAGGAGAGATGACATATCTTCTCTGTAGAATAAACAATATGATATAAAAATAGAGCCATACCTCCTAGGACTTAATTTCCACCCACTGATAGGCCTCGTTTTCACATGATCAGATGTAACGGCCGGTATTACAGCGTCAAGAACAAATTCGTACTGAAGTCACAATAAATTAATGAATGAGTGGGCCCAGCCTAGCCTAGCCTAGCCCGTCATTCCCTGTAGGTTTGACTTTTTTTTTGAGAGTACACAAAGAAACACACTCATGCTCACACACGTCGCACGAACACACACGTGTGTATCTTTAACATATGTCTAATCTAAAGGAGGGGGCTAAATCCTATAGAACGTGGATACACATTTTGATCACTAAATACACTCATGTATATATACTATTTCTAAATTCAACAAAATAGTGAGACAAGCTAGATTCGAAGCCGACCGAGCAGGACGCTCGACGGCGTTGCTACCAACCGAACAAGCGCTTGGTCCTCTGTGTAGGTTTGGCTCTACTTTCTTCTTTGCTTCCTATATTCATCCTACCTTGCTTCACACATGCTCACTCCATTTAACTACCTCACATATTTTCATTAATCATTTACTGTATCTTAATCACAGAGTTGCTACACGCTTGCGACATGACGCATGAGAACCTCATGTAGAAATGCCACATGCGTGTACAAACATATCTTTAATTTCGTACTTACACGTGCATGTAGCTGCGCGTACGTCCCTGTGTATAAACCCATCGAACACTTGGAGCGAAAACACAATCAAAAATCTTAATCCGTAAATAATAGAGATATTGTATCACGTCTATGTTTATAAATTATATAATAAATATTATTATATTCTTTAGATAAATTATCATTCATTAAGATTAGCAAGTATGTGACTTGGTGAAACTCTTTTATTGTTGCGTGATATCATTCTAAAAGATCTCTGGTCGGATGTCACTGGTCGGGACACTAGTTACTTATAGACCAACATATATATTAGGAAAAAGTCTACTTTACAACCTTGAACTATTTGAAAAGTATGAATTTCAACCCTAAACTACAAAATCGGGCATCCTACACCCTTAACTATCAAAACCGTTCATTTTACCCCCCTCAACCCAAACAATGGTGGTTTTGGGTGATGTGGTGCTGACGTCATACGGGGTCCACAGTCAACATATTTGTTCTAAATGCCTTACAGGTGGGTCCTAAAGTTCAGTGACACAGAAGGATGCAAGCAGTGAGCTAAAAAGGGGTAGAGCAGAGGAGCTTGCGGCCGGTTTGGAGCGGCGGTTGTCACCGGCGATGGGGCCGTGCGGAGGCGATGGCTTTGGCCAAAATGGGTTGCCTAGATGTAGGTGATCCTATGGGTGGTCTCGGCGCGGTCGGAGACGCACCGGAGTGGGTGCGCGGCGGTGACCGGCGGCCGGCCGTGGGGATGAAACATGGCCGCGGCGCTCGGGTGGGGTTGCAGCACAATCGATGGGAGCATGAGCATCGGCGGTGTTCTAGGAGCACGCTGGAATGGTCGGCGAAGGAGGAGGAGCTCCGAGGTGCTCTAGCGACGCGAGTCATTGCCAACGCGGGGAGGCCACCGTGGAGAGGGCAACTGGGTGAGGGAGAGGGAGATTAGGTGATAGGGGAATCTCATGGGTGGTGTGGGGGTGCACTTGGTGCATGGAATCGAGGAGAGCTTCACTGGAGAAGAAATGGCGTCAGAGGTGGCAACTTTGGCCGGTTTCGGGGAAGACCGTGGTGGTGCGGTGCTTGGATGGATTAAAGGCTAAATTAATTGGGGGTTATTGACCTTAGGGAGTAACGACACGAGATGACGCGGTTACTTTGGTAAGAAACTCACCAGTTTGTCCGGAGCGAGGAGGAGAGGTTGCGGCCGAGCTCCTAATGCCACCGGACTTGATGAAGATGCTCCACGATCCCGGTATTCCGGCTGCAAAGAGAAACCACGGGGATGAGGGATAGCAAGAGGAGGTCAAGCCGTCAAGGTGAGCTAGAGGTACAAGAAGATTAAGCTGAAGCTCGTCGGTGTGGCCATGGAGCTCGGAGGCGGGCGGCCATGGCCGGCGCTGGCAGCTGGGCGAAGCATGGCGTGGCCGGGTAGGCGTGAGCGCAGCATGGGCTAGGGCAAACCCTGGGGCGCAAGCCCGAAACTGGGGGCGGGCAAGCCGAGCTAGCGCGGAGGCGCACGACACGTGGCCTCGCGTGGTCGATGTTGGCTTGGCTCGGTTCCGTGGAAGAAGAAGCCTGGGAGTGGGCCCCATATGACAGTGAGCAAAACCATTGACACGTCAGCGTCACATCACCCAAAACCACCTTTGTTTGGGTTGAGGGGGGTAAAATGAACGGTTTTGATAGTTGAGGGTGTAGGATGTCCGGTTTTGTAGTTTATGGTTGAAATCTAGATTTTTTGAATAGTTCAAGGTTGTAAAGTAGACTTTTTCTATATATTAATTGATGATCATATTTCACCGGTCATATCTATTAGGATATTTAATCAATAATGTGGGCATATGTTAGAGAACAAGATGTTAGATTGACTCATTTTGATAAACTATTGAGATTGTTATGTTTCTATGTATCATCAGTTGGTCTAGAACAGTGATGATGTATAATTCTTAGACTTTAGATCAGCATGATTTTCTACAAGTGTAATCGTACACTTAACGGTTACCAAATGCTACTCTGTAACTGGATAGTTATAAAAGTAGCTTTTGGATATGCTATACAATATGCAAAGGGATATGGCTGGTCGTATATGAGATTTGCCCCTGCTAGCATAAAATGAGAGATATATCTAGTTCTCTCGATATGCTCAGATAAAGAAAGTGCATGGTCGTGCCACAAGTGGTCGAAGAGTCAACCACACGAAGTTATCCATCACTAGATCGAGAAAAAATTGAATAGTTCATGGATGACATATATCACACTTAGAGTTCGATCAGCTATCGTGAGGCAAAAAAAGAATACATAACCAAGTTATTTAGTCCAACCAGATAAAAATGGTCATACGGGGATACAGACTGATAGTGACATGGTCGTAAGGTGTTACGAATTGATCGTGACTAGATGTGGACTGGTCGTGAGTGATAAGAACTTGGTCGCAGATCATATTGCATAAGGTAATTATGTCCTGCTAGGAACCGCTACAACTTGTTGATCGAAAATGAGTTTCCTGGAAATGGTTGATTACGCATGAACCTACTAGGTCACACACTTAATGGCTTGAAATAAACTAGTTTGAATTGGATCTATTAGAGGCTTTTCATAAGGGGAGGCGTGGGGCTTCTAGGATATGTTGCACCAACCATCGAGACCCTAGTCACCACCTCCCCGAAGGCCCTATCATGCATGCTAGTGCTAGTATACCGGCGCACGACGTTCCACCCTTAATCGTGTGGATGTAGAGGCGCTGCTGTGCTGATCGATGACAATTTGTGATGTACATAGGGAATGCAAGTGGCTACTGGAGGAGATGATCAGCGGCTAAGGACATTGGACGATCAACTGCTTTCACTACATCGACAAGCACGACGTTGGACCGGGTTGCTCCAACTCTTCTTTCGCTATACAGCGCGTCTAATGGTAACAATCTACGATCTTACTCGCATGGCTTCCCAATTTATGTGGTAGAATTTTTAATTTTACACGATAGAATTTTCAAAATAATTCATACTCGTGCATAAGTTTGACAACTGACACGACACAAGTTCAACATAAGTGATAAATTATAAATCCATACGACCATACATAACGCCATGTCATCACTAGCCATTTCTTGTTCCTACAATTTGCCAATTAATGTCTGAAACATACATGCCGAGAGACCTCGCATCGCACCCGCACACACATAGCATAGACACAACACGCGAAATAACAACGGCGAAGGCATCGAGAAGTTTGGCACGGGCGGCATTGGCGGGCCAGTGAAGACACCGTCAGACTTCCTCAAGTCCATCTGAGGCCACCCCGTCGTCGTCAAGCTCAACTCCAGCATCGACTACTGAGGTCACACCCAATCCCTCGCTCTATGTCATCACCTTTTGGCACATCCCCAAATCTAAAGTCCCAAACCCTAATAGAAGAAGAACGCCATGTTTGCTTTCTGGGGCAAAGGTTGTGGACGACGGCGGGCGGGGGGTGGGTGGGCGGAGCGGCTCCCGGCTGCGGGGGGTAGTGGCAAGTCCTGACGGTGGGGGCGGAGGCTGCAGATGACGGCGAGGAGGCATGCATGTGAATGGTGGTGGTGGCCTGGTGGGTGGGTTAGGGAATTAGGGATTTAGCCATTTAGGGTAAAATGCTTCGATGGGCTTGGCTGAGAGGCGCATGTCAATGCCTCAATGGGCTGGGCCAACTGGGAATTTTACCAGTTATTTGGTCGGATATTTTTCGGATTACCGTTTATCGATGCTATTCGGTCGGATAGGATCTCTCGCGATTTCGCTACTGAATCTGATGCTAACTATCCGAATTCGATACCGAATCTAGCCAAATGCTGAACTCGCTTCCCAAATTGGGTACTGACCAGATTCGATACCAGATCAATCAGGAATTACCTGACCCGTTTGCACCCTACTCAAGACAATGGCACACGACGAGCACCCTCCAACAACGGCAGATAATTGGGGCGCTTAAATTTGCTTGTAAGGTTATGCGGGAAATCTAATTAAGGTTGGGTTTGTTAATATCGATGGAGCAGAAGAAACAGATGTGTGATCCGATCGATACAACAGAGGCACAACAAATGCAAAGGAGGGGAGTATACTCAAAAGAAAAATAGAAAATAA
The DNA here is from genome assembly GCA_036346255.1 of Ampelocalamus luodianensis. Taxonomy (NCBI): domain Eukaryota; kingdom Viridiplantae; phylum Streptophyta; class Magnoliopsida; order Poales; family Poaceae; genus Ampelocalamus; species Ampelocalamus luodianensis. The sequence continues at coordinate 31,079,253 of CM070635.1, read as the reverse complement.
ATGCAAAGGAGGCTGTTTTGCATTTGCATCCATGACAGCTACTTATTGCAGCTGTACCCCTACGGACATCAAATCTGATATTTCACTCCACATTACAATGGATACACGCACACACCACCACCACAAACATACAAACGACACATCCTCTTAGGGTTGAAAACGGGCCGAATACGGACGGATATTGCTCCTCCTATTCTAACTCATTTTTTCTCGGATTTAGAACCGGATACGGGCAAGCCGGATACGGATACAAATTCAGATTATTCGGGATACATGCGCGTAACGGATACATGCTGGATTCAGGTTGGAAACAAAAAAAAATACCCGGATGGTGCGCGTGTACATAGAGTAATATATGTTCGATCCAATCATACATGACCACAATATTAAGCAGACGAATTTTGATGCTCCATATAACAGCAAAGATGGGCCATGCGTTGGACAAATTTGACGGAATAGATCGTACAAATCATCACAACCTTCCAAGGTGACAACAAATCAATGACCAGGCCACCGCCGTTTCATTATCGCTAAACCAAAACAACTGCTGCTGCAGCCCGTCCTTGCCCAGCCCTCTTCAGTACGCCTAGCCCCACCCCCACCACTTAATCCAATCCAATCCACTGCCTATCTGCGGGTGGGACCGCTTGTAAGCCTCCAAAGTAAAACACACAGAGTTGAGGCCTTTGCTTTGGAGGCTGGCGGCTTAGGCTTACGTGTCAGGGCTCACCGCCGCCGTCCCACGTGAGGCCAAGGTGGCCGCCCTCCTACAACGCGCGTACCAGCTGCGTGCCCTTGGTCCCGCCCCTCACCCTATACTCCCCTGCATCGTTGCTACGACGGCCTTGACGACTTCCGGCGGCGGCGAAGAGGACGCCCTGTCCATGGTTGGCCATCCCATCCACGGCTGGAGCCAGCACCGGCACAGCCAATGGCTCCCTCTGCACCACCACGGCGCCACCTGCGGCCGTGTACAGCAGCTCCAACGCCGCCAGCGCACGCTATGCTATGGCCACCGCCTGCCCCGACACCACCACCGCTGAGCCCAACTCGACTGCCGTCTCTCTGTTTCCCTCCTCCAGCAGCACGACAAGCAGAAGCAAGATTATAAGACTATTTGATGGATATCTGGATCCCGATATCCGATTCGCGTCCCGAATTTGCAAGATATTGCATGCTCCGTATCCTATCCCAAATCCGGATTCGACTATCCAGATCCCATCCTGGATCCGGACGGATAGTGAAATGTCTTCCCAAATCCGGTCCCACCAGGATCCAGCTCCGAATCGGATAGAAAATATCCGTCCCGTTTTTACCCCTATACCCTCTCAAGTGTGCCCCTAGAACATGCCTAAAATTGCATATTTGTCCCGCACGACAAGATACACAACTTTTGACATCGGGTGGGAATAAATGTTTGACGGTTACAAAAAAAACTCTCGGTGATTGCTAAATGGCCAGTGATTTTCCATTTTAAGAAAGTTCTCCCAAAATTTGCCGACGATTTTCATCTTTACCGACGGTGTAGAAACCCTCATTTATTTTATTTGGCAACGGTAGTTAGTAAAAAACAGTCGGCAATACCTCTATTTAGGAATTGATCAAATCCAACCATAATTACCAACAGAAAACTGCCTATCAATATAATTTCGATGGTTCAAGAAAATTGATGGCGGTTTTTCCATCTCGGAAAAAAGTGCATATGGTTTAGTGACGGTGCATTTTGAGCTTTTATCACTGTAGAGCTTCCATACCATGCTATTGCAAAAGTAAACAACACAAAATTAATGGCATTCTTGAATGTCAAAAAAAATGGTTTGATCGACCAAGTGCAAAATACCATTCTATCAAGTGATGTGGGAGTACTGAGCGCGTCATTCCATCGCCTACATACCAATGTCAGTTATTGGATCAAATTGGATAATGTAAATCAAACAAATGAACCAGTCACTTCGAGAACATATTTTCTGCTCCAAGCTAATTGTGTGCTACCAATACCCTCATCTGTCAAAAATGATCTAGATGGTCAATAAAAATTCCGAATAAATTTGTCAATATTGACACAAAACCAATCTACCATGTCACAAAATTTGAAATCTAAATTATATCTACACATTGAGAAACAAAGATAAATATACTATTAACTTAATTTTGTCTTTTTTATTTCTCTTGATATACATCGTGTTTTTTGTTGAATTTTTGCATAATGCTTGATTGTATCACACTCTATCTACATAATTTATTTGGAATTGTTTTATAACCGTTTAGACTAATTTTCTAGAGATAGGAGCATATGCGGCAGTGGGTCCTACCCGTCAGCCTCCACCCACCTATTCTACCACTCCCCCACCCTCTTCTTTATATTCCTCTTCTCCTCTCCCCTAGGGTCCAGATGTAATCCCCATGGCACCTCTACCTCACTTCCTCCTCCTGCTTCTTCTCTCGCTGTCACGGATGGCGGGTGCACTAGCCAAAGGCGAGGAACAACGTGAAGAACTCACAACCATGGATAGTGCAAGAAGTTTCTGCTCTCCCTCACCAAGGCACATCGCCATCACTAACATCCCTGGTGTGCCACTGTCGGCCCAGAGATGCAGTGCCATCGTCATTTCCCGATTTGCATCGCTGCCAGCCTAGTTTGTTACTCTACCACCGACATCGTAACCGACACACCACGAGATCTAACACACCGAAGTGTGGTGGTGGTGTTGGTAGGAAGGGGAAATAGGATGCGGTGGTGAAGAGGTGAGGTTTGTAGGCAGTAGGGGTGTAACATCCCAATTTTTGTGTTTTTTGAAGCCTTTCAAAATAAAAATAACCATTTGAAGTTTCTTGAGATAATTAAAACTTAATTTGAATTTTTAGAAATTAAAACCATTTAATGTGAATAATCTAAACATCAATTAAATTAAAAACCTATTTATTTGAGTTCCTCTTGTTCCAGAATATTTTTTTGCAATTTTCTTGGATTTTTCTGGGTTCATCTACTATTTCTTTGAACTTGATTTGAATTAAATTCTTTTAGAAAAATCTTAAATCAATTATTTTCTAGAAAATCCTTGTGGGTCGAATCTTTTCTTCCCGGCCCATTTCCCGACCCATTTTCACACGCAGCCCATCTCCGCAGCAGCCCGGTCCGCATCTCCACCCGCCGCTGACGTGTTGATCCCACCTGTCAGCCGCGTCCCTCCCATCCCCTTCTCCATCTCTGCCTTCTATTTGATGCCGCCACCGTGTTCGCCTTGAACACTATCTCCCCGCCTTTAAAACCTCGCCCTGGACCCTGTTTGCGCATCCTGCATCGCTCTGCACCTTGAAGCCCTAGTTGCCACCTCAGAAATCGCCTCAAAGCTGTGGGTTTTGAAGCTTCAAGTCGCCACCTCACCGCCACTTTTGTCGTCTTCTTCCACCGAGAGAGCCCTGTTATCCTTGAAGCCCGCAGGTTGCCGCCGCTTAGCACTCGCAGCTGTCCATCCCCGTCTTCCCTTGGTCTTTGCATGCCATTTGCTAGCTTCACCTTCGCCTCATCTACCCAACCCTGCCGTAACTACCGTGCCACTGTTTGCCGTCGACCCTCCATCCCAGAGCCATCGCCACCGTTGAAGCCATCGTGGTTGCCACGTCTTTGCCACCTCACCTCCACCTCAGCGTTGTAGCCCGCGTCCACATCAGCAGCCAGCGTGTCACCCGAACCAACGAGATCCAACCAGTGCATGGATTTGGTTCACCGTGAACCAAGTCAGTGCCTTGTGGACCCCACCTATTAGTTCCTATTTTTGTGAACCAACTCATAGTAGACCGTAAGCCTTTCCTGTGGACTTGGTTTATAGGCCATGGGCATAGATGTCACGACCTAATTTCTTTTCCTTTAGAAATTTAATTCCGGCCAAAAATCAATTCCTTTGCTGACGACATGTTGGCACAGTAATCCAGAATTTCCTTTAGAAAGAAAATTCTAAAAATCTTAAAATAGTGTTTTCTCTCTCAATTTCTTTTAATTAAATCTTCCAAGAGTATGTTCTCCTTTGTCCGAACTCTGATTTAGCCTGTTCAAGTTTCTAAATTCATCTAAAATCGAGCTCTTTCTTTTAGTAGTAGTTTTGTTAATTTTGAATTTTATTTGTATTTTCTTTTAGATTTATTTATATTTTGTTTGTTTTCTCTCTCGTTTAAACAACAAACCAGCTCCCAGTAGACCATAAGCCTTTCATGTGAACTTGGTCTATAGACCATGGGCACACATGTCATGACCTAATTTCTTTTCCTTTAGAAATGTAATTCTGGCCGAAAATCAATTCCTTTGCTGACAACATGTTGGTGCAGTAATCCAAAATTTCCTTTAGAAAGAAAATTCCAAAAATCTTGAAATAGTGTTTTTTCTCTCAATTTCTTTTAATTAAATATTATGAAAGCATGTTCTCCTTTGTCCGAACTCTGATTCAGCCTATTCAAGTTTCTAAATTCATCTAAAATATAGCTCTTTCTTTCAGTACTGGTTTTGTTAATTTTGGATTTTATTTGTATTTTCTTTTAGATTTATTTATGTTTTGTTTGTTTTCTCTCTCATTTAAACAACGATTTCCATGGAGCAGGAGTAGGGACATGATTTGAAGATCGGTGTGGTAACTAAGCAAGGCAAAGGCAAGTCGTAGTTCTTTAATCATATTGAACCTATGTTTTTAAAAATATATTATTTTATATCAAAGTGCATGCTATTTTATATCAACTGTTTCTAGGTGTAGTTAATCACCTATTTATCATTATGACTCTTGATTATTTTGAATAACATGTATCCATTGTCACCATAGGATGATCATATTTGTATTACCAATATGGGTTGTCGTAGAATTGCTTAGTTATACAATGGGCTCCTGTTCACATGATCAATGATGTTAATTTGACTTAATAAGGTATGAAATTTGTGTGTGATGTCACTGTTGTAAAAATTGTGTGCCATGTTAGGGATTGTCATTGGTTTTGGGTTAAATAAATTGGTTTCATGCTCAAGCGAGTGATCGTGCAGTAAAAGGGGTGCCATTAACACATTAGGATGAGGTAATCTCGCCTGGGTGAATGTTAAGGACTTAATCTTGTGCACCATTGAACCGGGTCATGTCTTACAACCACATGTCTAGTATGGGATGGACCTAGCTTTTGCAATGGCTTAACTTTGGAACTGCCAAGTGGTGGCGTGGGTTTCGGGATGGAAGTAGACTCACATGGCGCAAGAGGGGGGGGCCGTAGGGTGTGATGCTATTTGGTGTTGAAACCTTAGCAGGCAGGACAAGGATAAGATGGAACATTGTAAAGGTCTTGTGGTACTCACTTAGTCGCACGCCCAAGGAAGCGTGTCATGGTTAGCATTATAAGCTAATTATCTCTTGTGAGTCAAGCAAACCTCTACAGAGTGTTAAAACTATTCGAACAACCATATCCCCAGTTATGAACAATGCCTAGGGATTTCACATGAGATATAGAGTTTTCATAAAAAGTGTGGATGTTGGAATGGTGGGAAGGTGAATGGGATGTTCACTTAGTGGTTTGGTTGGGAAGTGAATGGGAGGTTCAATGGTTGTTTCAAAGCAATTATTTACTTTTTTTATTATATCTTTCCAATTATATTTTACAATCTACTTGCTTTATTAAGTGTCAACACTTGCTTTCTGCAAAAAAAAAAAAAAAACCATATGACTATTCCTTTGTTCAAGCCTTGCATGAATATTAATTGCATACTGTTTTCAATAATTTGCTAGTACTTCATGTACGCACGACTTTATACATTGTTGCTCAGTTGAAGAAGGACAAGTTAATCCAGAGTTCTACGAGGAGTGCTTTGAAGACTTTGCGAACTAGGATGCACTCCCCACTCGATTGCCTATGGACATGTCGAATGGCCACCACAAGTTATTTATTTCTGTTGTAAGAGTTTTATTTGTTTCTTAAGCTATGTGTGGCAAGTTAAGTAAATTTTGACCAAAAGGTCCAGTTGGTACTATTTAATATTAATTTGCTACCTTCTTAGTTATTCGCTGAATGGATGGTATTTCATAGATGTTGTTAGTGTGAGCTAGCTACTGAACATAGGACTAACTTAGAACAAATAGAGGGTTTCAGATGTGGTCATCCGGGTCCCGACAGAGAATGGAGGTAGAGCGCTCCCTCGACGTCCTTGAGGATGGTAGGAGTAGGGGAGGAGGTCGGCAAATGGTGGCTAGATCTCAGCGATACGCTCGGAGCAAGAGGAGGAGGCCGAGAGCTGGGCAGCCAGATCTGGGGGAGGAGGCCCAAGCTTCATCATCCCCGCCGCTCCCTCACCACTTTGTCACGGTCGCTGGGAGAGGTGGCCATGGCCTTTGGGAGAGAGAGAGAAAAAGAGGAAGAGAAGCTAAGTAGAGGGGCTGGTGGGGCCCCTTCAATATTTATTTGAATTTTTGGTGATCGTGTTGATAGGGCTGCCATGTCACCCACCCAAACAAGTTTATATGTCAAAACCCCTTCCACGTTGATGCCAAGTAGGTGCCACGTCAGCTAAAACCATCACCTTCAATTGGCCTCACGGGATAAAATACCCAATATTGTTAGGGGTGGGGGGGGGTGTTGAAACATCCGGTTTTGCATTTGAAGGTTCAAACTTAGACTTCGGCAAGTGTTCAGGGTCAAATGCACTTATTCCTTTATAATGTCACCTACTTTGTAATATGAAACTATATTACTCATTTGGATTATTTTAGTTAAACTTGACACCTTTTTGGTTGAGATTGTAATAAGGTGCAGGAACCTATCCACAAGAGCCCAACTCGAAAAACATGGTGTAAAAGCAAGTTTGATGACACATTACTGTCATTAGACATCAGCATCATGTGAAACCGTTGTATGTATCTTTAGTTTCACGATGTGACTTTTGGAGGTATAAACAGATCAACTCGTCATCTCAAAAATAAAAAGTCAACTCGTGTATAGTGTGTGTTTACCGTGAATGCATGGTAAGCTAGAGTAAGCCCTGAGTTTATTAGTTAACGGCGGACTTGGGAACAATTCAGAGCTGCAAGGTCAACAATTAATATAGCAATTAGCAAAATATATGTACACACCCTGCTAATTTGCTATGGCACGTGCATTTTCAAGGCGTCCAAAAAGCACTCAACGTACGGGTAATAATAAACTTTGCAAATCACTTAATTAGTACCACCGTGACACGCTCTAGAACGAAAGCAATACAGCATATATATGCATGAACCTTTGAGGCTTGATGTTTGATGCCGTAATTTATGACTTAGTTGGGTTGAGTCGTGCCTCTTCGGTGTTTGCTTTCCACAATTTGATCCTATTCTAATGATCCACATGACCCTATCTTCGAGTCAAAAAAATATATCCTATTCTAATTAGGACACCGGCCACAGACTATAAGGCCACAGATTTGACTCTTCTGCTAGCTAGGTCCGTGCAAACAAATCCAACAAACCTTAATTAGAATTCCCGCGTAGCATCAGAGTTCGTACGTACGCATGCTGATATGCATTGCTCGCTAGCTAAAGAAAGAAGCTCCGCGATTATCCAAAACTAAGAAGCAATTAAGAAAGAAGCAACACTCAAGTCACAATAAACTTGAGTTTAATTCCCTCCTTTCCTAGACCCCTCTTGCCTCGATTAAATTACTCACGATTATCCAAAACTAAGAAGCAACACTCAAAGTCACAATAAACTTGAATTGCTACACGCTTGCGACTCTCACGCATGAGAAGCTCATGGAGAAATGCCCCTGCACGGTGTACAAAGTACAAACACGCCCATGTGGAACGGTGTTTTTTATACGCAAGGCTCAGCAACACAATTAACTGAAATAAGATATCACCAAATTAAATATTTCCGCTATCGATCTACCCTAATCTTTGAATAAACAACAATCTAATAACATAGCGATGATTTCCAGATCGTTACACCTTAAAATCGGATGACGAACGAGATCGGATTGCAAAACCCTAGCTTTCCTTCTTCTTCCTCTTCTCCTTCTCCTCCCTTCTTCCTTGTTGTTCCTTCCTCCTCCTCCTCTGCAGCCGGTAGCAAGCAACAGCTAGGCGCTGCGGCAATACAGCAGTAGGCGGCAGCACAGGAGCGGCAAGGCGGTGTCATTGACGCGGCAGCAGGGCATAGCATGCTAGGGCAGCAGCGGCAGGGGCTAGGGTAGGGGTGGTGGCTAGGTCTAGGACATAGGTGGTACGGCTAGGGTTAAGGCTAGCAACCCCCTCCCCTCCTCCTCCTCCTCCTCTACAGCCGACAGTAGCAACAACAAGCAACATCTAGGCGTGGTGCCAAGACAACGGCAGGCAGCAGCACGGGTGTGGCAGCTGCGGCAGCAGGGCACGATGTGCTAGGGCAGCGTCGGCAGGGGATGCAGTAGGGGCTAGGGTAGGGGGTGGCGGTTAGGGCTAGGGTAGGGGTGGTGCGGCTAGGGTTAGGGCTTAGTTTGGGCACCTCCCCTTATATACAGCGCACATGGCCCCCCTCGTCGAGTCCATCTGGGATTCATTTGGGCCTAGTCCGGTCCACTCCTTCCCCTCCTCTTTTTCCCTTTTAATCTTTTCTAGCCTTTTTAATTAAATGGGATATTACAAAAATGATGATGAAGATGGAGTCGGTAATGAAGAAATTGACAAAGATAATGATGATGCAAATGTTGGACAAGACATGGACATTGCAGATCATGGGAATCCATCTCAACATCTGTAGTCTGATGACTAGGAGCCATGGGAATGCTATCCTAGATTGAAAGTTGTTATTTGACTACAAATTTGTTAGCTGAAACAATGTATTTGAGATTTTAAGCTATTGTGCTTGTACTACATTCTTACTTGATTTCACCTTGTCGACTTATCCACAACTTTATTCCTTAATGGTCGAGGACCATGGTTGTTTCTTTGAGTATTACTGGCTTTTTGCCATTTGTAATCTGGCTTTGTAATTACTATTGCTATTAGGTATATATCTATATTTTTATGAAGATTTAATTTAAAAACATGTTGTCTAAGCAATGACCCGCTGACCACTATGCTCTCATGTCATATTATCCTTGTCGAGTTAGCTTAGGCTACATTCGCTACTGGTGGCACTTGAATGTGTTGGTGGCGCTTTAGCATCGACATTGCCACTAGCTATCCCATCCACCCATCTTAATTCGAGAAGGTAGGGGTATTTAGGACATTTAGGTGAACCACCAGTGCGCGCAAACTACGTACCTCTTTTCTTCTGCTAGCTAGGTCTGTGCAAATAGGAGCGGACCTAGCTATTGGGCGAGGCTAGGCTGCCACCCGAGGTAGCCGGTGTCGGGGAAACCCCGTCCCTCCTGGCTTCCCCAACGCCTGGCGCGCCTATGGGCTACGGGCTATAGCCAGCCCACTGCCACAGGCCACAGCCCAAAGGCCGAGAGCTAAGCCCACACCACACCTCACAAATACAACTCACTACCATAGCCCACACAAATACACCTCACTTCCCCCAATTTCCAACCCTAGGCGCAGGCAAGCCACAAGCGCAAGGCAAAGGCGGTGCGCGGGCGGGCGACATAGGGGAGCATGGCAGCATGCAGGCAGGGTGAAGGTGGCGCACAGCGGGTCGACACATCGGCGTGGGTGCCTGGTTGCGCTAGCCGTTGGCTAAGAGGGGCGCGAGCGGGCCACGACGCTAGCCACGAGCGGCGAGCCAACGCTAGGTGTGGGTAAGTGGAAAGAAGTGGTCAGTGGGGGACATCATCGGCCACTGCGAGGCCAGAGGGGGGGCGCCGGGGGACGGCATCGGTGAGGCGGCCAGAAGGGGGCGCGCGGGTGGCTACAAGCCCAGAAAGGCAGAAATCAAGAATAAGATGGCTCCTCAAAATGCAAAGGCAAAGTCCAAAGGAAAAGGTAAGAATTATTGAGTGCTCAAAAATCAAAATTTGTAACAACCCAAACCTAGGTTCATGTTTCAAATGTAGAAAAGTATTAGATTTCTAAAACTTTTTGATGTATCTCATGAGTATGCATATGGTTTTGTAAAGCTTGTGCACAATTTTTAATTTTTGATGTTTGTAATAATGTTTGCTTTGAAATTTCACAATTTTAACTTGAATTCAAGTTTCTTTTTGATTCCAGAAAAATGTGTGTATAAAAGTTTATAAAAATAATTTATTAAAATACTAGATTATTTATCATTAATTAATATAATTTTTCACAAATTTTTGGAAGTCAAATTGACTTCACCAAAATACAAACCAAACCTTTAATGCAGATTTGAAAAGGAAATTATTTTAGATAAATAAAGTGTTAAAAGTGCTTGAAATAATTTTTTCTAAGTTCTATTTCAATCTCAGAGCACTCACAAAAATTTTCAAAATTTTTAGAATTTAATTACTATTTTAAACTGCTTAGTCAAACTACTTGTATTTTGGTCAACACTAAATCCAAACTCAAACCCTAACCCGACCGGACCGAGTCAACTTGACTCGATTGCACTGCCTAAACGTAGACCCGAGTTTGACTCGGATTCAACTGCTCAGCAGCGCCGCTTTCCTTCAGTCGCTGGCAAGTCGGGCACGCAAGTCAGTCCCGTCGTCCTCCTCGCGCCGCTTAACCGAGCGCGCTGTCGATGCGCATGCGTGCCACGGCATCCTCGCCCGCCACCTCATTCTCTCGTGTCCAGCTATGAAGTGATGTCGGGACTTCACGAAGCTCCTAAGCCAAGTCTCTTTCTCCCTCTCGCTCCCTTTCACTCTTTGCGACTCAGTTTTTGGTTGGTTTCGGCCGAGGAAGAAGAGGCTGAGCTAGCGCTCACCTCGGTGCCGCCCTCAAGTCCATGACTCCTCCACCGGGTTCCTCTCTCGGTGTCGTGCTCATTTTTGCTTGTCCGGGACCTTGACGACCGCGGAGTCGTTGGGAACGCTATCGTCGTTCTTAACTCCGGCGGCCACGACCCTTTATCTCGTCAACATTTGGTGAGTTCTTCTCCTCGACGTTTTGACCATTAAGATCGCAATATCCCGTAGTGTTTACTGGTGTGTTTAATTTGATGTTGGAGCAACACTGAGGGAGTGCGACTTCCTCTTCTTCAGCAACGGTGAAGCGCCGGCGCCTCGGTTCCCACCACCACTGACCTCCTTCAGCGTTATCGATGAGTGTTCCGTGTTCCTGGAGACGAGGCGACACCGACGCGTACCTCCCCAAGCCTCCTCATGGTCCGTAGCAACTTGTCCTCGAGCACCACTCCGTCGGCTCGCTTTCGACCATCGCGAGCTCAACGTCGTCAACCTTCGGTCTCCGCGTCACCTCGAGCGAGTTCATGACGTTGTTGTGCACCCGGTGGAGCCACTCCCAATCCCAGAGCTCCACTACTTCGCTGGATCCCCTTCTTCACACACACACGGCGAAGCTCCGGTGAACTACTGGTGGGTTAAGTAATAACCCCCTCATTAGGGTTGATTATCCTTTTAACTGTATCTTTGACATGTGGACCCCACCGGGGATAAACACGTTTAGAAATTTAAATCACCCCATTTAAACTCTCTAAGTCATTGACATGTGGGCCCGTATGGCCAGCTATTTGATGGTGTAAATTTGTGAAGTACATCTTCTCTTACGGGAAGCGCATTTCTTTAATGCTTAGATCGAATTTACGTTTTGGAAAACCGAAGATGTATTCTCGTGAATACGCCTTTGACGTCACTTCGGCTGAGACCGATCAGAGTTGACCTAGTCAAGTCTTGACCTTAGGCCCCACCTGTCTTTCTCTGTGGCTAGCTGAGTGTGAGTGTTAAAAGTATTTAATGCATTTAATTTTTTGAAAAGATTTATTATTGCACTGAACATTCAAATAACTTAGAAAATTCATAACTAATTCAATTTAACTCCAAATTGAATGAAACCAATTTTGTTGGTTGTCATTTTTAGTGTAATTTTAATTGGAATAAATTTCAAGTATGTTTATCCTCCAGAAAATTTTGGATTCAAATTAATGTCTAAAAGGAATTGTTTTACACTTGAAAAATGATTAAACTTCAAAAATTCATAAGTATTTCATCTTAACTCCAAATTGAGTGAATTTAATTTTCTTAATTTTCATTTTTACTGTATTGTAACTTGGAATAAAGTTGAGACATGTTTCTGTTACAAAAAAATTTGATACTTGTATTATTTGTACATTAATGTCTTTAACTTGGGGGAATTCTTAGAAAATCCATATGAACTCCTTTTGGACTAAATTTTTTATCTAAATTCTTATAAAATCATACTCAAACTGCTGTGTTAGTTTCATGTGTCTTTATGAATTTGAATTTTTGGTTATTTTCGATGTTGTTCGTTCTTATCCGCTCTTCTCGTTCAATTGATAGATTTCGACAATTCAGGTAGTTATGAGAGTGATCCGCAGTAGCAAGATGACTGTCTCCAACAAGGCAAGCAGCCCTCCTTTGATCATGTTGATCCCATTACTTTCAAATTCTGTTATCTTATTTGCAAAGTGTATGTATGCATGCTCTATGTTGATGTTAAATTCCCGCTCGAGTAGTCAATCCTTAATAGATGCATGAAATATAGATAAATATCCATCCTTTACCACTGAGCCTAGGTTTATATCCCCTATGATTTAGAGCTCAATGGATGGGCTATAGTCACTTTATATTTAGTATGCGAGTTGATGTCGCTTAGCAATGCTTAGAACGGTAGTTTGGGGATCATCATTTTGGCGATGGTCATTATATCAACATTTTAAGTACTTGGGTCAGGTTACCTATAGGCTTTACCGATGACTTTGACACAATGTATGGGTTTCTATCCATACGGGTGGCTCGTAGTTAATACATTATATTGGAAACATCCCGTAGGACTTAGCCTTGTCAGCATACCTAAGGAAGTGTGCTTCATAGCTTGCGAAAAGGCGGTCTAACATGTGGGTAAAGTTATACACCCCTATAGGGTTTAATATATTCAAATAGCCAAGTCCTTGGTTATGGACACGCTTGGGGAAGTCTTTCAAAAGTTAGACTATGACATTTTGATAAAAATTGAAATCGGGTGGTACGAATGGGCATTCGTGCTATTGTTGTGGTGATTGTTGGGAAGTCACCTCTAGGATATTAATTATGTTTATAATTGTTGTCTCGCTGTTATTTGAACAATTAAAACCGGATTTGATAAAGTGCCTTTCAATCGATTACATTATTACAAATAAAATGTCGCTTTATGCTGAAAATGAGCCCTACAGCCTTCTCCCTTGAATAAGCTTACATGTAGCTATTTATAGGTTTGTTAATTGTAAGTCTTGTGAGTACAATTCTGTATTCAGTTGCATTGTTTACTTGCTACAAAGGAAGTTGACCCCCAAGGGGTTAACTATTGTGAGACAGAAATCATCTCTAACGACTAGCTCAGCGTTTCAGGTCAGTTGCCTTGTGGGTAAGTATAACATCCCAATTTTCTAAGTCATAAAAATCCTTTGATTAGTTAGTAGGGAGAAAATTTACCATTTGGTTTATATTTTAATTTCATTCCAACATGAACTATTGTCAAAATATTTTATTTGGGTTCTATGTGCTTAGATATATTTTTTAGATTTTCCTGGAATTGTTTTGAGTTCATTTGCTATTTTCTATTGCTTATTTGAATTCTCGGTATTTTATAAAATAGAAAACTAATTAAAAATCTTAGAGATCCTCTTGGGCAGAAAGCCAACCCAAACCCTTCCTCAGCCCAGCCCGCTTGGCCTACCACTCCGCGACAGCTCACTCGCCCGCGCGCGTCGCACCCGCCACTGACGCGTGGGCCCACACCTCAGTCCCACTGCTAGGTGGACCCGCACCTTAGTCCCACTATTAGGTGGACACGCCGAGTCTTCATCCTCCTCGCGTCGTCTTCATCGCGCCCGAGCCGTCCGCCATTGCTGAGCTTCGAGGTCGCGTATGACAACAGGACTTTTCTATCTAAAACCTCCCGGATTTCTTTGCCAAATCTTATCTTCTATCCTTTCGCGTCCGTATCTGTTTGCAATCAGGATCGTAACGAACCCTATCTCCAATTTCAAAAGAATCTTAAAATATCCCAAATTGGGGATTTGTTATCTAGACTCGATCTCGGGGTATAAATAGGTCCCCAGGGTTTTCCCGGTCACCCTCACCCCAAATCCCACCTCAATTGCGCCCCAGGAACCCTAGAACGACCGCGTTTGCCAGATTAGGCTTTCAAAGTCGAAACCCTAAAGCTTCAATTCCTCTGCCGCCGGTGACGTTTCACCTCCGTGGACCACACCATCGTCATCCACGTTGCTCAGGCTACATTAGCACCATGTCAGCGCCCCGCGTGCGTGTCGTCCTATGTGGCACCGTGTCAGCGCCACGTGTGCGCATACGTGGTGGTCCAACCCAGCCCAGATCCAATGGCTCGGTGGGCTTAGCCCACCGTGAGCTGTGCCCTTGACGTGTGGGTTCTGCATGTCAGGATTTCCTTTTTATTCTTTTATTTTTGAAATTCTGAGGGCTGACGTCAACATGCACAATAATCCGATTTTTCTGTTGAAAAATAATTCAAAAATTCTAATAATTCATTTTTAGGTTATTTCTTTAGATTCAAACTTCCAAAGCCCATATCTTTTGCATCTGAACTCCGATTGAGCCCATTCAAATTTCTAAATTCATCTAAATTTGAGATATATTTATCTGAGATTTTTATTTAATTTTTGGAGTTGGTTTTATTCTCTCTTATTTGTTTCATTTGTGAGTAGACATCAATACTTTGGAAGATTTTGGAGAAGGAGTCCAACTAGACCAAGACCAGTACCTAGATCTATTCCAAGGCAAGTCATACCTTTGATCATGTTGAATTCCAGTTTTCAAAAGTACTCCATTTCAAAATATTGCATTCTACTTTAAGTATATATTTAAATGCTTTTGGGTTTAGTTATTAATCCGATTTGTTATGTCCACCTTGTCTATTGCTATGCCATGATCTTTTGTCACCCTAGATTGGTTCATTATATAGTTGGTATTACTATAGCACCAATGTGGGTTGGTTACATATGATTAGATTACTTAGCCATGCAATAAGTCATCATTTTATGTAAGTTGTAATTACAAACTTGACTAAGTGACTATAGAACTATGTGATAAAACTGTGTGTACTATGCACTATTAAGTGTTGATGGCATATGTTGCACTTAACCAACAGGATGGGAAACGATTTGGACTGAGGCAAGTGGGTGAACTGTGTGCTAAGGTGGAACTATGTGAATGGGAATATTAATATGTGTGTCATAGTTAGAATTTGAAAGTCTTGCCTTGGTCAATTAAGGACTTAACTTTGTGCGCCATTGAACTGAGACTTACTGTACGACCACATGCTTAGTATGGGATGGGCCAAACTTAGTAAGTTATGGATTCTTGGCATTGATTATTCAGGCTGTAGGTTAGGTTCTGTGTAAGGGTGGAGGTGTGGACTACCAGGTAGTTGCATCGCGGGACGGTTCGCCGCTTCCCTGTCCAATTGTGTGTGTGATGCTAAACCTCTATGTTTGGGTTGGTATTATGGGAAAACACACTGAGAGTGTCAATGTTGAGAAGAAGTTTTGGAAAATTTTTGTTATGATTAGTGCTTGCAACACTGATCGTATCGTGTGGGTAAAGTTTACAACCTCTGCAGAGTGTTAATCAATCTATTTGAATAGCCGCATCCACGGTCATGGACATGCTCGAGGATTTCACACAAGGGGTAGATTTTCATAAAACCTTGAGAAGGGATAGCTGTGTGATATAAGTTATATGGTTGTGTGAATTAAACTGGTTAGCTTTGTGTCCATTGTGAAAAACAAACTGTTAAATTATTATTATTTATTTGTTTTGAATTATGCTTTTGTTGGACCGGAAAGGCGACTAGAGGGGGGTGAATAGGAGCACGCTCAACTTTTTCACAAACGATCGGATTCAATACGATGTTTACTCCAATAGCTATGAAAGCTATGAAGATCAATCAACAAGCACAGTGGAAGACTTGTATTGAATCCAATCAAAACCCCGAAGTAAAATCAACAAAAACTCAAATAACAGAGTCTCGGGCGGTCTGACCTCTCAGAAATCGGTCTGACCTCTGGAATCGGTCTGACCTCTCAATACATGGGTGGTCTGACCTCTCAAAAATCGGTCTGACCTTTGGAATCAGTCTGACCTCTCAATACATGGGCGGTCTGACCTCTAGTTCAATGAACAGTAAAATCAGCCCGAAAACCGAAACTAAAATCGGTCTAACTTTTGATCTACTTGGCCAAACTTGACCAAATTTGGAACACACCTTCCTAAGGATATTACGAACCTATTCCAAGCAACTATTGAGTAGATCCACATCAAAGTTTTGACCTTTTTCCATTTTACCGAAGGAGGGTTAAAAACCGAGCAAAAACGAAAACTTGATCTAGAGGCTTGCTCGTGGGTGATTGATGATCAAGATGATCCTAGATGTATTCCCACATGTCACAGCAAGCTAGATCAAGAGAAGAAACCAAGCCAAAAGCTCTCAAGAGCAAAACCCCCGAAAATCACCCTTTCTTTCACCAAAACCGGGCAAAAACGAAAACTTGATCCAACAACTTGCTCGTGGGTGGATGATGATCAAGATGACCTTAGAAGGGTTCCCACATATCCCAGCAAGCAGGATCAAGAAGAAAAACCAAGTAAAAACTCCCGGATCAAAGAAAGCCCCAAAATCACAAATAGAGAGGATGAACACAAAGAGATACAATTTGTGAAATCTTTCCTTGGATTGATTAGATAGATGGATGATTGATGTTTACAGCCACTCCCACATGGAGGACAAAGCTCTATCCAAGAGCACACACTCAATCCATCCCTAGAACCCTAACTCTCCACCTTTCTCCCCAAAACCCTAAAACACAAAATAGGGCTATCAAATGAGTGAGTTAAGGAGGTGCTGGCCAGCACCCTCCTCTATTTATAGTGGAGGCTAGATTCTAGGGAATATTCCATTAGGGCACCCATTAAACCCTAACACACAATGGGTTAACACACGCACGCATTTTAAAGCGCCGTCTTCATCATCGATTGACCTAAACCGCTTCAACATGCGCTGACCCGCGCCGCGGTTTAGCCAAAAGTCACCAAGGCGGTATTTGGTGAAATTACCAAAATACCCCTGTCTCGATCTTTCTCCAAAAGACCAAGTCCAATCCTGGTGAAGCAATCGCCTGCTTCGCCACATGTAGGTTGATCAATGCCTCCACGTCGTCAAGTCTCTCCCGTCCGGATCCCACCGGCACCACTGAGCACTTGCAACGACTCCCACGCCGCTTGATCCAACCAGTCGCACCGAACTGCCCGTTCGGTCATCCATGTCCATCCTGCGCCCCGCTTGAGTCCTCTGACCTCACCCGGCATCCACGATCGCTCTTGACCTCAGCTCTCCAAGCTTAGTCCCGATCCTCCTCGCCGTTGACCGTCATAGACCTGCAAGCCACATGCACAGCAATAGACTAGCAAACACGAATTCGGGAACAAGTTCTTCACAACTTGACCCACGTTAGCCAAAACATGCATCATGCAACACATATGCACTGATGAAACATGAACTGGACCTAACAAGCAAACATCGCCGCCACACGGGCCGACGAATAAGTCAAAGCGGTCGACCGCCACCCTTGGGCGGTCCGGCCGCTCCTGGCGGTCCGGCCACACCAAAGGCGATCGACCGCCACCCAAGACTTAGCCAAATTCCAACTTGAAATCCGCAAGCTCTGGAAATTTCAAACGAATAGAACTTTTGCCTGGAGGCTCCAAAAATTATGGGACCAAGAGTAGTAGAACCTCCTCTCTTGCCTACACCCTCTATTTTTGGCCCAGCTCAAAAATCCTGACCACTTACATGGCGGTCGACCGCTCGGCGGTGGCGGTCGAACCGCCCTGTGGCCGGTCGGACGCTGCCACGGCGGTCGGACCGCGACCACTCACAAGCAAAACAGTCCGAGACAAGACCGGTCTGACCGCCACCATGGCCGGTCAGACCGCCTGAGACCAGACAGCACAAACACTTCTCCGAAAACGTGTGTTTTCGCAAACCCTCAACGCAATTGCCAATTGTCTCATCATCCTAAGATCGTGCGCATATCCCCATGATATCCACAACTTTCAATCTATTATTTGTATTCAATTGTAAATATTGCTTTTATGCAAAAGAACCACATAAGTCATTTCCTTTGGAATAAGCCTACATCTATAAATCGCATTCTATGGTATGTATTGCGAGTACGATTGTGTACTCATACTTGCTACAAACAAATCTACAGAAGAGGGGGAGTCATTGCCTGCCATCGAGGAGGAGTTCGTTGAAGGTGCTGATCGTTAGGGTCTTGATCCCAGTTGATTGTCTGTGGTGAATTGATGGGATCTTCATTGAAGTTACTTTGTTCTGCTGCTATTTTATTCTCTATTAGACTTGCGTGGCATAATAAGTGTAAACTCGACCATAAGGTCAAAACTACTATTTGTTATTCAAATGACCTATTTATGCTATTAATCGCTTGTGTGGATCGATATTCATCTATGTTGCCATTGTGTGCACTAGCGTGATCCTGGACTAGTGCATTATACACAGAGGGTCCAGAATTGCATTTTTGGGTCCCGATAGAGGTGGTATGAGAGCCATACTGGCTGTAGGTCTTGACCTTAGTTAGATCAGCCTTTTGTAGAGTATCCAAACTATTTTCTAAAGTAAAAATTAACTTGTAAGATTAATCAATTGGTTAACTCCTCTCATATCTCTCTTGACTTAACTATCGCTAGAATTTTTCCTTTCCCCGCTATTTTAAGTTGTTTTTACCCTTCGTCTGTCTTGTCAGATGCCTCTTCTTCAGAGCTACGGTGAACGCAAGGGAGGACTTGCTGCTGAACTCTGGAAACTGCTGCAAGTACTTGAAGGCTTCGACCGCCCGATGTACCGTGAAAGCAACTGGGTCGTGAATGGCTGAGATCGTGGAGTGCTTTACCGTTTGACGATCTACGCCAGGAGGAACACTAAGGCAAGCAAGCCTATGAACATTTCTGTCAAAAGTATCAACTTCACGGAGGGAGTCTAGGAGTCGTCACACCTTGCCATCCTCAAGATTTCCAACATCTACGAGCGTGAGCTGAAGGACACCGTCTTCTGCTACCATCCCCGTGCCTCCGCAGTGGATCTTCTAGCCTGCTATCTGTTCACGGATGGAGAAGGCAATGCCATAGTGGTGCATCTTGCTTAGTTCGCCGCTGCCTAGGAGGAGTCATTTGAGTCAGCCTCCACAGAGATGGAGTGCGCCGATGAGACCCTGCAGATAGCAGAAGAAAGGATCGCAGTACTGGAGGAAGCCCTCTACGGCCAACATGAGCATGAGGAGGATCAAGAAGAGGGAGACCCAGAAGAACCAGAGGAGGATCCCGAAGAAGATCCAGAAGAAGGCCCTGAAGATCAAGAAGAAGCCGCAGAGCCAGAGGAGCCAGCTAAGCCTGCTACACTAGGGATGCCTATTCCTGCTGCACCAGTTCTGAGGCATCAGGACCAGTTTGCCAGGATGCCAGCTCACTTCCAAGTCTACAGCAGTGGGAGCACCACCGAGGTTGTGGAGGCTACCTTAGTGATTGAGTTCACTAGAGTTTAAGCTTAAGTTTAGGCTCAGCCAGTTTCAGTTTAGAAGTATCAACTTTTAGGCAGTAGTTTGTGTGCTTAGGTTTGTTGTTTTCTTTTGTGTGCGAGTATGAGCTGCAAAGGCCCTTAGGCATTTGTTGTAGCCATACTAAGATCCCTATCAATAAAGGTATTTCAGTTGAATTTTCTTGAAGCTGTGTTTGTTGGGTTTAACCTACCCCCTGCCTAGTTCCTAACTCACCTTGTGATTGCTACCTTAACCAACCCATGGAGATTCACTAGATGGTTCAGACTCGTCATGCCGCTGCAAGTGGTTCAGGAGCTAGTAGTTCAGATGGGACTGAGCAGACCCCAGGAGGAGCCATTCCGCCGCAAGCACCCCCAATTGACTTACAGAATTTTGGAGCTTTCATGGCAGCCCAAACACAGATAATGTACACGATGATGAATCAAATGTAGGCTATGAGCAATCAAAACAACAAAAATCACCACAACGGATCCCTAGTCGCCCATGGTCATCATGGACCATCTAAGCTTGTGGAGTTCATGAGAACTCACCCACCCACTTTCTCTAGGAATGTTTCACTAGTGGAAGCCGATGATTGGCTTCGTGTCATTGAGAGAAAGTTGTTGATCACCCAATGCAGCGACCACGAGAAGGTCCTATACGCCACCCATTAGATGGAAGACATCACTGCCAAGTGGTGGGGGAACTTCTGCGCTACGCATAGACACCGCAAAACATTACTTGGGAAGAGTTTTCTACAGCCTTCCGTTAGTACCATGTGCTAGAATGGATAATTGACCTGAAGAAGGATGAGTTCCGCGCTCTCAAGCAAGGAGCTATGTTAGTGACTGACTATCTCAACACGTTTTCTCAGCTAGCTCGCTATGCTGTAGAGGATGTCACCACTGACAAGGCTCGCTAGAGTCATTTCCTAAAGGGACAGAATTCTGGATTACAAGTCAGCTTGATCGCCTACACCTTTCTAGATTTTCAGGAGTTGGTTAATAAAGCTTTGGTTCTGGAGGACAAGCGCAAGGAACTGGAGGATAACCGTAAGGGAAGAATGGC
This sequence comes from Ampelocalamus luodianensis, assembly GCA_036346255.1. Classification (NCBI taxonomy): domain Eukaryota; kingdom Viridiplantae; phylum Streptophyta; class Magnoliopsida; order Poales; family Poaceae; genus Ampelocalamus; species Ampelocalamus luodianensis. Next base: position 31,058,541 of record CM070635.1, on the reverse strand, counting down.
CCAGCAAGGAAGTCACTAGCCCTAGCAGAAGACAAGGACAGCTCTGCCATAGTTCAATCATTTTTGCCACAAAATTCTTTCACAGCACCTGCACCAACTTCAGCATCTTGTCCAGCTACTCAGAATTTTCTCAACCCTACACCAGTTAACCCCAACCAAGGAGCAACCAACAGAATGGACCAAGAGTCTGTTATTCCTACCGTCAGCTAGGACATTTCGCCAACCAATGCCCTTAGAAGGAAACAGTAACTCCAGTACGCTTCAACCTGGGAGCTACACCCGCCAAGACGCCAGCACAGAGCAACCAGCAAGGATTTTCTCAAGCTACCGGCCAATCCGAAGGAGCACCGCAGTCGGTGGTCAGAGGCCGTGTCAACCATGTCACTCTTGAAGGAGCCCAGGAAGCACCGGACGTCGTACTAGGCAAGTTTCTGGTAAACTCAGTACTTGCATCAATTTTGTTTGATTCTGGAGCTTCGCATTCGTTTGTTTCTGGAGTTTTTGCAACCAAGAATAACTTGGAAGTTATGCACCTTAAGCATACTCTGTTAGTCCAGTCGCCTGGAGCAGAGCTAAGTTCTAAAGTGGGATGTTTATGAGCTAAGTTACTCATAGCTATAGTTGAGTTTCTAGCCAACCTAATTGTTCTAGACATCCATACCCTAGATGTCATTCTTTGCATAGATTGGTTATCAAAGCATAAAGCCGTGTTAGATTATGGTCGAAAAGCCGTAACAATTGAAGATACCAATAGAAAGAAAGTGGAATTCTTAGCTATCTCCGTTTGTAATGGACATCTGTTGGTCAACAATTTGAAGACCATTTCTTTGGAAGATGTACCTATTGTTAGAGAATATCCAGATGTGTTTCCAGAAGAGTTACCAGAAATGCCACCAGACCGTGACATCAAGTTTGTCATCGATCTCGTGCTAGGAACGGCACCAATCTCTAAGAGACCCTATCGGATGCCAGCCGATGAGCTAGTGGAAATGAACAAGCAGATTGAAGAACTCCTCGAGAAAGGTTTTGTGAGACCTAGTTCGTCGCCATAGGGAGCGCTAGTTTTGTTTGTCAAAAAGAAAGATGGGAGCATGAGAATGTGTATCGATTACCATTCTCTCAATGAAGTCACCATCAAGAATAAGTATCCACTTCCCCGAATTGATGACCTGTTTGATCAGATGAAAGGAGTCGGAGTGTTCTCAAAGATCGACCTGCGATCAGGTTACCATCAGTTGAAGATCTGTCCGAAGGATATCCCGAAGACCGCTTTCTCAATGCGGTATAGACATTATGAGTTCTTAGTCATGTCCTTTGGTCTGACTAATGCTCCTTCATACTTCATGAACATGATGAATAAAGTATTCATGGAATATCTGGACAAGTTCGTAGTTGTGTTCATCAATGATATTTTGGTTTACTACAAGTCGGAGGAAGAACACGCCGAACACCTGAGGTTAATACTGGAAAAACTCATAGAGCATCAGTTGTATGCTAAGTTCAGTAAGTGTGACTTCTAGAAGAAGGAAGTTGATTTTCTGGGTCATGTGATGACAGCCGAGGGAGTAGCAGTTGACCCTGGTAAAGTCAAAGCAGTGTTACATTGGGAGTAGTCCAAGACAGTAACTCAGATTCGCAGTTCCTTGGAAATGGCAGGGTACTATCGCCGTTTCATCGAATGATTCTCAACGATTGCTAAGCCTCTTACGTTGTTGTTGAAGAAAAAGAAAAAGATCACTTGGACCCCAACTTGTGAAGAAAGTTTTCAGGAGTTGAAGAAGCGTTTGGCATCAGCCCCAGTGCTCGTTCTGCCAGATATTCGGAAAGATTTTGATATCTACTGTGATGCTTCATGTAATTGGGATGTGTCCTGATGCAAAAAGGAAGAGTTGTCGCTTATGCATCAAGGCAATTAAGACCTTATGAGAAGAATTATTCTACCCATGATTAGGAATTAGCTGTCGTAGTGCATGCTTTAAAGATTTAGCGTCATTGCCTCATTGGTAACCGCTGTGAAGTCTACACAGATCATAAAAGCCTGAAGTATATCTTCTCTCAGTCAGATTTGAACATGAGGCAGAGAAGATGATTGGAATTAATAAAGGACTATAATCTTATAATCCTCAACTATCCTGGAAAGACCAATGTAGTCGCAGATGCTTTAAGTCGTAAGAGCTACTATAATACTCTGGAGGTAATGGAGAGTTGCCCAGAACTTTATGAAGAGTTTTAGAAGCTGGAGCTAGAAGTGGTAACTGAAGGTTTTGTGGCCAGTTTGGAATTGCAGTCTACTTTGGAGAAGCAGATTCGTGAAGCTCAACCGAATGACCCAAAAATTTCAGACATCAAGAAGAAGATATCAGAAGGAAAATTCAAAGATTTCACCAAGGATGACCAAGGTATTATGTGGATAAATGGATGTATCTGTGACAGATGTTGATGGTTTAAGATAGCTAACCTTAAAGGAAGCTCATGATTTGAAGTATTCGATTCACCCTGGAAGTATCAAGATGTACCAGGATGTTAAAAGTAAATTTTGGTAGCCTAATTTGAAGTGAGAAGTCACAGAATTTGTTGCCTTGTGCGATGTATGTCAGAAAGTAAAGGGAGAACATCAAAGACCAGTAGGTTTGTTACGACCGCTGAAGATCCCAGAGTGGAAGTGGAAAGAGGTCGGAATGGATTTCATTACCAGTTTACCCAGGACTCAATCGGGTTACGATTCGATTTGGGTAATAGTTGATCGTTCGACTAAAGTTGCCTATTTCTTGCCAGTCAAAATGTCGGGACCCCGAGTAAAAAATCCCCGGGACCCTCTATGCATTCTGAACTAGTCCCAGATCAGTAGCTAGCTCACACAGTCACAACATTGATGTAATCATTTCCATACAACAAGCTAAAGATGGAGCACACAAATTAATATTAATAGCAAAAGACCTTACGGTCAAGGTTATTACAAGGTTGCCACGCAGGGCTTTACACAAAAGAAACTTGCAGCGGAACCAAAATAAGTCACAATGGCCATCTGACATGCCCATAGGCAATCGAGTGCAGGACGTCCCTAGTTCGCAAGGTCTTCGTAGAACTCCTCTTCATAGAACTCTGGGTTCTTTGGTTCCCCCTCCTCTACTGATCAAACATAGGGCTCAAAGCCGTAAGTACTTTGAATGTACTCAGCAATTCGCAGGCAAGAATGCAACTAATATTCATGCAAGGCTTGACAATGATAGCATTATGGTTAATTTACAGAAAGCAGTATTGATAACAAATACAATAAGTAGATTACAAGGCACAAGTTGAAAGAGTAATACATAAGTAAACGGGTTCTTTGAAAATAGCATGTGAGCACCCTGCTCACTCTCCGGACCACTCATGGTCACCCACGACCACTCCTGATCCACTCACGACCACCCTTGGTCGTTCACGACCACTCCTTTTTAACAAATCTACCCCTCGTGACAAATCACCAAGCATTGTCTATAACCGGGGACACGGCTATTTGAATAGTTTTACACTCTGCAGAGGTTGTACACTTGACCCACAAGAGATAATCCCCTAATATACCACACGTTTCCTTTAACGTGTGAATCAAGGTGAGACTATCACAGGGCTCTTTCAAAGCTTCGTTTTGACTCGGTTCTGCCTGCTAAGGTTTCGCCTTCCTGGCCCCTTCTTACACCATGTGAATCAACACACACCACCACGACAGAACTGACTCAAAATATTGCTAAATTGTTTACCCTATCCACCCCATAATAGACTTCTGGTTGCACGGTAAGGCTCAGATCAATGGCGTACAAAGTTAAGTCCTTAGTGGCAGCTCAGGCGAAACATCCTCATCCCAAAGTGCTTCCTGCACCCCCTTTACTGCACAATCATTCGCCTGAGTAAGAAATTATTTTCGTTCAACCCGGCCAAGTGACAACCCTTGCCATGGCACAACAAGTTTTAACAACAGTGGCATCGCACCACAATCGACACAACTGTGATCTCACACCACAGTTGCACAACAGTGGCATCGCACCACGATTCCATATCTCATTAGTCAAATTTACAATCTTTGAGTAAGTGATCAAGTATCCAGTGCAAACTAAGCATGTCTAAGCATAGACGATACCCAGGTTGGTATACCAATGATGTCCAACTAAAAATTACCCAACCTATGATGTCCAAGGGAATTTGTCAACATGTCGAACCAAATTATTTAAGGAGTCATATTATCAAGTAAGTGTTTAGCTATCTCCCAAACTATTTTTATACAACTAGCCATGCATGTTGATACAAAATAACATAGTTTTATAAACTGGGTTCAACATGATCAAATGTCTATGACTTGCCTTCATTGAAGAGTTGGAAAGCTTCGGTTGAGGTTGTCGGGTCCACGAACTCTTCAGAGAAGTCGGAATCTACACGTGCGAACAAAGCCAAATAAGAAAACAAAGCTTAAAAAAACTCCAATGAACACACCAAACCAAAGCCAAAAGAAAGATACTAAAGTAAGGTGAAGACAGAAAGGTAAACTACTCAAGCTGGAGCTTGAACAAAGGGGATCGAGAGTGAGAGAGTGAAAGAGAGAGCTGGAAAGCTGAGTGGAAACAAAAGGGCTAAGAGACTCCCTGGTGCCCTATTTGTAGAGGAAGGAGAATGACCGGGTGACAAGATGGGCGGTGGGATTTGCGACGGCGAGGCATGGGCTCGCTGTCGGCAGGACAGTGAGGCTCAGCGGAGGCAACGACATTTAATGCGCACTTCACTGCAGACCAACACGTCGCATTTAACGCGCACGTTGCTACAGAGGAGAACATGGGTGAATAGAAAAAAATGAACAGGGGGCTGACTGATGGGGCCAGCCATGACCAAGGGGGTGGTCATGACCACAAAGGGGGAGGTCTTGGAGGAGGTCCTGAGGAGGAGGTCCTGAGGAGGTCCAAGGGAGGAGGTCCAAAGGAGGAGATCCTGAGGAGGGGGTCCTAAGGAGGAGGTTCTACGAAGGAGGAGGTCCTATGAAGGAGGAGGTCCAAAGGTGAAGGTCCAAAGGAGGAGGCCCTACGAAGGAGGAGGTCATGACTACGAGGGTGGTCTTGACCAGGAGGGTGGTCTTTGAAAAAGGGAAGTTGCGACCAAAGAGGGCCGTCTTCTGAAAAAGGGCGGTTGCGACCGAGAGGGTCATCTTTGCACAAAGGGCAGTTGCAACCGAGAGGTTCGTCTTTGCAAAAAGGGCGGTCACGACCGAGTGGATCGTCTTTGCAAAAAGGGCAGTCGTGACCGAGAGGGTCGTCTTTGCAAAATGGGAGTCACGACCCAAGAGGGTCATCTTTGCAAAAGGGGAGTCGCGACCAAAGAGGGTGGTCTAGGGGATGAAGGTCGTTCGATTCTGATCGGACAACTCACAAGGATTGAGAACGTTCGGACTGGGCGAACGCGCAAACGAGATTGGACCGTTCAAACATGGTCGTACGACTTGCAAGGATTGGGACGTTCAGACTGGGCGAACGTCCAAACAAGATCGAGTCCCTCAAACACAATCGAACGGGTTGCAAGGATTGGGACGTTCGAACTGGGCGAACGTCCAAACAAGATCGAGCCGCTCAAACACAATTAGACGACTCGCAAAGATTGGGACGTTCGGACTGGGCGAACGTCCAAACAAGATCGAGCCGCTCAAATACAATCGGACGGCTCGCAAGGATTGAAGGCGCGGGCGCACAGGAAGGAGGAACGGACAGAGAAAAGAGGATCCCAAACCAGAGAACTCCAATAAACTCCAAACAAACTAAGCTTTGAATTAGTTGAAGTTTGATTAATTCATATTAAATCACTTTCAACTTCAAAAATCTCCAAGTTAAGCTTGAGCAAAACAACGAAATCAAATGGTTATATTTATTTTGAAAATTTTCAAAAAAGGCCTGAAAATTGGGATGTTACACAAAACCACTTACTCAGAAGATCGCCTTGCAGAGCTGTATATGTCAAGAATTATCAGTTTGCATGGTGTGCCTAAGAAGACAGTGTCAGATCGAGGATCTCAATTCACCTCGCGTTTCTAGCAAAGTTTGCATGAAGCCTTAGGGACCCATCAGAATTTCAGTACTGCGTATCATCCTCAGACAAATGGGTAGACTGAAAGAGTTAATCAGATATTGGAGGATATGTTGAGAGCTTGTGCTCTAACTAATGCTACCAGTTGGGATAAGAGTTTGCTGTATGCGGAATTCTCGTACAACAACAGTTATCAAGCCAGTCTGCAAATGTCACCATTTGAAGCTTTGTATGGTCGTGCCTGCAGGACCCCTCTGAATTGGTCAGAAATAGCTGAACGTTTGGTATTCGGGCCATATATTATTCAAGAGGCAGAAGGACAAGTGGCCATGATCAAATAAAGATTAAAGATAGCTCAGTCCAGGCAGAAGAGCTATGCTGACAACCGTCGTCGTGATCTCAGCTTCGAACCTTAGGATTTTGTGTATCTTCGAGTTACCCCACTCAGAGGTGTAAAAAGATTTGATGCCAAAGGGAAGCTTGCCTTGAGGTATATTGGTCCATTCAAGATTTTGGAATGCCGTGGAGAAGTTGCCTATCAGTTGGAGCTACCGCAGTCGTTAGCAGGAGTGCATGATGTCTTTCATCTCTCGCAGCTGAAAAAGTGTCTTCGTGTGCCAGAAGAACAAGCCCCTTTGGATTCAATTGAGTTGAAAGAGGATCTCACTTACAAGGAGCAGCCAATCAAGATTTTGGATGTCGCAGAGCGTTGCACGAAAAGCAAGGCTATTCATCTTTGTAAAGTTCAGTAGAGCAACCACTCAGAAGGAGAAGCGACGTGGGAGCGTGAAGAAGAGCTGAAAGCCGAGTTTCCTAGCTTTTCCTCTAGCTAGCCTGAATCTCAGGGTCAAGATTCCTTTAGGGGGGGAGGTTTGTAACATCCCAATTTTTTTAGTCTTAAAAATCCTTTGATTAGTTAGTAGGAAGAAAATTCACCATTTGGTTTTTATTTGAATTTAATTCAAAAGCTTAATATGGACTTTTACTATCAAAACAATTTAATGTGAATAATTCCAACATGAACTATTGTCAAAACTATTTTATTTGGGTTCTATGTGCTCAGATATATTTTCTAGATTTTTCTAGAAATTTTCTGAGTTTATTTGCTATTTTTGTTGCTTATTTGAATTCTCGGTATTTTATAAAATATAAAACTAATTAAAAATCTCGAAAATCCTCTTGGGCCGAAAGACAACCCAAATCCTTCCCCGCCCCAGTCTGCTCGGCTTGCAACTCCGCGCCAGCCCACTTGCCCGCGTCCGTCGCACCCACCACTGACGCGTGGGCCCGCACCTCAGTCCCACTACTAGGTGGACCCGCTGAGTCTTCGTCCTCCTCGCGTCGTCTTCGTTGCGCCCGAGCCATCCGCCATTGCTGAGCTTCAGGTCGCGTATGACAACAGGACTTTCCTATCTCAAACCTCCCAGATTTCTTCGCCAAATCTTATCTCCTATCCTTTCGTGTTTGTATCTGCATGCAATCGGGATCGGAACGAAGTTTATCTCCAATTTAAAAAGAATCCAAAAATATCCCAAATTGGGGATTCCTTATCTGGACTTAATCTCGAGGTATAAATAGGTCCCCAGGGTTCGCCCGATCGCCCTCACCCCGAATCCCACCTCAATTGTGCCCCAGGAACCCTAGAACGGCTGCGTTTGCCAGATTAGGTTTTCAAAGCCAAAACCCTAAAGCTTCAATTCCTCCACCGCCGGTGACGCTTCCTCCAGGACCCTTCACCGCCACCAAAACCCCACCGGAACCCCTGTCCGACAATACCCGAAGGTCACCGCAGCCAAGAGCTCATCGCCGGCCGTTTCTATTCACCTTAACCACCCGGAGGTACACCATCGTGTTCGTAATAGCCGTAGCTACACGCCCGTACCACCCACCTCCGTCGAGAGCGCTACACCGAGCTCGCCCCTCTCCGTCGTCCACGTCAGCGCCATGTTAGTGCCCCCGCGTGCATGTCATCCTGCCTGGCGCCACGTTTGTGCCACGTGTGCGCATACGTGGTGGTCTAGCCAAGCCTAGATCCAATGGCTCGGTGGGCTTAGTCCACTATGAGCCGTGCCCCTAACATGTGTGTCCCGCATGTCAGGATTTCCTTTTTATTCTTTTATTTTGAAATTACGAGGTGAAGCGTGTGCTAAGGTAGTGTTAATCAATCTATTCGAATAGCCGTATCCGCGGTCATGGACATGCTCGGGGATTTCACACGAGGGGTAGATTTTCATAAAACCTTGGGAATGGACAGCTGTGTAATATAAGTCATATTGCTGTGTGAATTAAACTGATTAGCTTTGTGTCTTTTGTGAAAGCAAACTGTTAAATTATTATTGTTTATTTGTTTTGAATTATGGTTTTGATCTATTATTTGTATTCAGTTGCAAATATTGCTTTTATGCAAAAGAACCACAGAAGTCATTTCCTTTGGAATAAGCCTGCATCTATAAATTGCATTCTGTGGTATGTGTTGCAAGTACGGTTGTGTACTCATGCTTGCTGCAAAGAAATCTACAAAAGAGGAGTCATCGCCTGCCTTCGAGGAGGAGTTCGTTGAAGGTGCTGATCGTTAGGGTCTTGATCCCAGTTGGTTGCCTATGGTGAATTGATGGGATCTCCGCTGAAGTTACTTTGTTCTGCTGCTATTTCATTCTCTGTTAGCCCTGCGTAGCATAATAAGTGTAAATTCAACCATAAGGTTAAAACTATTATTTGTTATTCAAATTACTCGTTTATACTATTAATCGCTTGTGTCGATCGATATTCATCTATATTGCCACTGTATGCACTAGCGTGATCCTGGACTAGTGCATTATACACAAAGGGTCTAGAATTGCATTTTTGGGTCCCAACAGTAAGGGCAGCCGGTTGGCTTTTGTTATTACAATCTCATGGCTTGTGTTTTTCGCTGTGAACTTGGTATTTTGTGCTATGTTTGGCCGGTCGGCCTTTTGTATGAAATCTAAATTGGTATGTTGAATACGATGTAAATTATGAAGATTTCAGTAATATAGTAAGTGTGTATGGAATTGATGCTTATTTTGTGAGGTGTATGTGTACCGCTGTTCTGGGAGGTACATAATGCATTGAGAGCGGGGAAATTTGATTTGTAATGCTAGGACCGATGGGAAGGTTAAGCATTACAAGTTAAATCACCTGGTCACTCACAAAATGCTTCATGGAATTCTTGAAAATTTGATGATATGTGATACTGTGATATATAATTGATGGTGAATTGGATTGTGAATGGTGAATTTGATTGTGTGTGATATTGTGATGTATAATTGATGATGAATTAGATTGTGATTGGTTGATTACTTGATTTGCTAGATTTTAAGCGCTATTCCACCATTACATCAAGTGGATCAACCCCAAGTACCGGTGCAAGTGGGAATGTTGTGGTAGTTACAGAAGAGCAAGTACTACCGGTTGAAGCTGGGAATGTTGAAGATGCACAAGTAGCACAACAGCCACAATCGCAGGAAGAAATTGAAGGTATTACGGATTTTAGCCCAGATGTTCATATTGTTGTCGATCCAGCACTTCGTATACCAATTGAGGAATTTCATCCTGATATTAGAGATCAAGTGAGAAGGACTGATCTGTTGAAGGGTCCGACTCAACCTTTTGGTCATAATTTTCCTCGCAAACAATATGGAAAGGATTTTAGGAGCTTTCGTGAAATATGGTTTAAGAGGCACGACTGGTTGGAATATAGTATAGAGAAGGATGCTGCTCATTGCTTCTATTGCTTTCTTTTTAGGCAGCAACCCTTAGATGAAAAATTTGATCATGACATCTTCACTAAATGAGGGTACAATAACTGAAAGAATGTATATGCATCACTACCTCTTCATGTCGATGGGGTTAATAGTATTCACAACAATTCAAGGAGATGTAGTGATGTTTTCAAGAATCAACTAGCAAGTATATCTCATAAGATGGAGTCTCATAGCAAATGTTTTAAAATGAAATATGAAACCAGTTTGACTGTTTCTTTAAATTGTGCAAGATATCTCTTAATGCAAGGTCACTCATGTTGTGAACATAATGAATCTTCTTCATCCATACACAAAGGTAATTTTCTAGAGATGATTGATTGGTACAAAGAAACGAAGGAAGAAGTGAGGGTTGCATTTGAGGAGTTATGTCCATTAAATGCCCAAATGTGTTCAGCAAAGATTCAAAAGGATCTTGTAAGATATTATGCACAGGAGGTCAGCAAGGTGATTTTGGATGAGATTGGAGATAGTCTTTTCTCTGTTCTTATCGATGAATATCGTGATATATCAATCAAAGAGCAAATAGTTGTGATTGTAAGGTTAGTTATTAATTATGTGTTCTATTTTTATCTCAACTAATTGTATCATGTATCTCAACTAGTTGTATCATGTATCCTGTAGGTTTGTGAACAACAAAGAGAAGGTCATCGAAAGATTTTTAGGTCTTAAACATGTCAAAGATACAACAACTACAGATGCATTGAAGGGAGCTTTGGTTGCTTTGCTTGGTAAGCATAATTTACCTGTTGCTAGAATACAAAGGTAGGGATACAATGGAGCTTTCAATATGAGAGGTGAATTCAATGGCCTTCAAAGACAGATTCGTGACATCAACTGTTAAGAAAAAATAGGGACAAAAGATATACAAATTTTTACATGAAAAACCCTTGCGGGAAAAAACCACAAACGCCAATCGACGATGATCACTATATGAGGAGTGTTTACAAAATGCAGGAGAATTACAATGAGGCGTCTCTCTCCGTACAGCTTACAAGAGGTATATAAAAGAGGTAAAAGGACTTAAGAGTCCAAGTAAGAAACTAATCCGCCAATGTGGCAAGTTTGGATTCAACCATATGAGAAATTCGGATCACAATATCAATAATCTCCACATTGAGATAAATTTCCTCTTGTAGCATAATAAAGAATCATCAATCACCAAATATCTCCACAATAAGATAAAAATCATCGTGTGCCAACTAGTCTCTAGGAATAAACTGTAACAACAACTAAGCTTGAGCAAAGCTCAAACTTAGTAACAGGAACTGACTTTATCATCATATCAGCTGGATTATGATGAGTACTTATCTTGCACACCTTGACATTACTTTGAGCAATAACACCTCGAATAATGTGATATCTCACATCAATATGCTTTGTTCTCTCATGGAACATCTGATCCTTTGTAAGGCATATAGCACTCTGACTATCATAAAATATAGTATTGCAAAAATTATCTCCACAAACTCAGTGTACAAACCTCTCAACCAAATAGCTTCTTTACAAGCTTCAGAAATAGCCATATATTCTGTTTCAGTGGTAGATAAGGCAACAATAGCTTACAAACTTGCCTTCCAACTAACAGCACAACCACCAATGGTGAAAATATAACCTGTGAGAGACCTCCTCTTGTCCAAATCACCAGTATAATCAGAATCAACATAACCAACAAGTTCATCTCTAGAATTCCTGAACTGCAAACAAGCATTAGAAGTACCACGCAAATATATGAAAATCCACTGAACTGCTTTCCAATGCTCTTTTCCAGGATTAGCCATGTATCTACTAACAACACTTGATGCATGAGATAAATTAGGACGAGAACAACCCATTGCATACATAAGAGAACCAACTGCATTGGAATATGGAACTCTAGACATGTACTCAAAATCATAATCTGACTCACGGCATAAAGCTGAAGATAATCTGAAATGCATTGGAATATGAAACTCTAGACATGTACTCACTGGTTTTGCATCATGCATATTAAAACAATGAAGGACCTTCTCAATATAACTTGTTGACTAAGGTATAACTTGCCAGATTGCCTCTCTATAATAATCTCTGTGCCAAGAATTTTCTTTGCTGTACCTAGGTCCTTCATATAAAATTTATTACTCAATTGTACTTTCAGTTTTGCTATTTCTTACTTAACTTTTGTAGTAGTCAATATATCATCAACATAGAGAAGCAAATAAATAGCCGAACCATTAACAGTCTTTAAATAAGCACAACTATCATAATTAGACCACTTAAAATCATGAGAGAGCATAAAAGAGTCAAATCTCTTATACTATTGCCTAGGAGATTACTTCAAACCATAAAGAGATTTCTTTAATCTACAAACAAGGTGTTCTTTTTCAGGAATAACAAAACCCTCAGGTTGGTCCATATAAATGTCTTCTTCCAACTCCCCATGTAGGAATACAGTTTTCACATCTAATTGCTCAAGTTCATAATCATGCATAGCAACAATACTGAGTAAAGTGCGAATAGAACTATGCTTCACAATTGGGAAAAATACATCATTAAAATCAATACCTGGAATCTAACTATAACCTTTAGCAACCAACCTTGCTTTATACCTTGCTGGTTCAGTAAGAGAAATACATTCCTTTCTTTTGAAAATCCACTTGCAATGAACAGGCTTCTTCTCTTTTGTCATTTTTACTAATTCCCAAATATCATTCTGTTCAAGTGACTCCATCTCATCATGCATAGCAGTTATCCACTTATTACAATCAGTGGAGTTAATAGCCTTAGAGTATGATGAAGATTCTGTATTACTTTCAATTTCTCCTGCCACACTCAAAGCATAAGCAACAATATTAGCTTCTTCAATCAACTTTTTAGGTGGATTAATCTCCCTCCTATGTCTGTCAACTGCAATAGACCACTGTGGTGGCTGCTCAACAATAGGAGTATCCTCAACAATAGGTGCATCATGAACAATAATATTTTTCTTATCTGATGTGTCACCTGAACCAACAAAGTGATCTACCTGAACACTTGAATTCTGCTTACTCTCGACAAGAATATTAGTAGGTAGTTTATCATGATGCATAGTAGATTCATTAAAGACAATATTTCTGCTAATCACAACCTTATTTGTTTCAGGATTCCACAACTTATATCCTTTAACACTAGATTTATAACCAAGAAAGATGCACTTAACAGCTCTAGGCTCTAATTTTCCATTATCAACATGAGCATAAGCAGTACAACAAAAAATTCTCAATTCTGAATAATTTGCTAGGGAACCAGACCATACCTCAATTGGAGACTTCTTTTCAATTGCAATAGAGGGTGACCGATTAATAAGATAGCAAGTAGTGGAAGCAGCTTCAGCCCAAAAACACCTATGCAAACCTGCATTTGACAACATGCAACGGGCCTTAGAAATGATGGTCCTATTCATACGCTCAGCTACACCATTTTGTTGAGAAGTACCAGGAATGGTGTAATGCCTAACAATACCTTCAGTCTTGCAATATAATTCAAATTTATCATAACATAATTCCATCCCATTATCAGTGCGAAATTTCTTTACCTTCTTTTCAGTTTGTCTTTCAACCATAGTCTTCCACTCTTTTAAATGCTACAAATGCTTCTGACTTATGCTTCAAGAAATAAGACCACACTCTTCTAAAGTAATCATCAATAATTGTTAACATATAATGAGCACCTCCTAGTGATGTCTTGCAAGATGGCCTCCATAAATCAGAATGCACATAATCTAAAATATCTTATGTAGTATGAACTGAAGTATTAAACTTCACCCTCTTGTGTTTGCCAAACACACAACGCTCACAAAATTTCAGCTTGTCAATGCTATATCCATCAAGAAGTCCTCTCTTGCTCAATTCTACCAAACTAATTTCACTCATATGCCCAAAACGCATATGCCAAATATTAGTAGCATCAGAATCAGATAATGAACTTGAAATTACAGTAACATTACCTAATATTGTAGTACCTCGCAGATGGTACAGATTGACAGATTTAATATCAGCTTTCATCACAACAAGAGAGCCTTTTGATACCTTCAACACTCCACCTTCACCAGAATACTTGTACCCTTTAGCATCAAGAGTACTCAAAGAGATGAGGTTCCTTCTCAAATCTGGAATGTGCCTCACATCTGTCAAAGTTCTGACAATCCCATCAAACATCTTGATCTGAACTGAACCAATTCCTGCAACCTTACAAGATGAGTTATCACCCATCAACACAATACCACCTTCAACAGGTTCATATGTAGCAAACCAATCCTTATTAGGACACATATGAAAGGTACAGACGAAATCAAGAATCCATTTATCATTGGTCTTAGCACATCTAGCAAAGGTAACAAAAACTTCTCCATCAGAACTATTATTAGCAGCAAGGGAGGCTTTACCTTCATAATCTGGTTTACCTTTTGGCTTATAATAGCCAGTTTTCTTTTCTTTTCTTTATTCTACAGCTTCCAGCATTTAGAGATGTCGTGCCCACTTTTTTTGCAATATTTGCACGACTTGTACTTGCCTCTGGATTTCAACTGGTTCTTATAGCCGTTCGAATTTTTGCCTCGAGATCCATTGTTTGAATTCTTGTCCTTTTGTCTGCTATGAGCAGACAAGTCTTCTCCTTTTGAACTTGAATTTTCAGAAGGTACCATCTGTTTCATCTTCTCCTTAGCATGCAAAGCTTCATAAACTTCATTAAGAGTGAGAGTATCTCTACTATATAATATGGTATCTTTGAAATTTGAAAAAGAACTAGGCAGGGAACACAAAAGAATAAGACCTAAATCCTTATCCTCATATTTTACCTCCATCGACTCTAGGTCGGCAACGATCTCCTTAAACACCGAAAGATGATCAAGCATGGATCCTCTTTCTTGCAATTTGTGATAGTACAACTTCTACTTGAGATGCATCTTGCTGGTGAGATGCAAATTTGTTCCAACTTCAGCCATAATGCAGCAGATTCATGTCTTCTCCTTTAAAACCTCCTGCAAAATATTATTTGATAGATAAAGGTGAATCTGAGATAAAGCCTTACGGTTTTTATGTTTTTCATCTGCGGTCCATGTGGTAGGTTGTTTCTCAAATCCTTCCAATGCATCATCTAAATTGCTGGTACTGATATGTGTAAACCTAGCGAAAATCACGATCTCTTTGGTACACCTTCTGTGTACGCGAATCAAAGATATCTCCTGGTACGCTTCTCATGTGCACGAAGCAAAATCGCCAGAATTTGGATCACACACACACACACACCTGATTCAATAAGAACCTGTGAACAAAGGACAGAGCTTGTTGTGTGATGAATTAAAGAAAGATTTGTTTTTTTTCCTTGGAACCTATGCTGGATGGAGTGCTTTCGCCTTTGGTTTTAATCTGCTGTCTTCGTTTGTTGGTGGTTGTGCGCTGATCTCGCTGATGTTGCACACGAACCGAGGACCGAAGACTGCAGGCGATGCTGGCGATCAGATCGGACGGAGGATCAAAGACGGGTGATGTTCGTGCGGAGCGAATGCTGGCGCTTAGGCCGAGGTGACGAGTGGACGGTGACGTTCGGACGGGTGAACGCTGGCGCTTCGGGACAACGTGCGGACGGAGCGATGCTGGTGCGCCGACCGAGGCGATGAGCGGATCGGTGAAGGATGCTGATGCTTCGCTTCGTGTGATGGCAGTGCCAATTCGATCTAATTTTCTTTCTTAAAACCCTAATCTCCTGTGCTCCGATATCACTTTTTAAGAAAAATAGGGCAAAAAGACACAAATTTTTACGTAGAAAACCCTTGGGAAAAAAACCACGGGCGCCAATCGGCAATGATCACTACATGAGGAGTGTTTTCAAGACACGGGGAATTACAATGAGACGTCTATCTCCGTCCGGCTTACAAGAGGTATATATAGGGGGTAAAAGGACTTGGAGTCCAAGTAAGAAACTAATCCGCTAATATGGCAACTTTTGATTCGACCATATTAGAAATTCAGATCACAATATCAACATCAACCCGTGTGCTTTCTATGTCCATTACTTTGCCACTAGCCGCAGTTGGTAGTTGTTGTCACAAGTTGTTGTTCGTCTATTAGGGATTTTTTTTCAACTATGTGACTTTGATT
Source organism: Ampelocalamus luodianensis (assembly GCA_036346255.1). Classification (NCBI taxonomy): domain Eukaryota; kingdom Viridiplantae; phylum Streptophyta; class Magnoliopsida; order Poales; family Poaceae; genus Ampelocalamus; species Ampelocalamus luodianensis. The sequence continues at coordinate 31,042,601 of CM070635.1, read as the reverse complement.
GTGGCCACAACTAGTGCGTCTTGAAAGAGGAGGGATGTATTGAGCTAGAAGCATCGTAAGAATATTTTGGATAGGTTGGAGAGTGGTGAGATCTTTACAAGAAGAGAGAAGCATCAAGACACTGTCTTGGCCAGACCTGGAGATACTAGATGGGGCTCTCATTACACAACCTTAGTCCGCATTGAGTCAATGTGGGAGGCAGTGGTGGAGGTGCTGAAATTTGTGCATAAAGATGGGCATCAACCAGGTCCAGCAGCAGGATTGATGCAACATATGGAGAGTTTTAACTTTGTGTTCATTATGAAAATGATGTTGAAAGTATTTTACGTTACAAATGAGTTATCTCTTGTGGTGCAAAGGAATGATCAAAATATTGTTCAGGCCATGTCATTGCTTGTTGATGTGAAAGCACGTTTGGTCAACTCGAGGAACTATGGTTGAGAGCCTCTATTTAGAGAAGTCAAAGCATTTTTTGATGTAAACAAGATTCTAGTACTAAATATGGATAAAGCGATACCAAGATGGGGCCGATCAAGGCTAGATGGGGTCATGGTCACTCAAGACAACCATTATCGTGTTGATACTTTCTTTACTGTTGTTGATGCTATTAATGCAGAGATGGATCATCGCATCAATAAGGTATCTTCGGAGTTGCTTGTTTCCTTTTCTCGTCTTGATCCAAGTGACTCATTCTCTAAGTTTGATATGGATAAGATTGTTCGACTTGCGGATATCTATGATACAAATTTCTACACTGCTGATCGTGCAACTATAAGGAATCAACTTGAAACCTTCATTCTTCATGTCCGAAGAATTGGTGATTTCATTGTTTATGATGATTTTGCAAGTTTAGCCATAAAGATGGTTGAAACAAAAAGACATTATTTTTTCATTGGTCTACTGCCTCATTGAGTTAGCATTGCTCCTACTGGCGGCAACAACATCGGTTGAAAGAGTCTTTTCGGCTATGAATATTATTAAGATCGATTTGCGCAATAGACTATCCGATGAGTGGCTCAATGACTTGATGGTGTGCTACATCGAGTGGGAGATATTTAAAGGACTTGGTCATGATAGAATTAAGAAACAATTTCAACACATGAAATCTTGGAGAATGAAATTGCTTCGGCCCCCTAGAAGTAATTAGTACTTTAGTGGTATATCTTTCTGTTTGTCAATGTTCAATAATTTTTTATGATTTATGATGAATTAATCTGAATACTTACTATCCATCTACTTTTGACAGGTTGTTACTAGTATATTCAATAATTTGGTATTTTGATGGCAAATTGTTATATAAACTTCATTCATGAGATACATTTTTTACATTTGACATGTCTTTGTATATTCATATTATACAGATTATATAGTTTTGAGTTCTATTTAGTGTTATATGCTCTATTTATAGTGGTTGCAACGTGTATTATGTATGTCTTGCTTTGTTATCGGATAATACTATCGATTCGTTCTGCCCAACCTAAATTTCAATCCTGGGTCCACCACTGCGTGCAAACAAATCCAACAAACGTTAACTAGATTTCCCGCGTAGCATCAGAGTTCGTAGGAACACATGCTGATATGCCCGCTAGCTAAAAAATAAGCTCCGCGATTAGCCGAAACTAAGAAGCAATTAACAAAGAAGCGACACTCAAGTCACAATAAACAATAGCTCCTATACACGTATGAGCGAGTACTGCCTGTGGGTATATATACGCACAATCTTGCGCAGATGGGAAGCACACAAACAAGAAACACCCATCTCTCCTTGAGAGCTTAATTAGCTATAAGCAGCCAATTAGCTTGTCGATTATATTATTTATAAAAATTCATAATATGATAAATTTATATTATTTTATGAACATATTCGTATAAAAAGTAATTTTCAAAGTTGCATATTAGAAACTGTATCAATGTCCAAAACAACATATATTTTTGAACAGAAGGAGTAGTCAGGGGGCGGAGACAGGGACTGGCTGGGGCTTGGCCCCGCTCCATCCATGATGAACTTGCAGGACTTAGTCCTAGTAGTCTATTAGTTTAAATGAAATTATGTACTAATGAAATTTGCTAGCCACAGCTCAAGAAGTGTGCAAATCCATCAAGTCACATGTAGTGAATAACCAAACTATATCTTTTCATATTTTATTTTAACTTGAAGATACCACCACTGATTAAAGAGGAGTGTTGTAATCATATTTGCGTTCCTCTAAACCGTTCACCTTTTCAATTGTATCCTTCGTAGACAACTACTTGAACCAATCCAGAAGGTTCAAAGTATCATACCATGATATTGTGTTGAGAGAAGGAGAGCTAAATTTAAGTAAATATATACTCCATTCGTTCTCAAATAGTGTCACTTTAGCATGTGTTCTATCAATATTTTTAAATTTTAGCCATTAATATGCACAAAAGTTTTTGGATTTGTCACATGGAAATCATACGAGTAGATTTGCTATCAAGAGTGCTTCTGTATCATTATAGTTTTACATAATTTTTGCTAACATATAATTAGAAAAAGTAATGGTTAAAGGTGTGTATTGGAGATTATGTTGATAACCAAAACAAGTAAAAAAAACGGATGATGTATGTAATTTTATTTTATATTGGCCAAGCATATGTTCCTTTGTTTTGTTGTTCATGGTATAATAGAGACTAAAGAAATTATTATGGCATATTTTTCTCCTTCGATTATTATCTACTTGGTTTTTGGTCATCCCATACCTAATTCCTGGCTCCACCGCTCGGAGCAGTTAAATAGCACTCATATATGCAGGGCGTGAGTTACGTAGACTTCGATGGTTTATTGCTATTCATTTCCGGCATGTGTTCGCAAGGGAGCCAGAATGATCCTATTCTAATTAAGACACCGGCCAGAGACTAGCTAATAAGGCTCCTGTGCAAACAAATCCAACAAACTTAAGGCTGCTCCCAATATTTTACCTTGGTAAGTATCTTAAGACTGCCACATAAACAAAAATTTGATGTGACACTGCAATTAAAGAAGAGAGAAAGCAGACTATATCTTATTTAGATACCACTCATACACAGTATCCTAGGTAGAAATACTAGTAAAGATCTTATATCAAAAACTTAAGATACAACACTTTAGGATACCATGTATTAGGAATGTTGTATCTAAATGCCTTTCATAAAATAAGAGACTGTAGCAAAAAAACCACCCACTGAAAGCAGTCTATTAGAACTAGGATGACAATTAATGCACGCGATGCTGCGCCACTGAAATTGTATCGGTGCGAGAACCCTTTTCTTTTTAATGTGACATAACGGATTCCAATGCTGTGGAGCGCATGATTTTGTGTGCGAATGTGATTAGTATTACATAGTTGGGTGTAAAACATTTTGTTTGTTTAGTTTGAAACCTAGCAGTATAGATGATAGTGAAAGACAGCATTAGCAATTTTTTTTGGCCGTTGACCTACTGGATCACCATAGTAGAGATCAGGTAAACACCGCGTAAGGAACACGTTATACATTCGAGCATGTTCCATAAGAGCAAACGCACATCTACATAGGTATTATAGGGGTATCTTAGGGATGGATGAGTTGGGTTATACTACAAATATAAGTTCGATATGCGCTATGCTAAGACATGAGTGCATATAACTAACAAAAGCTTGCAGCAGCAGAAACTCCAGGGCTAATCTGAGTGGCAGCATACGCAGAGATTGTTTGATCAAAAGTTGTATAGCACAACGTTATCAACGATTGATTTGACCTAGTAAATGTGATCTGCAAGTTACGGAATACGATAGAAAGTCAGGACGGTATAAGATAGAAAGTCAGGAAGGCAGTGTGTTCAACACAGTATGGCTAGTAGTTCTTTTTCTTTTTTTTCTTCTTTTTTTTTCTGCAAGGCGGTGAGCGTCCTTTTTTTTTTTGGTTTTGAGTGTGTAATCAGGGAACCGGAAATAAAGTATGTTTGTTTCCTTTGTGTTTCCGAGATGTATAATGGATCTAGCATGTATCAGCACCTATTTTAGCACTGAAATGTACCTATTCTATGAAGCAGAGGCTAGAAATATAGGGCTAAACAGTATTGGTCTGCAGAGATATGTTAAATGCTGATGTAGAACAAATTGTGGTTCGCAAAGTATTAAGCTAAAGACAGAATTACATAAATCTGAGATAGGACTCCGCCTGTGTAGTTTTCTTCGCAGCCTGTCCCAAGCCAGGAAAAAAGAGAAGGGTTGTGTTAGGCCCGGCAAGCCAACGTAAAAATCAAGTCATCTTTCATGGAATGAAACCTAAAATTGATAATTCGTTGGGACGTAACCCTCTCAACGACGCGCCATATCGGAACCCGGATGTGGTGATAAATGAGCAAGGGCCGGGACGTCACTCCATTAGTGACGCGCTACGTCGTCGCTCGGATGTAGTGGAAAATGTGCAAGGGTCTTCGCACTTTACTCAACGAGTGCGAGGGGCAAGGAAACTAGCCGAGGAGAGTAGGATTCGTCTGGGTAGTTGGAATGTAGGGTCCTTAATAGGTAAGTTAAGAGAGTTAGTTGATACGGCGATTAAGAGACGTGTAAATATCTTGTGCGTTCAAGAGACTAAATGAATGGGTCAGAAGGCAAAGGAGGTGCAGTATAGTAGTGGCTATAAATTGTGGTATACTGGAACAAAACGAAACAGGAATGGAGTGGGCATCTTAATTGATAAGCGCCTCAAGAGCAGAGTTGTCGACGTGAGGAGACAAGGAGGTAGGATTATCCTAGTCAAGCTAATCCTTGGCGACTTGGTTTTTAATGTTGTTAGCGCTTATGCTCCACGAGCAGGTCTAGATGAGGCCGCTAAGAGGCAATTTTGGGAAGACCTAGATGATATGGTTAGAAGTGTGTCTAATAGTGAGAAGCTTTTCTTAGGAGGCGATTTCAATGGTCATGTCGGTACAACTAGTGGAGGGTTTCAAATAGTGCATTGGAGCTTTGGTTATGGAGAGAAGATATCTTAAACTTTACCATAGCATATGATCTCATGATAGCTAACACCTTTTTTAGAAAGAGAGATTCCCATCTAGTTACCTTTAGTAGTGGTTAGCATTCTAGCTAAATCGGTTTTGTCCTAAATCGATTTTGTTCTTGTTAGGAGGGAGGACAAACAAGCCTACATAGACTGTAAGGTTATACCAGGAGAGTGTGTTGTCCAGCAACATAAGTTGGTAGTCTCCAACTTTCGTTTTAGGATACGAGTTCGACAAGCTAATGTCGCCAGAGTCACGAGGACGAAGTGGTGGAAACTCAAAGGGGACACCTTGCAGGAGTTTAAGGAGAGGATGATCGCGGAAGGAAAATGGAACGTTGGAGAAGCGAATAGTGTGTGAACAGAGATGACATCTCGCATTAGGAAGGTGGTTATGGAGGTGCTTGGAGTGACTCGAGTGACAAGATGCGAATCTAAAGACACGTGGTGGTGGAAAGAGGAAGTGCAAAAGGCTATTGAGGAGAAGAAGGCATGCTACAAGCATATGCATCATGATAGGAGCGACGACAACATACAGAAATACAAAGCAGCAAAAAAGAAGACAAAGAAAGCGGTGAGTAAGGTACGAGGTTGTCGGGACCCAAAATTACGATTCTGGAACCCTTTGTGTATGCTGCACTAGTCCAGGATCACGCTAGTGCACACAGGGTTAACATAGGTAAATATCGATCCACACAAACGATAAATAAAGTAAACGATTAGTTTGAATAACAAATAAGGGTTTTGACCTTATGGTCGAGTTTATACTTATTAAGCCACGCAGGACTAACAGAGAATAAAACAGCAGCGGAACGGAAATAACTCCAGCGTAGATCTCACCAATTCACCACAGGCAACCGACTGGGATCCAGACCTTAACGATCAACAACCTTCGGCGAACTCCTCCTCGAAAGCAGGCGTAGACTCCTCCTCTTCTGTAGGTTTGGGCGTAAGTTTTACAACAAGCGTGAGTACACAACTGTACTCGCAAATCATACCACAGAATGCAATGTATAGATGCAGCTTATTCCAAAGAAAAGGCACGTGGTTCTTTTGCATAAAAACAACATTTGCAATTGAATACGAATAATAGATTGAAAGCATAATTCAAAACAAATAAACAATATTAATTTAACAGTGGTTTTCACAAAGACACACAGCTAAACAGATTATTTCACATAACCATATGATTGAGGTCCCACAGCTCCCATCCCAACATTTTATGAAAACTACCCCTCGTGTGAAATCCCGAGCATATCCATGATCATGACGCGTTATTCGAATAGATTGATTTAACACTCTGCAGAGGTTGTACACTTTACCCACAAGATACCACTAGTGTAGCAAGCACTAATCATAACAAAACGGTTTGAAACTTCATCTCAACATTGACACTCGATGTGCTTACAAACCGCTATGCCAACCCAAACGGCGCTTTGGCATAACACACACCATTTGGACGAGGAAGCGGCGAACCGTCCCGCGATGCAACCACTAAGTAGTCACACCTCCCCCTATCACACAGCCTAACCTATCAACCTGAACATCAATGCCGAGAATCCATAACTTACTAAGTTAGGCCCGTCCCATACCAGGCATGTGGTCGTACAGTAAGGCTCAGTTCAATGGCGCACAAAGTTAAGTCCTTAATTGACCAAGGCAAGACTTCCATGTTCTAACTAAGTCACAAAGATTATCATTCTCATCACAAAGTCCACCATATCACACAGTATCCACCACTTGCCCCAGTCTAAATCCTTTCCCATCCAGTTAGTTTTAGTGCAACACATGCCATCCACAAAGTAATAGCACACAGTACACACAGTTTTATCACATAGTTCCATAGTCACTTAGTCATATTTAATAATTGCAACTTTTATGAGATGTGAGACCCGTAGCATGGCTAAGCAATTGTACTCGCATCTAACCAACCCACGTTGGTGCTACAATATTACCAACTGATAACCAATCTAGGGTGACAAGGAATTATGACATACAAGGCCAAGGTGTGATAACAAATTTGGATAATAAATATACTCAAAGCATTTAAATAAATAATTAAAATAGAATGCAGTACTTTGAAGTAAAGTAATTTGAAAACTGGGTTCAAGATGATCATAGGTATGACTTGCCTTGGAAAAGGTCTATGTACTGGTCTTGATCTTGGGGTGCTCCTTCTTCCACAAAATTCCCCGACGAATCGACGTCTACTCGCAAACGAGATACAAACAAACAAAACAAATAAATAACAGAGGCAAAACAAGCTCCAAAAATTAAATAAAAATCTCAGATAAATAGAGCTTGAATTTAGATAAATTTAGAAATTTGAATGGGCTCAATCGGAGTCAGGATGCAAAAGTTATGAGCTCTAGAAGATTGAATCTAAAAAGAAACCCTAATTTGGATTTTCTGGAATTTCCGAATTATTTCTCTAAAGAAAAATCGGATTATTGCGCAATGCCGACATCAGCGAAGGAATTTCGGAATTAAAAGAAATCAGAAAACAATTCTGACATGTGGGACCCACATGTCAGTGAGATAGTGCACTATGGACCAAGTCCACGCCAAATCAGATCTAGGGTTCGGTGGACCGTGCCACGCGGGCGTACACGTGCCTGCTGACACGGCGCCATGCAAGCGACACGTCGGCACGAATCTTTGAGTGGCGGTGAGGTGGCGCCACGTCGACCCGGCGGCGGCGGCTCGGGACCGATGGCAGCGGCGGCGGCGGGGCCGCCGGCGGTGAGTGGTACCGGCGTGTAGAGGCGCTATGCGAACCTGCGATGCAACTCGGGTGATCGGGAGGGCGGTGGCGGCGGCGAGCTAAGAGCGCGGAGGGCCGGTATTGTCGGACGGGAGCTCGATGACGTTCGGCGGCGGCGAAGGCTCGGAGGTAGCCCCGTGACGCCGAACTCGACCGTGCACTTGATGACGACGCGGCTGGCGGCGGCGCAAGCGGCGAAGAACGAACGCGGCGAAAACCTAGAACTCCAATTGTGGCGCGCTAAGGCTCGGAAGGAGATGAGGTGGCGACTGCACGGGTTGCGGAGGACCGTCGCGGCTTCGGATGCTATTTATAGGGTGGGGTGCGGGATAAGGAATCCCTAATTTGGGGATTTCTCGGTTTCAACGAAACGGAGATAGAGTTGGTTTGATCCCGATTGAGGGTAGATACGGGCGCGGGAAGATTAGAGATAGAGTTTGGCAAAGAAATCCGGAGGTTTTTAGTTAGGAAAGTCCGTTGTCGGATTGAGCTTCTAGAAGCTCCAATGGCGGACGGCGCTGACTCGGACGCGAGGAAGAAATCGGGCACGAAGGTGACGACCTCGGCGGGCCCACCTGGCAGCGGGTGGAGGCGAGGCGCGATCGGCGATCTGATCCAAGCGCTCAACCTCGATCGGACGGCGGGGACGGATGGGCTGGCGAGTCGCGCGGGGCTAGGCTGCAAGCGGGCCGCGCGCGCGGGAGGAGGATATGGGCTGCGAAGATTCGGCCCGAAGATTTAACTGAGATTTTAAATACATTTTCTAATTTGTAAATTACCAGAAATTGAAATAAGCAATAGAAAATAGCAAATGAACTCGAAAAAATTCTAGAAAAATCTAGAAAATATATCTGAGCACATAGAACCCAAATAAAATAGTTTTGGCTAATGTTCATGTTGGGATTATTCACATTAAAGGTTTTTGATTGTAAGGTTCCATATTAAGCTTTTGAAATTAAATTCAAATAAATCCAAATGGTGAATTTTCTCCCTACTAACTATTAAAAGATTTTTAAACTCAGAAAATTGGGATGTTACAGAGGTAAGGCCTATTGATACGGGGTGGCCCGATCTTCTCGAGTAGAACCGTAGATAAATAGCGCTTGACGACGAACACCGCTCAGTTGTACACCACGCGCCAGTGCACGGACTTGCAGCTCAATTGATCGCCTAATTCTCTCTCAGAAGTTCTCGCATGAACTATGTTATGAAAGAACAAACAATAACTTGTGTTCTATTCTTTTGCATAAACGTGGTCTACCATACAATGGGGGTCTACCCCTCAATATATAGTCTTGGGCTAAGAACTATTCAGTACTAATTTCCCATACAGTACTATTCATGCGTGGGTTACTGTTCACATATGGCATTGTAGCATAATTACTATCCACAGACCTTGTACTGTAGCACATTTACTGTTCATGGCCGAATTACTGTTCACACCAAAGAATTGGGCTTCCTTCCTGGTTCCTCCACATGGGCTTTGTGCATGACCGCTTGGGCCTTGATCTCTCGCTTGGTCGTATGGACATTGGCCCTCTCCTCCTTGGCCGAATGGGTCATAGATCAGCGCCTTGGCCTCCTCATTTGACGGTTTTCCTTGGATGACGGCCACATATCCTTGATCTCCGTCCATCGCTGAATCTTCAAACCTGAGTACAAGTAAAACATTGTTTTTAGGTAGTATAAAATTCTCATTAAAATCAATGACATATTCATTAAGGAGCAAATTCACCTGAGATTGTAGTTTCTTGGCACGTGCTCTTGTAATTGGCCCAGTCGGTAACTCGATGCGTATATCTTGAGCATTAGGTGGAGGAGAAGGTGTCGTAAGGATGCCCTCATCACCTATGAGGAAATTTACCAGAAGTTAAGTACAAAGAAGGGCGAGAAGGGTGTCTACAAGATGGCTAAACTTCGGAAAAGGAAGACAAGAGATTTCAACCAAATTAAATACATCAAAGACAGCACTAATAGACTTTTAGTGAAAGACGATGAGATCAAGGATAGGTGAAGAGATTACTTTGATGAATTGTTCAATCATGACAATGACGATAGTATGGTCAAACTGGATGATGCTTTTGATGATGCCGATAGGCGGTTTGTTTGAAGAATCCAGAAGTCAAAAGTAAGAGAGGCCTTAAAAAGAATGAAAGTGGGTAAGACGTTAGGGCCTTATAACATTCCAATCAAGGTGTGGAAATGCCTGAGAGAAGTGACGATCATTTTGCTAACTAATCTATTCAATAGCATTTTTAAGTCAAACAGGATGCCTAACGAGTGGCGGAGGAGCACATCAGTACCAATTTTCAAAAATAAAGGAGACATTCAAATTTGTACTAATTATAGAGGAATTAAGCTCATGAGCCACACAATGAAGCTTTGGGAGCGAGTGATCAAGCACCATTTAAGAAGAGAGACTAGCGTGACGACAAACCAATTTGGTTTTATGCCTGGGAGGTCGACCATGGAAGCGATTTTCTTGACACGGCAGTTGATGGAGAGGTATAGGAAGCAAAAGAAGGATCTTCACATGGTGTTTATCGACTTGAAGAAAGCCTATGATAAAGTGCCAAGAAGGGTCATATGGTGGGTGCTTCAAAGAAAAAAAGTCCCAACAAAGTATGCTACCCTAATTAAGGATATGTACCAAGATGTTGTGACTAATGTTAGAATATGTGGTGGTGCTACTAGTGATTTCCCTATTAAGATAGGACTACACCAAGGGTCAGCGTTGAGCCCATACATTTTTGCCCTAGTGATGGACGAGGTCACGTGAGACATACAAGGAGATATCTCTTGGTGTATGCTTTTCGCTGATGATGTAGTGTTAGTTGATGAGAGTAGGATAGGTGTCGATAGGAATCTAGAGATGTGGAGGAAGACCCTAGAATCGAAGGACTTTAGGCTTAGTAGGACTAAAACTGAGTATAAGAAGCGTGATTTCAGCGGTGTCGGGGCAGGTGATGGAGATGTTATGCTGAACGGACAAGTAGTGCCTAGGAAGGACACGTTTCGGTATTTGGGATCGATGCTACAATGAGACGGAGAGATTGATAAAGACGTGAGCCACAGAATTAGAGCATGGTGGGTGAAATGGCGCCAAGCATCGGGTGTTCTGTCTGACAAAAAAGTTCCTCAAAAGTTAAAGGGCTATATGACGGCGATTAGACTTGCGATGCTATATGGTGCAGAATGTTGGGCGACTAAAAGACAACATATACAGAAAATGAGTGTAGTGGAGATGATGATGCTGCGATGGATATGTGGTCACACAAGGCGAGATCGAATCCGCAATGAAGATATACGTGATAGGGTGGGGGTAGCACCAATTGAAGAGAAGCTTGTCCAACATTGCTTGAGATGGTTTGGACATCTCCAACGGAGACCTTATGAGGCACCGGTACGTAGTAGAATTTTAAGATGTACTAAAAACGTAAGAAGAGGCAGAGGTCGACCAAGACTAACGTGGGAGGGAGCAGTTGAAAGAGATTTAAGAGATTGGAATGTAGCTAAAGAAATAGCTTTGGATAGGAGTGCATGGAAGTTAACGATCCACGTACCGGAACCATAAGAAAGTTTAGGGGCTACGTTTTTAGGCTCTCGGTTCGATTGGCAGAATGTACAACTTAGGATTTTAGCTTTGTTGCTTTATTATTATTATTATTATTTTATTTTTTTGTAAAGCTCTCGTCTCTTTGACTTTGAAGAGGTTTTATTCCTAGCCTATCCCAACTTATTTTGGATCAAAGGTTTTGTTGTTGTTGTTGTTGTTCTAAATTATGATAGCATATAATTTGTAGGTGCACTTGAAATGGCCGGTAGTCTATGTTGTTTTTAACACGTAGCTATTTTTAAAGTATTTGAATATGTCCTCTAATTATCTGAAACTATAGCATCACTAAAGTAAATGTTTTTTTCTTGCAAAAGTTATCGTGCAATTGAAATTCGTAAACCGTTTGGATGTATGTTAATACAGATGGTAAAGCGTGATGTGTACTTATGTAACCGGAGAGGCGATTATGGAAGACCAGCACATGAGATGAATTGAACTAACCTAAGTTTCGCTAACGGGTTTGCCGGCGTCATATAACGCTAATCAGTATGACACATCTAGCTGACATTACCTTTTTCTAGAACGCTATTGTCATATAATAAATAAAACGATGGCATGTTGAGTTTACAGAGGACAAATGTTCTCTATTACCAGTTTAGCTAAACAACACAACAGTAACTGTGGAAGCGGAAACAAATATTTTTTATGTGAAACAGGAAAGTCAGATACGTACAAATATATAACCCAAATTTGTGCAGAAATTGAAAATCTTTTAAAAAAATATATAGAAAATAGGACATTACCTCTTTCTAGAATGTTATTGTCATATAATAAATAAAAGGATGGCATGTTGAGTTTACATAGGACAAATGGTATATATTACCAACCTAGCAGAACGAAACTGTGAATGGTTTCTACCATAAACAACAGTAACATCACATCTCAAAGCTAGCTGGCATTGAAAGAACATGTACTAAAGCAGCTTTTAAATTTGCACCAAAGGCTTAAGTTAGGACCGATAATGCTAGGCAGCTAGTTAAAAATGCATTTACGTATCAGTTTTTCACATCTTCAAGGTAATATCATTACCGAGAATAGTCTTTCTATCAGCTAGTAAAAAGAATCATGTTTATGAGCTAGCTATTAGGCCCTTTATGACATAATCGTAAGCCATGGAAAATAAGAAAAGTAAAACTCCATATTTGCTAAGATCGGAAATGTGCTGCTAACATGAAGTGGCAAACATTGACTCACCAATCGGCATCAGCCTGATTGCATATCTATTAGAAGGGTTTAGGTCTGAATGTTATGGACAGAAGAACAAGATTGGAAATGCAGCATTTTTATTGCGGACTCCATTTGTTTGACAATGTATTAGATACATATATGCTCAAGAGGAACTCCCTATTTTAGACCCTGGTGCCCAGGAACTACAATGCCGCACTTAATTAATACCATATATACATTAATTCATGCGAGAGAGGAAGAGAGCTTTACCAATATTAGTGACAAAGCGATTTGAGTAGGACAAATGCTCTGATAAAACCGACGGCGGCTTGGTAAACCTTCACCACTGGAAGCCGCTTTCCCAAATATGATACCTTGTGCAGTTTCACCAACTCTTCCATTGTGCAGCTTCAACAACTCTTCCATCACAGCATGGCTTACAATTCGTGACGTAACCTCCGGGGTGATCGAAACCTGTGAAGAAAACATACCATGATAAAAACTTTCAGAAGTTAAGAAGATGTAACCACAAGAAGAATGCTGTTAGGGGAAAAACCAACGCACATCACACTGATGAAGATCCTTGTTTGGCAGTTCAGCCAAGAAGTGATTTGGCTTAAGCAAACACCTGGTGCCAATACTTACATTTCCTGGGCGGTGAGGAAACCTGTGTGAGTTGCTGGACACTGGAATTGCTTGGACAATCTCCTGGCTCGCACTCAATTAACACTGCACGGACAAATCCTCGAGCTGCTCCGTGACCTCAAGAACAAAAGGCCGTGGTGATTCCTCCGGAGAGGCTGCTTCTGGTGAGGAGATGTCAGCAAGCTCATGTGGAGCTTCCATTGCTTGGCGCAGCTCGGGAGCTATGGCGGACGGGCCAGCACCATGTCCACCTCTACCACGACCACGAGCGGAGGGGAGGAGGGGGCGGCGTGGGCGAAGGGGAGGGGGGTTAGGCGCGGGGCAGCGCAGCGCGGGCGACGGGGGAGGAGTCAGGGAGGTAGGCGGCGTCGTGGTGGTGGGAGGGGGATTCGGTATCGCGGGTAAGGCGGAGGCGGCTGTGCGGAGAGGGGAGCGGACGGCGGCGGGGCAGGGGAAGAGGAAGCGGCGGGGCAGGGCAAGAGGAAGCGGCGGTGCTTGCGGAGAGGAAGCGGTGCGGAATGAGTGGAGGGACGGGAAGGAGTCGCGAGTCCGCTAGAAGGACCGAGAGGGCCCAGAACGTGCCGAGACAACGCAACGCGCGAGCGGCGTGGATGCGCTCGGCGGGCGGCGATTCGATCGGATGTCAGGAACCACGACGCGAGTTGTAGCTAGCAGGACGACGTGGACGTGCTCGTTGAGCGGCGATTCATCGCGCTATTACTCTTCCCGCGTAGCATCGGAGTTTGTATTTTGGGAGTATGTACTTTCACTTTTAATATACCATTTAAATACATATATTTATAGCACTCTAGTTATGCGGAAGACAAGATATTATTTAAAAGTCTAACATACTTCAACAATATGAAATAATTTTAACAATCTATCAGCTATTAACAGGTAAGGATCAAGAAACAATAGATTGACCCTAAGAATTGAAATAAATTTCAACAACAAATCAAATTTGAAAGCATTCAATCCTACTGCACTATTCAAGATAAAACTAACAAGAGTCTATATGACGATTATTAAGCATTCACTACTTCAACCAAGTCATAATGAAAGATAACTTCAACAATCCGAACTCCATTATTACAATCCAACATTATCAAATGAAAAATAATAATAAGTCCATTAATTAATAGTGATAATGTGAAGTGAATGAAGTGATCCGTGACTAATCCTTTCCAAGCATGCCGTCAACAGTGTTTACCTAAAACACACAAACAAATGCAAGAATGAGTCTACGACTCAGCAAGTACAACAGAATAATATGAAAATTTACTGAATCAAGAACATAGCATTCACAATGTCTGAATATGAAACAGAATGGTAGAAATCTTGTGCAAAAATGGAATGTATGCTCTTCACTTCTGTTTATACCGGTATAGCCAGTGAACACCTGTCGGTATTCACTCATGCCCGTATTATCAAAATACGGGGATCCAAGGCCCGTATGAAGAATATTTCATAACAGAAATTCAATTTGCCCACATTGAAATGGTGGGTCTTACATGCCTATATTAGAATGATGGGACTTTCAATACCACTCCCGTGGTTGAAACATAAACGTATGAATGAATGAATATGTGAATATGAAAAACATAATCTCAAGAGTATAGATTATCATACGTGGTAAGAAGCAAGAATCATTGGAATCTAATCATAATCCATAGAGTTTAAACATAGCATGAACATCAAGCACATCGAACAAAGAACGGTCAATATAACCCACAATGTATTTGCTTTTCGTGTTGCGACGCGTTAGGAGGCAAGGATGATGCCGCTAATCTCAAAGCCTCTCCAACTACACCATTAAATTACTCGAATAAGAACAACATGATATCAAGACGCTACTTGCAACGCTTCTACCTCATCTAAAAGTTTATATATATATATATATATATATATACCCATAATATATAAAAGTTTATATATATATATATATATATATATATATATATATATATATATATATTCTACTCAAGTTGAACGACATTCTAGTAGTAAGCTATACTAGACAGCAGTACTAAAAACTTCATAACTTTCGCTTTGAAACTCGAAAAGGTGCGATCTCAGACTCTCTGGAAAGATAACAAAATCATCTACGAAAACCTAGTTGGTGAGATCCTCTGATTTTGCCCACATCTGAGTCTAATATTCAGTTGAAAATCTAAAGTTATAATCTGACAGACAGAAAGGACAGTAGCACAAGAAATGCTATAACTTTTAATTTGTTGAACCAAATATTGATTTCTCTATCAATTTTAAATGCTAAGAATATGAACTTGAAAAGTCTAGTTGGACCGATCCTCAGATTATGTCTTTAACAAATTTTAGCCTACAGCTCAAAACCACCATCAGAATCTCACATATGTTTTGGACAGTAAAATTGAAACATACATAACTTTTGTTTCACAGATCCAAAAAGGGTTTTCTTTATCAATCCAGAAAGCTAATGGAATTACCTACAAAAATCATTTTGGGCAACACCCCTGACTCGGCCTCTAACAAAATCTTAATTAGTACACAAGACGATTGTTGATTCTCGTCAGGATTTCTGGACAGCAGTAAAGAAACTAACGTAACTTCTATACCACAACTCCGAATTGGGTGATCTTTGAACCTATCAAAAGCTGAAAACAATCCCTACAACTCTCTAGGAAACGAAATCCTCTAACTCGGACTTTAACTAGCCGAAAACTAACGAGCACGCGCTGGAGAGAATACTTAAATTAATCACAGAAGATCAACAATCCTCTAATCGATGGTAATTATGAATCTAAATTGATCTAACCAGCGGGGAGATGATCGTTACCCTTGGAGACACGTGTGCCCACTGAACTCCCCTGCGAGACGCTCCTCTCCTCTTCTTCTCCTTTCTTCCTTCCCCTTTCTCCTTGGGCGACAGCGATGAGAGAGTACCACCAAGAGGAACAGGAACAGCAATGGAGGGCAAGGGGGGAAGTCTACTGTAGCACGTACTGTAGCAGCGATGCTACTGTAGCTATAGTACCGGGTTAGGGTTTTCCCCTCCTTTTATTGGTGGCCGGCCCCTTATGGGCCTCCTAGGCCAAGGCCTAAGGCCTAGGTTGCCGAAGAACTGTAGAATTCCCCTTTTCATTATGTCTAATTCTCTGTTGGATATTTTCTTTGTTAGAATAAATTCGAGGTATTACAATATTATACATCTTTATCACTTTTAGTATACTTAAATACTAATTATAAGATACTCTAATGCAATTTGATTAAAAAATTTTATTCGAGCCCTTTGGTTTTTACTATATACCCTTTTTCGTATATAAAAGAAATATATGCATAAATTTTGCTATAAAGAGTAGACTTTAATGAAATTTTTCGTAGAACTCACTTTGGGTATCTTATAATCATTATTGGAGTATACTCAAATTGATAAAGAAGTATAATATATGTGTTTGTAGTAGTATATTGCAGTATAATATATATATATATATATATATATATATATATATATATATATGATTTATAGAGAGAGAGAGAGAGGTATATGAGAGGTGAGGAGTATACTATGACAAAATGAGTTCTATGAAAAATTCATTAAAATCCACTATTATATGAAATTTTTCATAAAATTGTGTATATACCTCTCATATACCACTTAAATCATATATGATACATCTTTATCAATTTGAGTAAAATGATTATAAGATACCCAAAGTGAGTTCTGAAAAATTTCATTAAAGTCTACTCAAATGAAACTAAAAAGGGTTTTCAATCAAAGGGTTTTAAATTAGAGTATCTTATAATTAGTATTTAAGTATACTAAAATGATAAAGAAGTATAATATATGTGTTTGAGTAGTATATTGCATAATGGGAGTACATACTCCTAGGAGTGGCCTAGAGGCCCATAAAGGCCACCAATAAAAGGAGGAAAACTCTCTCTCTCTCTCTCTCATATATATATATATATATATATAGAGAGAGAGAGAGAGAGAGAAAATTGGATTAGTATACAAATTTCAAAAAATAAAATAAAATAAATAAATTTGGGGGAAAACATCATCAATTTGATTTCCATACAAATTGCTAAGTAAAATCCTAAATAAATATGACTCGAAATAAAAATTAAACCAAAAATAGTAATTGGATTAGATTACAAATTTCAACAAAAATATAAATTGATTTTGGAATAAAATAAAATAAAATTAGCATTTTGATTTTGATACGAATTCTAAAGAAAAATTTATAAGTAACTGTAATTCGGCATAAAAATTAAAGAAAAATTAACAATTAGATTAGTTTACGAATTCTAACAAAAAATAATTGAAATTAGGGGTGAGAAATAAAAAAATTGCAATTTCATTTCCATACGAATTCCATAGTAAAATCTCTTAATAACTAAAATTTCAAATAAATTAAATATAAGTTATAATAAGGATATCGTGAATGGTGTCGGAGAAGACCACGAAAGAGTGCAATAGCGTCAATCTGTCCTAGAAGAAGACATTGGTTCATAAGAAAGCGAATAGTTAAGGCAGCGGCGACGAATATGAGAACAATTTCATGTTGCTCACCTTAGTTGTTCAACAAGGATAATGTCGTGCTGATCGCTAGACCCATTGAAGAAAAAGACCGGAGTCAAAGGAGCCAAGTGCTATGACGACGAATGGTGAGCATCAACGTTGTTGAAGAAGTCAATAGCCAAAGAAACTCGATAATGGGGAAGACATAGTAGAGAGGAGATGAAGATTTGGATTAAAGACGAGCTTTCGACGATATGTGATCATCAGATAGCTAGGAGCATGCTATCGTTGGCAAGTGACATGGCATCACTGGTGATGGTGAGAAGATTCTCCCTATCGTTAGACAACGACTAAGACAGACATACTAACATCAGTGAGGATATGAGGTTATCGTAGTTAGTGAGGAAGCCACATCATTGAGTTGGACAACATCCAAGAAGAGGAGCGACCGACACAAGATTAGAAGACATCGAGCATGTATACATCGTGCATGTGTATATACATGCATGCATCCTACGAATAGAAGCATGGGCATCCAAAAACAAAGGAGCAAATAGCTCAGAGTAGAGATAGCGCAATGGTAAGGAATAGACTTAGGGCCACTGGAAAGAGCGCGACGGATGTTCTGGTAGGGATTCACAATATTTGCATGCATATACGTGTAGATGTTACAATGGTCATCATTAAGCGATAATTGGAGAGAAATAGAAGATAACTATGTTATAGAGTATTGTATTAGAAGGGGTAGCAGCTGAGAGATATCGATCAAGAATTAGGCTTGATCTTGGAGGTTGAAGCAGAAAAATTATGGTGGGGAGAAGAGATAGAAGACACACGATTCGGTGGGGCAACCGACGTAAGGGAATATAAGTTCATGGTAGGTCGCCCATGGTGCATCAGTGTATACATTGGCAAGGTACTCTAATACCATGTAAACCAATAAGGCAATTTTGTTGCACACATAATCAATGTATTGTTTGAGATTAACAGAGGTATATGTGCATGCAAGTGCATGCAAATATTTTGGAAAAGAGTTAGGGGCATGCAGCTATATGATGCATACATAATGGAGAATTATTAACTTATTATACTCATAATTTTCTTCCATTAAAGCTCATACTTCAATTACGTTACTCAAGTTGCATTTTCCTTCAAGTTTCTATTGTCATTTTCTAATGTTTAGATACGTAAATATATTCTGAAGTATCTAAGTTATATCATTTATCACTACAAACTTTAAAACAAATCTAGCCGCGCAAATACACAGGCCACCCTGCTAGTTATCCAAAACTAAGAAGCAATTAACAAAGAAGCAACACTCAAGTCACAATAAACTTGAGTTTAACTCATTTCCTAGATCACTCTTGCCTCAATTAAATTACTCGTGTGGATCAGTTCCTAATCACACTGGCGCGTACTGCATTTGCAAACAAATCCAACAAACGTTAATTAGATTTATCGCGTAGCATCAGAGTTTGTACGAACACATGATAATGTGCTCGCTAGCTAAAAAAATAAGCTCGTGATTAACTGAAACTAAGAAGCGACACTCAAGTCACAATAAACAATAGCCGTCTGTGATGAGGTTTTCTGTAGTAGTGACACTAATGGCGTGGTCGTCGTCTTTCATCAAGGTTTCGCTCCTGCGGCAGCACAAATTGATCCGCCCTCGGCGTTCTCCCAAGTCGAAGCGCGCTGCTACCACTACCGTCTTGTGTCCGGGGGCGCTCCTAGATGATGCCCCCCTTGAGGGCGTCAAGGGAAACATCATCGATTTCTTTGGTGCTAAGCACAATGACGCGTTCGTCAGCTTCGGAACAGCCGGTGCTGAGCCTCCTTGTCAGAGCTAATCTTGCCGACGTTGATGTTTCAAAGTTTGCAACCTAGTCATATTCCGAGTACGAATCAGAGTCGGAGTCTGTTCAGTAAAGACAGACAGGTCGTTTCTGAGTTGTATTACTCGAGTTAATGTATGAGTCAGTTTTAAGCAATCTATATAAGGTGCGGTTATGTCTTGTAAGTTTAGAACAACGAGTTGAGAGAAAAGTAATAGAAAAATACAAAAAGACTGCAGTTGCAGCACCACAAAAGAGTCTTGTTTTCGTTCGTTGGTTTTTTTAGTACTATTCAGTACGAGTACTGATCATCACGAGTATTGTTCATCGAGTACTGCATAGTCATGGGAGGCTATGACTGTGTGGTCGTGGGAGGCTTCGACTGCTCGTGGTCATAGAGTGAGGAGGATCGACTACATCCTGGTCGAGTAGCCTGGACTGGTCGGAGAGTTTCGACTACCTGGTCGAAGGTGGTTTGACTACACGTGGTATTAGAGCGGGTGTTTGAAAATCAAGTCTTCGACTCCAGAGAAGAAGAGAAGATGGCTCTTAATGGAGCTGCATCGACAAAGAAAGATGGTCAGATTTTGCTCCTGTACCAGATTCTCAATTCAGAGAATTACCTGGCTTGGGCTATGAAGATGCGGGTGAATATGCGCACCTAGGGGGTTTGGGACGCAGTAGCTGATTCGGTCAATATAAAGGGAAAGATCGATCCTAAAAGAAAGGGGTTGTGGATGTCGACATGAAGGTTGATCAAACTACGTTGGCGCTCATCTACGCTACCATACCTGACTCGATGCTCAATCAGCTAGTTGGGAAAGACACATCACGAGAAGCTTGGATCGCTCTTCGTACTATGCACGAAGGAGTGGATCGAGTGAAGAAAGTACGGCTACAAACTCTCTGAGGGGAGTATGAGGCGCTGCATATGGGTGAAACTCAATCAGTAGATGAGTTTGTAGGAAAGTTAACAACTATGGTCAATGAGTTCCGATCTCTTGGCAATAAACTGGAGGAAATTGAGGTGGTCGAAAAATATTTAGAAGTACTACCCGAGAGGTACGTGGCCGTGGTCAACCCGTTTGTATTACAGTGATCTTGAGAGCATGAAGCTGGAAGAGGTAACTGGGTCTCTTAAAGCACATGATGGGCTACTGAAAGGTTGCAAGGCTCGCAACGATCAAGCTTTATTTGTGAATGCTGAGCTGAAGGGAGAGAACAAGCAGAGGCTCAGCGAGATGATTCATCAAATTAGTGACGTCCCTCGGCGGATGTGAGAGCCTAGTGCAGCAGCCGACGGTCATGTCCTTCTGGTAAGTGATGTTTGATTACACCAACCAACAAATTACAGATAGCTTGGAGCTTTTGGTCATGGAAATGTTCACTTATATGCAAGGATTTGTGTTTTAATCAGTGGTCAGAGTGACGAGGAGAAGGCCAAGAACGGGATCAAGGACAACTTGGTTAGGGTCAGTTTTAGGATCTGAGGGATGACATACTCCAAGCCCTAGAGAAGATTTAGAACATTTTGCTCTGTGACTTTATAGGTTATGTAGGACAGAAAGTATAGGGATTCTTTTGTTTGTAGATGTTGAAGTTGCTCACAAATGAAAGTAGTTGCAGGAATACATATGTAATTGAAAGAGGTGAAAGAGACATAATACAATGTTGTACTACTTTCCCAGTCTTCCCATCCCCGAATATAATCCTGTGCCACTTTGGGTTTTTGATTTTGCTTCACATCTAATGTACTATCCATCTCATTGCCTCTAGTCACAAAAAGGTGTCACTTTGCGAAAGTGATATGGGGAAAGGCCCGATCTTCTCAGTGAGGAACCGTGGATAGTTGATGCGAAGTAGACGATGTCGCTAGCTGAACACTCGCGCCAATGCACGAACCCTCAACTCTTCGGAATACGCCCAAAACACACCGGGTAGTTGTTCGTCGCGAGACCACGAACGACAAACGCCAAGTCCCCAATTCCCAATGGAGCAGCGGCTTGACCTTGGATTGCGAACAAAACAAATGGATCGCCTAATTCTCTCTCAAAGTCCTCGCATGAACTCGGTGTCGAAAGAACAAGCAATAGCTATGTTTCAATCTTATGCATAAACTGGTCTACCTCTATGGTGCGGCCATGGGGTTTATATAGCCTCCCACGCAAGCACAAAACTCGGATGAACGATGGCGGAGTGCTACTGATAATCCGAGTCCGACATCGTTTCATCGCTACTGATGTCGAGTTCGATTACTATTCACGTTAACGATAATCCGATTCAAAAACGTCCTACTTTAATTTGGAAATTTAAACTAGTCTCCTCTCGGTTTCCCTTGTATTGTGAGCTTTCCTTCTCTTAGCTTTGCGAATTTGTTCGATGCACTTGATGCTTCTTTTTATGCCAATGTAACCCTTGTTGCCATGTCACCATATGTCTTTCTTGACCGCCCGCATGTGCTAGGGTTTTATCACGAGAGCACGTTCCTCTCGTTGGCCACATGGGTTTCTTCTCCTTTTGGCCGCATGTGTTTCTCCTCCATGAATTTGTTCCGGCCTCCTCTCCTCCTCTCGGTTCTAAAGTCTTTAAATTTGTCAAACACGAGAATGCACCAAGTATTGCTTTAGGTAGTAACCAATTCTCATTGGCAACAAAGGAAATTCATTAAGAAACAAATGCACTGTTGTTTGAGAAGTTTAGCTCCTACTTCACGAATAACCTCATAAGTAGTAGGGATATCCTCATCATCCTCCTTTCTTCAAAAAAGCCGTCCTCGGCTTTTGATAGCTGGAGATGTGCTAGACAAAAATACAACGTATATGCATGGTATATATATTTGTCATCCAAACTCCTTTCGCTTAGCACATGATGATTTCTTTGAAAGTGTAATAAACAAAAGAACAACGTATATCGTGGTATATGTATGCATCAATTGTTGTGACATTCTCGTTGTTGCGCACAAAATAATTAGGATCATAGCAGCCATAGGATGTATTTGATATATACATTGTGATACTTTCAGTCACATCATTCTCCCTCCCATGAGAAAAATCGTCCTCGACTTTGGTAAGTACATGGACAAGATATAAGAGGACCCACTAGATCAAGTTGTTCAAATATTGGAGAGAAAAATTTTAGTTTCTTCCATGCTTCAACTCGACTACGTTGTTTACATGTATAGGAGAAACAAGTAGGCATCATATTGCGTTCTAAACAATAGGCACTTGTATTAAAATCCATCTCAAAATGATCATGATATTTCTCAATAGATGGTTTGCGCAAAACATGCAAGTTTAAATCAGCAAGATTATCACAGGTAATACATATTTGATAAACATAGAACTTGTCATCTACACCATAATCTCCAATCAAATTGAATGTATATGTGTAGGCATAAGTACTAACGAGTGATTTTAAACATGAAACTTTAGCAAGATTCTCAATCACACTAGATAGCTCTCTATGAACATCGAACATGATATAGTATAAAAGATCATCAAAAGATATTTTAGTAAGAACGTCCTTATGGGTAATCAATTCCACATTATGTAAATTGAGCGTACAAATTTCAGAACATGGAATATTCAAAGGAACACTAGAGATCGAACTCGTACGTACCTCTTCTTGATGAGTATGCAATTCAACACCATTATCATTACCTTTACCATCCTCCTCGGTTGTTGTAGGTGTTGTAGATATCAAATCATCATCATGAAACCATTGGATCGCAAGCACTCTATCCCCCACCGTGGTTATCTCCTCGTCTTTCACGTCCAACGGTGCAGGTTGTTCAACTTTCAACTCATTTTTTTGACTATCATCTACTTCTCTCTTTTCTGTTGGTGCATCTTTCTCACATTCAATAGAGATGCTCTCAACCTCACATATGGTGGAATCACACACTCACTCTTTTTATCATTCTCACTCAATTTGGCTATGTGGCACTCATTCTCATATGGGTTTGGATACATCCTGTCCCCAAAGATTGTGGGTCGACAATTGAGCAATTACCATAACCACAAACTCTTCATGAAGCAATGGGGCAGCACTACGAAACATGTACCGAAGGGAATGTCCCATGCTCGATCGCCTTCACATGTGATATACTAGCGGCATTTAAACCTTTTTGTGGACAAGTCAACTTTTCAAGTAGAGAACGCTTGTAGTGGCGAGGTACAAAACGTGCGAAATGTCTGCTTCATCCGCTCCCACGTGATAATCGGCAATTCATGGCGCTCCATACGCTACGAATAAATCGCTCCCACCAATATGTGGCATAACCAGCCAAGCCACTAGACGCAAGTAAGAGCTTCCTCTCATTGGTATAGTTGTGCATCCGAAATAGAGTATCAATTTCTAGCTCCCAAGTGAGATATTCTTGTACATCATGCGACGGAAAATATAGAGATAGAAAATTTGGGCTTATCGTGAAAATCCTTACGATGCACGTTTGGTTGATTGAACATGGCGTGCAGCTCAAGAAGTTGTTGTTGATGTCCGTGCGTAGTTGCGTAACCTCCTCTCCGAGGTTGTTCAATCCATCCGAACGGACCCGAGCTCATCGCGCACACCATTATCACGATCATGAAGTTGCTTTTGTAGCGCCCCACACAACCGTGTATACTCCGCCCACGTAACGGTGGATTCTCCGATGACGACATGGATACAACTCACAAATAGCAAACGAAATTATATCGGGTTAGTAAAAAAACTTGCTCTCTACGCTCCCAACTCACATCCCGAACACAAGACAAGCTTACTGTTCCAAAGTGAATCAAGGACGGCAAATCAACGATTGTGACAATGGCGACCTTAACCGGTAATGTATGAGCGTAACCAAGAGCAAGGAGTACACAAGCGGGTGTAGGTGGAGCTCGGACGGTATGTGTATATCCTATGCAATCGATATTCAAGGTATTGTAAAGCTAAGTAATGATCCAAGCTAGAGTATTTTGCCTATGTGCTGATCCAAAAGGTTTAAGCGAAGTGTATGAACGCACAAACAAAGATAAATGTGACTTAATGCAAACAAAGGAATGAGCTAGTGAGAGACAAACTGAAATTGAGATGAAAACTAGCTCGTTTTTGCACCAAGTACTATGAGAGACGCTAGCCAATTGCAAAGATATCAATGTTAGGGCACAAGATTGCTCAAATAGATTAAATACACAATCTGAAATTGTGGACTAAGGTTTACTCTTCCCAATTTCGGCCACCCCCATTTTGTTTGTTTTTTTCTCAAAACCGCATGAACAAAGCTCTTCGCCCTTGGCTATTAAGGAAACCGAAAGGAAAAAATTTGGTACTGGTATTTGCGGGTTTGATCTTTTGTTTTTAATACCTTTTCAAGTCGTGGCTTTTTCTTGTAACCGGTGCCTTTTCCTCTTTTCTTATTGCAATGGCGAAATAGGGTTTGCTCCTCTTGATTGCACAAGTCTCACAATTCAACAACGTGTAAATAAACCAAAGAACAGCCCTAGTGCAATGTACAAAAGCTAGTCTCAAGGATGAAAGGATATAAGTGAAGCTCAAGAAACCCAAAGTGTTTGGTTAGCTATCTCTTTTGGGTGCTAATTGAGGAGTTCAATCGGCAATTTGGTATGGTTTATGTGAACACAACGATTAAGCAACGCAAAAAGGAACACATGGATCAGCACTAAAAACAAAAACTCTAATGGATGAAAACTTAACTAAACGCACAAGAAATAACAGATTAAACTACGGTTTTGGTATTGCAATTTTCGGTTTATTGGACGATAGGATAGAAAACGAATCTAACTACGGGTAAAGAAATTCCCACTGAGTAAACCTAGAATCTGATACCATATGATACGGGGGAAAGGCCCGATCTTCTCAGTGAGGAACCGTGGATAGTTGATGCGAAGTAGACGATGTCGCTAGTTGAACACTCGCGCCAATGCACGAACCCTCAACTCTTCGGAATACGCCCAAAACACAACGGGTAGTTGTTCGTCGCGAGACCACGAACGACGAACGCCAAGTCCCCAATTCCCAATGGAACGACGGCTTGACCTTGGATTGCAGAACAAAACAAATGGATCGCCTAATTCTATCTCAAAGTCCTCACTTGAACTCTGGTGTCGAAAGAACAAGCAATAGCTATGTTTCAATCTTATGCATAAACTGGTCTACCTTTATGGTGCGGCCATGGGGGGTTTATATAGCCTCCCACGCAAGCACAAAACTCGGATGAACGATGGCGAGTGCTACTGAGAATCCGAGTCCAATTATTTCACATGAACAGATACTCGATTCAAAAAACGTCCTACTTTAATTTGGAAATTTAAACTAGTCTCCTCTCGGTTTCCCTTGTATTGTGAGCTTTCCTTCTCTTAGATTGCGCAAATTTGTTCGATGCACTTGATGCTTCTTTTATGCCAATGTAACCCTTGTTGCCATGTCACCATATGTCTTTCTTGACCGTCCGCATGTGCTAGGGTTTTATCCACGAGAGCACGTTCCTCTCGTTGGCCACATGGGTTTCTTCTCCCTTTTGGCCGCATGTGTTTCTCCTCCATGAATTTGTTCCCGGCCTCCCTCTCCTCCCTCTCGGTTCTAAAGTCTTTAAATTTGTCAAACCTGAGAATGCACCAAGTATTGCTTTAGGTAGTAACCAATTCTCATTGGCAACAAAAGGAAATTCATTAAGAAACAAATGCACCTGTTGTTTGAGAAGTTTAGCTCCTGCTTCACGAATAACCTCATAAGTAGTAGGGATATCCTCATCAGAAAGTCTTGTCAAACCATTTGAAATCTGACCAACATCATCTTTATGAATATTTAAATTGTTCGTATGAAAAATTACGTGAGCGAACTATGTCAAAAAAAAATTCATATATACTACTAGTTTTACTACTTTTTAATAACATATTGCAATAAAATTGGAGGTAACTCAAATGACAACTCTTCAAATGATAACTCAAATAACATCTTATTTGGTTGGTAGCACTTCAAATGATAACGGTTAGATTGGGCGTAGGATATTGAAATAGCAGGTTTCCCTTGATCACTCTTGGTTTGTGTCGCATGATTCTGCATCCTTGAGCTTGGTCGATCCTTTAAAAAATAGACGACTTGGTCATTAAGAACTTTGCAAACTTGAACTAAGGGTGCATCGTTAAGATGGCAATGAGTTGTGCATTATTGCTAACATTACTATTGTCCGACAATTGCATCGTCGCTAGCATGAGCTGATTCTGGGTGACAAAAAATTGATTCAGGCTCTGATGTGTCACTACTGGCACTTGAGATAGCTACTAGTTAACGTCTGCTCTAGTACTAACACTAGTGATAGTACAGCAACTTGATCGATTACTCTGATTCAACGAATTGACTAAAGTAACGGTGGTCTGATTCTGCTATGTCATCATGTTGTTCATGTTCTGCATCATCGCGTTCATGAGTAGAGTCTGAGCGGTCAAAAATTGTATCATGTGTGGATCTGTTACTCCTGGTACTGACAACTGTCCATTGGAATTGACAAGATCTGAGCTGGCATAGACTGTCTCAAGATTACTGATAAGGTTGGCTCCACTCAGACTCTCCACCGCTAGCTGACCAAAGCTAATAGATGAGAGGGAAAGGCATAAGGGAAGGGAAGACAATCTACTAAGGGGAGCAGGTTTAACCAAAAGAACACCAAGGAACACACAAATATCCAAAAAGCTATTAAGAAGCATAAAACTTACAGCCAAACGACACATAGAAGAAGGAAAACAAAAATCTAATCACCTAGTCAATTAAACTCTAACTTAAATGGGTGACTTGGCTCAACACATGAGAGGAGCCTCAGCTGATTTATCCTATATGGCTGGTCCGAAGGAAACTTGAACTAGTCATGGTCTTCATCAAACGTTGTTTGCTTGCGATTCCTTGCAAGCGAATCTTGGAGAAATATAGGGGCGACATACAACTTCTTCTTGGTATACAATTCTTGCCACGAACTTGTCTTGAATACTTGAGGAGATGTCGATACATCGTTGTTGGTTGCATGGTCTTCGAAGAGTTGTTGAAAACAGCTCTTGGGCATCCATCATGACATTTGGCACAGATACTGACAAACTATAGAAGCTATGAGGAGAGAGAGTCCAATTTAATACTCAAAATGGTGAGGAAGAATATAGATGAGGAAGGAAGAGAAGATGAGAATAGCACATCATTAATATTTTCCATTTGTAAAATAATTTTTGAAGTCTTTCCTAAAAACAGTCATTATAACTGTGGCCACGATCTACAGTCGATATGGCTCTGATACCACTTCTGTCGGGACCCAAATATGCAAATCTCGACCCTCTATGCATACTGCACTAGTCCAATATCACGCTAATGCACATACTGGCAACAACGATGATATATCATTCCATATGTAAAGATGATAAATAAATAGACAAATAATAATAATTATCAGAGTAACGACCTTAAGGTCAAAACTTATAATTAATGCTTCAAAAGGCAGATAACTCGATTAAGCTGCAGCGAAAGGTAACGGAATAACTTCAGTAAAATCTATCCATATGCCCACAGGCAATCGACTGGGATCGAGACCTAACAACCACCATCCTCGTAAAGCTCCTCCTTGAGAGCAGGTGTCAATTTCTCCACTTTATCTGAATGATTGCAGCAAGAATGAGTACTCCAAGTACTCACAAAATTGTACCACATAACGCAATTATAGATGATGGCTTATTCCAAAAGATATGGCATCTATGGTTCTTTCCATAAAAACAACATGCAGTTGAATATGAATAATAGATTGAAAGCATAATTCAAAATAAATAAAAATAATAGTTTAATAGTTGTTTTCACAAAGAACACAAAACCTAATCAATTTATTTCACACAACCATATGAGTTTAACCACCCAACTGTCCCCTTCCCAAATGTTTTTTGAAAATCTACCCCTTGTGTGAATTAAATCCCCATGTATGTCCATGATCGCGGATGCGGCTATTCGAATAGATTATTTAATACTCTACAGAGGTTGTACGCTTTATCCACAAGATGCAATCAACTGGATCAGAGCTAATCACAACAAACCTTTCCGAGACTTCATCTTAATAATTGACACTCTCGTTGTGCTTACTGCCGACACCAACCCCCACATAGGAGATTAGCCTGTCGCACACCGTTAGACCTGAAGATGACAAACTACTCATAAATGTGAATCGTCACACAGGCAGAGAAACACCTCCACCCTGGCATACAGCTTAAACTATCCGCCTGAGTAATCAACCTCAAGACTCCATAGCTTATTATGTTAGGCCCGTCCCATACCAAGCATATGGTCGTACAGTTGTGGCTCAGTTCAATGGCGCACAAAGTTAAGTCCTTAATTGACCAAGGCGAAACTGCCGATTTCTAACTAAGTAACCATTTTTCCATTTCCCAATCACACTGCCACCATATCACACAGTTTCATCCACTCGCCTCAGTCTAAATCTTTTCCCACACTATTGGTTAAGGTCAACACATGCCATCAATGAGTAATAGCACACAGTTTTACACAAGTTCAATAATCACTTAGTAAAGTTTATAATTGCAACTCGATGATATTAATGACTCGTTGCATGGCTAGGCAAACTATTCGTATCTAACCAACTCACATTGGTGCTATAATATAACCAACTAATAATTTAACCAAGCTAGGGTGACGAAAGATCAAGGTAATACAATAAGCAAGATGGATATAAACAAATTGGTATATAACTAATCCCAAAGTATTTAAATAAATACTTGAAGTAAAATGCAATAATTTATATAGAAGTAATTTTAGAAAAACTAGGTTCAAAATGGTCAATGGTACAACTTTTCTTGCTATAGCAATGATATTCATATTTTATCTTCAATCTTCTATTTTCTTGACCTTCAGCTCCTTTAGACAATTCTGGGACTTTAACGTCTAACCAGAGAAGGTATATATTGAATTTAGATGAATTTAGAAACTTGAATTGGTTCGATCGGGGTTCGTATGAGGAAGAACGAGCTCTCGGAAGTTTGATCGGAAAGGAAAATACTGAAAAAGGAAAAAGGAGAGAGAAATTAACAGGTGGGGTCCACAGAATATTATCAAAATATTCTATTTTGGAAATATTGGAAAATAGTTGAGTGTATGACATGTGGAACCTACTGATATTTATGGATTTTCAAGAATTACAATAATTCCAGAAAATAGGATTAGGGGTTGACATGTGAGCCACTATTCTAAGGACCAGGTCTGATGAGGACATCTCTAACTTGGATACAACCGCGTCTACACACACAGCTGATCCACAACCAATGTTACAAGGACCAATTACTCGAGCTCGTGCTCGCCAACTTAATCACCAGGTGAATTCGTTCATAGGGTTATGTATTACTGAGAATAGATCGCTACCTAATGCAAGTGATTTAATTGTGCTTAGGAACATAGGAAAGGACCAAGGAGAGGTATGTGGAGTCATGGACAAGCATAGGAGGCATAATGGAGTACATCACGTCACTTTGGGTCTGAGCCAAGCAAGAGTTCGAGTTGGGCTCGTTCTGAATTCGAGTTCGGACTACTGCGACAGCACTAAGTTCAAATGGCCGTAACTTCTTCATACGGACTCCGTTTGGAGCGTTCTTGGACTTCATGGAAAGCTTATCAAGTCTACTTTTCAATGGATCCAACCTCAGCTTCAAATTCCAACCGAGCTGGCCACAATAAATAAAATAATCCACGTCTACTTTTTTTACCGAGTCAAAAAGGGTGCTGCGCCACCTCCTCTTGGGCCCACGAGCCTTGTAGCCCTAGGGGCGTGGGTCCACTTCCCTGGCCGCCACCCCTGGTCATCTTCCCATATAGGAGCTGCTGTCCCCCTGGCTAGAACTCGGATTTCGTTGAATTTAGGTTTAGCCATTGTGCAAACTGCTTCTTGATTGTGTCGGCGACCACTGTCAAGACGACTTTGGGATCCCACTTTTGTTTTCAATACCATCTATACTACAATCTTATTCGCAATATCAGATTGCATACATCTTATTCTTGCTAGTTCTTCGATTGCTCGCAGGAATTGAACCTCGTGTTCAGTTGATCGCGCTTCAAAGACGGTCAATAACGCCTCGGAATTGGTTCAATGATTGCTAAGGCGCAAGCGCCATCGTCTGGTTGTAGTCGGATCGAGAGTCACCTCCACCCAAAATCGATAGTTATCAATCTCATCGAAAGATCGGGCACCCCGTCTCCATCAAGTGGTATCGAGCCCAAGGTTGCTCGATGAGAATTTCTTCGTTTTTCGTAGTTAGGTTGTTTATTTCGAAAGTCCGAAAAAGCCAAAAAAACTATAGGATTAGATCACCTATCCGTCCAATACCAATTGCGCCATTGCATCTTTCTTTTGATTGCATTGCATTGTTGAACTTTCGATTGCATCGTCGTGTCCTTTGTCTTGGTCTTAGTGTCTAGTTCCTTTAGAGTTTTGAGTTACGCTCACGTTTGGTCGCACCGCTGTGGTTGGGTTCAATCGCCGTGCGCCACCACCAGAGCCATGACCACGACCACCAGCGCCGCCATCCATTGCCACATTCTTCTGTGGCCACCATCCTCCTGTCGCGGCAAGGCACAATCCTCCTGCCGCCTCCACTCCAAGGGAAACCCTAACCAAGAACAAAAGCTCGTTTCAGTTTGTGACAAAAAAGAGAGAGAGAGAGAAAAAAGAAGAGGTTGATTTTTGTGCTGCCAGAAGGACACCTGAGATTCATCTGACTTCGGCAACGCGATAAAAAAACAAAAGAAAAAAAAACACAACTTTTGCATACGACCTCCGATTGAGGTGATTCTTGATCCGTTGGAAAGGAAACGAGAAGTCCGGGGAATCTGGGGATTTTATCTACGCGTACGCACCCGGGCGCACGCGCGGTTGCTCCGACCCCAAAAAACGTCGTTTAGGGCCTCAAAACGGGCCCGCAAACCGAGAAAAAAAATCAAGTTTCTCAGAATTCTCTCAAAATTGACAGAGACCTTTTACAAGTGGTTCTAAGGTCTCCCGTGAAGACGACATCCTTTTTCGAGCCTCCAAACTCCGTGTACAACGTTCTCTAGCTCTGCCGCGCTGTGCTTTCGTTTGTGTTCTAAGCTCACATCTCTAGTCCGGTCTAGCCTAGGACCAGCACTAACCGGCGTTGAACGATTTTTCAGCTTGCATTCTCTGATTTGATAGTTGCTAATCCATTGCTACCATACTTGAGCCTTCCCAGCTACACCTTTTCTACAACCGTACAGGCTGAACTTCACCTAGCAATCGCTCCATCCAATCTTCGGAGATACATTGACACCGCTGGTTACCGATCACCCCTGTTTGCTTGGTAAGAATTGGTAAGAATTCGATAGAAGGCTTGAGTTTGAGCAACTTTTGAACTACCACATCCTAGTAGTTGCTAGGTACATATACTTGTGATTTGCTAACAATGGCAGGGTCTACGGAGCATTCGGATGAGGATACATCTCATACTCCTTGTACGAAGGGAATCGTATAACATTTCCGACGCCTCATGAACCTTCGTACGGAGGGTCTTGAGGAAGATGTCAGGGTCACGAATGAGCGACTTGCTCAACTTGAGGGCGCCCAAATTGAGATAAACGCCACACTCGCCGCGATGGAGAGAGCGCAAGGCGTCACTAACACTTCTTTGGCAGGTATTATGGCGCGCCTTGACGACTTGGCCCATGCATCCACTGCTGTTCCCCCTGCTGCCCCGGTGGTAGAGGGACAAGATGAATTCGACTATGTGACTCATACCGAGGCCAATGACATGGATAACAATAACAACGATCGAGCTCATCGACATTTGCGTTTTAATCGACAAGGTATGCGACGAGACCCCCCACGACGTGAGGTACGTGACCATGATGATTCTTTCGCTAAGGTTAAATTCATTATGCCCTCTTTTAATGGTAAATATGATCCTGATGGTTATCTTAATTGGGAACTAGCTGTTGATAAAAAATTGCTTGCCATGAAGTTCCTGATATTAGACGAGTTAGGGCTGCTAGTAGTGAATTTACCGATTTTGCTTCTATTTGGTGGAAAGAACATTGCCGTCAACATCCCAATAACATACATAACACTTGGGAGACTTTAAAATTGCTTATGCGGCATCGATTTGTTCTCTCATATTATGCTCGTGATTTGTTAAATAAATTGCAACGCTTACGACAAGGTACAAAGTCTATGGAAGACTACTATCAAGAAATACAAATTGGTATGTTGTGTTGTAGTTTAGATGAGAATGAGGAGGCATCAATGGCTACGTTTTTGGGAGGGTTGAATCGAGAAATTCAAGGCATCCTTGACTATAAAGATTACAACTCCATTACTAGATTGTTTCATCTTGCTTCCAAAGCTGAACGTGAAGTGCAGGGACGCCAGACGAGGACACGATCTAACTCTTCTGCAGGTCGCACAAACTCATGGACACCACGCACATCTACTACCCCGTCCATCAGTGCACCCCCACCGCCACCCTTCAACAACAAGTCGCGCCCCGCTACTTCAAATCCAGCACCACGAGTTTTTGAAGCAACGAAATCAGCACCACAAGCGTCTACAAAATCCTCCTCTTTAGTTGCTTCGACAGGACGAACTAAGGATATTCAATGCCATCGGTGCAAAGGCTATGGACACATGATGCGGGATTGTCCAAACAAGCGTGTACTGATCATACGCGATGATGGTGGGTATTCCTCTGCTAGTGATTTTGATGATGAAACATATGCTATGCTTGCAACTGACCCTGCAGGACTTGATGACTAATCTGATCATGAGGAGGAACATGTTGGCGCCGAAGATGCCGACATGTATTTGAGCATTATAGTGCAACGCGTACTAAGTGCTCAAGTTTCTCGTGCTGAGCAAAATCAGCGCCATAATTTGTTTCAAATCAAGGGCGTTGTCAAGGAACGCTCGATTCGCATAATTATTGATGGTGGGAGTTGCAACAATTTGGCGAGTATGGATATGGTGGAGAAGCTTGCTTTGCCGACCAACCCTCATCCCCACCCATACCATATTCAATGGTTCAACAACAGTGGTAAGTTGAAGGTAACGCGAATGGTGAGAGTAAACTTTTCTATGGGTTCATACCATGATTATATTGATTGCGACGTTGTTCCTATGCAATCTTGTTCTTTGTTATTAAGACGACCTTGGCAATACGATACTGATTGTGTGCATCATGGTAGGAATAATCAATACTCTCTCATGTTCAAGGGAAAGAAAATTGTGATGCATCCTATGACTCCTGAATAAATTGTTAAAGATGAACTTGCTAGTAGAGAGAAGAATCAAGAGAATGCTAAGAGCAAAAATCAGATTGTAGTAAAAATACTTGAGAAACATAAAAAGAAAGAACCTAAATCTACTCATGTGAATAATAAAGAAATTAAATTGAAAGGTGCTAGTTTTATTGCTACCAAATCTGATATGACTGAAGTGGATGCTAGTAATTTTGTTTGCTATGCATTAGTTTGCAAAGAAACTTTGTTTTCATTTGAGGATACACCTTCTTCTTTGCCTCCTGCTATCACTAACATTTTGTAGGAGTACAACGATGTCTTTCCGAAGGACATACCGCCGGGGTTGCCACCGCTTCGAGGGATTGAGCATCAAATTGATTTAATTCTCAGCGCATCACTGCCCAACCGCGCACCATATAGGACCAATCCAGAAGAAACTAAAGAAATTCAGCGCCAAGTTCAAGAATTGCTTGCTAAAGGGTATGTACATGAATCTCTTAGTCCTTGTGCTATTCCGGTCATTTTAGTGCCTAAGAAAGATGGATCATGGCGCATGTGTGTAGATTGTAGAGCAATCAATAATATCACCATTAGGTATCGTCATCCTATTCCTAGATTAGATGATATGCTTGATGAATTGAGTGGCTCTGTTGTTTTCTCGAAGGTTGATTTGCGTAGTGGATATCACCAAATTCGTATGAAATTAGGCGATGAATGGAAAACATCATTTAAAACTAAGTTCGGGTTATATGAGTAGTTAGTAATGCCTTTTGGATTAACTAATGCACCTGGCACCTTCATGAGACTAATGAACGAGGTTTTGCGTGCTTTCATTGGTAGATTTGTGGTGGTTTATTTTGATGACATATTGATATACAACAAATCCTTAGAGGAACATCTTGATCATTTACGTGTTGTTTTTAATGCCTTACGTGATGCACGTTTATTTGGTAACCTTGAGAAGTGCACCTTTTGCACCGATCGAGTCGTGTTTCTTGGCTATGTTGTTACTCCACAGGGAATTGAAGTTGATCAAGCCAAGATTAAAGCAATACAGAGTTGGTCGACTCTAACACGGTCACACAGCACGAGCTTTTTAGGACTTCTTTGGATTCTACCACCGCTTCGTGAAGGATTTCAGCACCATCGCTGCACCAATGAATGAGCTCACCAAGAAGGGCGTGCCATTTGTTTGGAGCGACGCACAGAAGAACGCCTTCACCACATTGAAAGATAAGTTAACACATGCACCACTACTCCAACTCCCTAACTTTAATAAGACTTTTGAACTAGAATGTGATGCCAGCGGAATTGGTTTAGGTGGCGTATTGCTACAAGAAGGTAAACCTATAGCATACTTCAGTGAGAAATTGAGTGGACCTAGTTTGAACTATTCTACTTATGATAAGGAATTATATGCACTATTTTGAACTTTGGAAACTTGGCAACATTATTTATAGCCCAAAGAATTTGTTATACATTCTGATCACGAATCTTTAAAGCATATTCGAAGTCAAAGTAAATTGAACCGTAGACATGCAAAGTGGGTTGAATTTATTGAGTCGTTTCCTTTTATCATAAAACACAAGAAGGGAAAGGAGAATGCTATTGCTGATGCTTTGTCTAGGAGATATACCATGCTTTCACAACTTGACTTCAAATTTTTTGGATTGGAGACTATTAAAGAGCAATATGTGCATGATGTTGATTTTACAGATATATTGTTGAATTGTAAAGAAGGAAAAACATGGAACAAATTTGTCATTAATGACAGGTTTGTGTTTAGAGCTAACAAGCTATGCATTCCAGCTAGCTCCGTTCGTTTGTTGTTGTTACAGGAAGCGCATGGAGGCGGGCTGATGGGACACTTTGGCGTGAAGAAAACGGAGGATATACTTGCTGATCATTTCTTTTGGCCAAAGATGAGACGGGACGTCGAGCGTTACGTTGCTCGCTACACTACATGTCAAAGAGCTAAGTCACGACTTAATCCTCATGGTTTATACATGCCTCTACCAATTCCCAGCGTTCCGTGGGAAGATATTTCGATGGACTTTGTTTTAGGATTGCCTAGAACAAAGAAGGGGACCGATAGTATATTCATGGTTGTTGATAGATTTTCTAAGATGTCTCACTTTATACTATGTCATAAGAGCAATGATGCTGCCAATATTGTTGATTTATTCTTTCGTGAAGTTGTTCGATTGCATGGTGTGCCTAATACTATAGTTTCAGATCGTGATGCTAAATTTCTTAGCCACTTTTGGAGAACTTTATGGGCTAAATTGGGGACTAAACTGTTATTTTCTACTACTTGTCATCCCCAAACTGATGGACAAACTGAAGTTGTGAATAGAACTTTATCTACAAAGCTTAGGGTGTGTTGAAAAGAACTTAAAAGCGTGGGAAGAATGCTTGCCTCATATTGAGTTTGCTTATAATCGTTCATTGCATTCTACTACAAAGATGTGCCCTTTGAAGTTATTTATGGTTTTGTGCCTCGTGCTCCTATTGATTTAATGCCTATTCCATCTTGGATAAATTGAATTTTGATGCTAAACAACGTTTGAATTGATTTTAAAAATGCATGAGACAACTAAGGAGAATATAGAGCGCATGAATGCTAAATATAAACTTCTTGGTAGTCAGGGGAGAAAACATTTAACTTTTGAACCAGGAGATCTTGTTTGGTTGCACTTGAGAAAAGATAGGTTCCCTGAATTGAGAAAGTAAAAATTGATGCCTCGAGCTGATGGTCCTTTCAAAGTGTTAGAAAAGATTAATGATAATGCATACAAACTTGATCTGCCTGTAGATTTTGGGGTTAGTCCCATATTTAACGTTGCAGATTTGAAGCCATACTTGGGAGAAGAGGATGAGCTTGAGTCGAGGACGACTCAAATGCAAGAAGGGGAGGATGATGAGGATATCCCTAACTTGGATATAACCGCGCCTACACACACAGCTGATCCACAACCAATGTTACAAGGACCAATTACTCGAGCTCGTGCTCGCCAACTTAGTTCATAGGGTTATATATTACTGAGAATAGATCGCTACCTAATGCAAGTGATTTAATTGTGCTTAGGAACATGCGAAAGGACCAAGGAGAGGTATGTGGAGTCATGGACAAGCATAGGAGGCATAATGGAGGACATCACGTCACTTTGGGTCCGAGACAAGCAAGAGTTCGAGTTGGGCTCGTTTGAATTCGAGTTCGGACTCCTGCGATAGCACTAAGTTCAAACGGTCGTAACTTCTTCATACGGACTCCGTTTGAAACGTTCTTGGACTTCATTGAAATCTTATCAAGTCTACTTTCCAATGGATCCAACCTCAGCTTCAAATTCCAACCGAGCTGGCCACAATAAACAAAACAATCCACGTTTATTTTTTTTACCGAGTCAAAAAGGGTGCTGGCCACCTCCTCTTGGGCCCATGGGCCTTGTAACCCTAGGGGCGTGAGTCCACTTCCCTGGCCGCCACCCCTGGTCGTCTTCCCATATAGGAGCCGCCGTCCCCCTGGCTAGAACTCGGATTTCGTTGAATTTAGGTTTAGCCATTGTGCAAACTGTGTCTGACGACCACTCAAGACACCTTCTTCCACTTTTGTTGTCAATCGGACGACCATTGTCAAGACAGAATTGAACCTCGTGTTCGGGATCCCACTTTTGTTTTCAATACCATCTATACTACAATATTATTCGCAATATCATATTGCATACATCTTATGCTTGCTAGTTCTTCGATTGCTCGCAGGAATTGAACTCGTGTTCAGGTTGATCGCGCTCAAAGACGGTTGGTTGGTTCAACCAGGCGCAAGCATCGCAGAGTTGTAGTCGGAGAGTCACCTCCACCCAAAATCGATAGTTATCAATCTCATCAAAAGATCGGACACCCCGTCTCCATCAAGGTCCATGGAGAGATGATAGTCCATGGTGGACCAATCTCATGAAGCTAGTGTTGACCAAGGTTTGACTGACAAATGGGACCCGCATGTAAGTGAAGAGATGGGCCTTAAGTTATGGCTCACGTGGATGACAAGT
Organism: Ampelocalamus luodianensis; assembly: GCA_036346255.1. NCBI lineage: Eukaryota > Viridiplantae > Streptophyta > Magnoliopsida > Poales > Poaceae > Ampelocalamus > Ampelocalamus luodianensis. Next base: position 31,004,773 of record CM070635.1, on the reverse strand, counting down.
GGGGTCAAGGTGTATGAAAGAAAAAGATGGAGATGGATCTAGTCTGCCACGTGGGCGATGACAGTGCGGCACTAAGGTGGCATGGATGTGGCACTAAGGTGCCATGAAGAGAAGAAAAAGGCAGAGAGCAGAGGTGGGTTGGTTGGCCCACACATCAGAGAGAGGAGGAAAACCAAAGAAGTAGCGAGCCAATGGGCAAAATGGAATGTCGACAATGAGGCTCCACCAATGGGCAAAATGGAATGTCGACAATGAGGCACAGATGATGACGTGGGCATGGCAGCGAGAAACGACACCAATCACCGGCGCCGAGGGAAAACGCAGCAGTGGAGGTGGCTTCACAGTGGCACATCACTTTCGACGATGTTCTGAGAAAAGGAAGGGGAGCATGGCGTAGAACGCAGCGACGCGAATCCAACAATGATGAAGATGAAGGCGAGAGCTCAACGGTGGCAGTGTATTTGGTTGGAGAAGGAAGACGGCCATAAAGGAGAGAGAAAGGGAATAACTCTATATACGGTGGATGAAACTTGGAATTTAGGGATGGAAAAGATAGATCGGGACGCGGGACATGTGATGACGTGAATGGATTTTGGAGAAACTCACTGGAGAAGTGGGGAACGCGAAGAAAGTGTTTCAGTGTCGTGGCTCGATAAGGTCGGTGGTGACTCGGTGATCTTCGGGCGATGGCGATGGAAGTTCGACGTAGAACACGTCGAGCGAACTCGATGATGCAAATGGCTTGGCCGGGGGACGTTGGAAGGCAGTGGAACACAACGGGGAAGACCTTCGGTGGTGCACGGATTCTTTGCAAATTGCGATGAAACGAAGTCAAAATTGACGAAACCGATTCGGGGGGATTGGAAGAGGAGATCGGGGCGATCGATATGACTCGGTTAGTCAGCATTTATATGCACCGGAGAGGGAGAAATAGAATCAGGGAAGTTGCATTTTGCACGGGAGCTGGCTCTGTTGGTTTGGGAAGGTGGACAGGAAACAGGTCCACCTGGCAGAGAAGGGAAAAGAAAAGAAAAGGGATTTCAGAATTTAGAAAAAAGGCTAAAAATCAAAAGAGGCAAAATAAATAACAAACAAACTCGGAAAAATCCAAGAAAATATCAGAAAATTACTTGGAACCCAAGGAACCCAACTAAAACTAATTTTCTTTTAATTGATGTTTAGATTAGCCAAATTAAATATTTTAAATTTTGAAAATTCCAAATCAAGCTTTATTAATTCAAATAAAATTGGTTAAATTTTTCAGGGACCTAAACTACTCAATTATGAAAAGCCAATTTTTTGGGATGTTACATATATCTATACTAATTATAGGTTCTCCTAGAAGCCTCCACGTTATTCGTAGAAGGTAAAAAGGTAGAAATTCCCACACTAATCAGAGAAAAAGAAAAAGACTATAAATTCTCATGTTAATCAGAGAAAAAGGAACAATCCTAACCATCCATATGGTGTGAATAGATTTTTAAAAGCAATAATCCTAACCATCCATATGGTGTGAATAGATTTTTAAACGGTTAAGATTTACTTATAAGCAAAGCAAAGGATCTAGAGTTCTCATGGAATAATTGAATCCGAAACAGGCATGCATATGTTGCCTTTGACGTGGTGTAAACGTGTAGCATTATAATCTCCCCCCCCTCTTTGATACAAAAGCAAAGTGAGAAAGCTAATAACATACTATTGTATGGTATGTACCAAGTTAAAATAAACTGAAATTTAGAAATAAAATTAAGCATGAATTTAATTCAAATCGACAAGAAAGTCAAAATAAAATTATGAATATACAAATATATTGAAATTAAAAGTTTCATTATTTTTAATATATATTTTATATTAAAATTGAATCTGTACTAAATGTATATCCAAAATGAAGTTAAACATAAAAGAATGGCACACAATTTTAATTAAACTAAATTCAAAAGAAATATAAAAAACTTCATGGTTATGTATTAAACTTGAAATATAAAATTTGAACATTTATGGAATGTGATACCCCATTCTGTACATTAAATAAGGAGTATTTTGTCTAGAGACAATGGTTACAAAATCATACAACACCACTTAAAAGGTTCATATTGATAAAACAATTTGAGTCGTATAGTGTATGGAACACAAGATATAAATTTAATGATAAAAACTTAAACCCATCATCATTATTATTTTTGAGTTAATTTAAACATATCAAATTATATTATATTAGTATTCATAATTTTTTGGAAAATATGACCCCATATGTCGAATTAGCTTTAATTCGAACATAAAATTAAATCAGATATAAATATATTCAAAAAAATATAATTAAATCCATACTACATAAATTGGAATTTGTATTACCATTAAACATTAGAAATTGATTTGAACTTCTTAAATAATAAATCAAATTTTAAATTAAATTCGGAGAAAACATAATTCAAATTTTGAATGTAAAAAAATGACGTGTCCAAATTAGAATAAACGTATAAGTATTAAAATTTTAAATAAAACACCTAAAGTTCCCGAAGAAATTTTCAATGAAAACATGTAAATTTTATATAATTCTAGAACTTTGATGTTGTATATGCAACTAGAATTTAAGTACACAATATGATATTATATATTTTGGAAGAAATCCATTATACCCCCTCAAGTATCGACATGCGGACACCTAACCCCCTGAACAAAAAAAAATCGGCCCTTTGACTCCCCGAAGTCGCAAAACCGGACAACCTACCCCCTTTGGCTGTTTCGTGTGGTGGTTTTGCTGATGTGGCATCCGGGTGACCCAGTTTCGCCAGGTCAACCGCTGACTCGGATAATCAATGGACTTCTTCCAAGTGGGTCCCAAGTGTAAGTGTCACAAAGAAGAAGAAGAAGAAGGAGAAGCAGTGCAGGGAGCTCTAGTCGCACGGTCATGCAGGCAGCTCCGGCAAAGAGAGGTCTAGCAACCTACGAGGTGGCCCAAAATGGATCTTCGACGGCCATAGGAGGGTATAGGAGGTGATGGCGCGGCGAATGGTGGTCGGAGGTGGCGGCGGCACGAGGGGAGGCGCACGGCGACGGCGAGTACACGGGGTGGCGGCGCTCGATTAGTGGAGCGCGTAAGGGGAGGCGAGCATTAGGTGCGCCTCGGCGAGGGGAACTTCATGGTGGGTGGGTGTAACATCCCAATTTTCAGAGCTTAAAAATCTTTTAAATAGTTAGTAGGAGAAAATTCACCATTTGGATTTTATTTGAATTTAATTTCAAAAGCTTAATATTGGACTTTACAATCAAAAACATTTAATGTGAATAATCCCAACATGAACAATAGCCAAAACTATTTTATTTGGGTTCTATCTGCTCAGATATATTTTCTAGATTTTTCTAGAATTTTTCTGAGTTCATTTGCTATTTTCTATCGCTTATTTGAATTTCTGGTATTTTCTAAAATAGAAAAGCTATTAAAAATCTCGGAATTCCCTTCGGGCCGAATTTCCAAAACCCCGCCGATCTGTCATGCCGCCCAATTCACTCGCGACCGCCTCGCCTCTCTCTCCCCGCGCGCGAACCCTGGACCCATCCATCAGCCTCACCCGCGTCGCTTCGCACGCGCCCGCGCTGAGCCGCTCCCGCTGCCTTGTGGGCCCCACTCGCCACGTCAGCGTCGTCTTCGCTCGGGACTTCTTCTTCGTGTCCGAGCCGGACTCTGGAGCGCCGCCGCCTTCCTCGCGGACTCTCCCTCCTCCGTGGCTATTTAAGGCCCGCGCCCGTGTCAAAATCTCCGCACCGCCTCTCTCCTCCAAAACCCTAGGGCTGCCTCTCGGTTTGCGCTACCATCTGGGGGAATCGAGCTCTCCAAGCTTTGCGCCGCCGTAACCTTCTCTGCCATCTCGCACCGCCGTCGGTGAGCCTCAGCCTTCCTCGTCGTCAGATTCAAGGTCGCCGGGGTGTGTTCAACCCGGTGCGCGCTCAATCTTCGCCGGAGGAGGCCCGGGTCGCCTCGTCACCGTTCAACCGTGCCGCTCCGCCGCCAACCGTGAGCGCCGCCGCAGTTTTGGTCACCGCCGGGAGCCACCAGCCGTGTCACCAGGTTCGCGAGAGTGCGGGGAGTCCGGTGCTACCCTACGTTGCCGCCGCCGTGGCCGGAGTCACCGTTGTCGTACACGGCCGGCAAAACTCGCCGGAAAACCACCGTGTCCCGCCAGCTCGGCTGCCACGTCGGCCTCTTTGCTCGCGTGTCGCCCAGTCACCAGCCCCGTCAGCAGCCCGCGTGCCCCCTCTGCCAAACCCTAGACCCAAGCCCGTGTAGATCTGTTCCACCATGAGTCGAGCCATCGACTCGTGGGCCCCACGTGTCAGTGTACTGTTCCGTGGACACAGTCTATAGACCGAGGGTCCCACTGTCAGCCTCTTAACCTTTTTTGGAATTTGTTTTAATTCCGGAAAACCCTTGCTGACGTCAGCATTGCGCAATAATCCGATTTTTCTTTAGAGAAATAATTCGGAAATTCCAAAAATCCAAATTATGGTTTCTTTTTAGATTTAAACTTTCAGAGCTCATAACTTTTGCATCCTAACTCCGATTGAGCCCATTCAAATTCCTAAATTTGTCTAAATTCAAGATCTATTTATCTGAGATTTTTATTTAATTTTTGGAGTTTGTTTTGCCTCTGTTATTTATTTGTTTTATTTGTTTTTGTCTAGTTTGCGAGTAGACGTCGATTCGTCAGGGAATTTTGTGGAAGAAGGAGCACCCCAAGATCAAGACCAGTACATAGACCTTTTCCAAGGCAAGTCATACCTTTGATCATCTTGAACCCAATTTTCAAATTACTTTGTGTTAAATTATTGCATTCTATTTTAATTATTTATTTAAATGCTTTGGGTATAGTTATTATCCAATTTGTTATCACACCTTGGCCTTGTATGTCATAATTCCTTGTCACCCTAGATTGGTTATTAGTTGGTATTATTGTAGCACCAACATGGGTTGGTTAGATACGAGTATAATTGCTTAGCCATGCCACGAGTCATCATCTCATGTGAGTCGCAAGCATTAAATCTGACTAAGTGGTTATTGAACTTTGTGTAAAATTGTGTGCTATGTGTTATTACTTCGTGATGGCATGTGTTGCACTAAAACCAACTGGGTGGTAAAGGATTTAGACTGAGGCAAGTGGTGGAGACTGTGTGACATGGTGGTCTATGTGATGGGAATGATAATCTTTGTGACTTAGTTAGAACTTGGAAGTCTTGCCTTGGTCAATTAAGGACTTAACTTTGTGCGCCATTGAACTGAGCCTTACTGTACGACCACATGCCTGGTATGGGACGGACCTAACTTAGTAAGTTATGGATTCTCGGCATTGATGTTCAGGTGGATAGGTTAGGCTGTCTGACAGGGTGGAGGTGTGACTACTTGGTGCTTGCATTGCGGGACGATTCGTCTTCGCTGTCCAGCGGTGTGTGTTATACCAATTCTATGTGAGCTAGTATAGCGGTTTGTAAGCACACTGGGAATGTCAATGTTTGAGATGAAGTTTCCGAACTGTTTTGTTACGATTGGTGCTTGCTACACTAGTTGTATCTTGTGGGTAAAGTGTACAACCTCTGCAGAGTGTTAATCAATCTATTCGAATAGCCGCGTTCGCGGTCATGGACATGCTCGGGAATTTCACATGAGGGGTAGTTTTCATAAAATGTGGGAATGGGAGCTGTGTGACCTCAATCATATGGCTATGTGAAATAATCTGTTTAGTTGTGTGTCTTTGTGGAAACAACTGTTAAATTAATATTGTCTATTTGTTTTGAATTATGTTTTCAATCTATTATTCGTATTCAGTTGCAAATGTCGCTTTTCTGCAAAATAACCACAGAAGCCATTTCCTTTGGAATAAGTCTGCATCTATACATTGCATTCTGTGGTATGATTTGCGAGTACGGTTGTGTACTCACGCTTGTTGTAAAACTTGCGCCCAAACCTACAGAAGAGGAGGAGTCTACGCCGCTGAGGAGGAGTTCATCAAGGCGATCGTTCGTTAAGGTCTGGATCCCAGTTGGTTGCCTGTGGTGAATTAGTGGGATCTACGCTGGAGTTATTTCCGTTCCGCTGTTGTTCATTTCCTGTTAGCCCTGCGTGGCTTAATAAGTGTAAACTCGACCATAAGGTCAAAACCCTTATTTGTTAATCAAACTAATCGTTTACTTTATTTATCGCTTGTGTGGATCGATATTTACCTATGTTAACCCTGTGTGTACTAGCGTGATCCTGGACTAGTGCAGTATACACAGAGGGAATCGTAATTCTGGGTCCCGACAGAGGTGGTATCAGATCCATACTGACTGTAGGTCTTGACCTTAGTTAGATTGGCCGACTTTAGAGTGTCTAAATTATTTTCTAAAGGAAAAATTAACTTGCAAGGTTAATTAATTGCTTAACTCTTCTCATATCTCTCTCGCCTCAACTTTTGCTATAATCCTTTCTCTCCCCGTTGTTTTAAAGTTTGCTCTTACCCTGTTCGTCTGTCTTGACAGATGCCTCGTCTTCAGAGCTATGGTGAGCGCACTGGAGGGTATGCCGCCGAGCTTTGGAAGTTGCTCCAGGTTCTTGGAGGTTTTGATCGTCCGCTGTACGTCGGCAACAACTGGACGGTGAATGGACAAAGCCGTGGAGTGATTTGTCGCCTGACGATCTACGCCAGGAGGAACGACAAAGCAAGCCAACCTTCGCACGTCTCGGTGAGGAAGATCACTTGGCTGGAAGGTATCCAGGAGTCATCGTGCTTGGCGATGCTACGTATCTGCAACATCTACGCATGGGGGCTTCAGAACACCGTCTTCCGCTACCACCCCAGAGCTGCAGCCGTGGACTTGCCAGCACGCTACCCGTCCACAGAAGGAGAGAGCAACGCTACAGTCGTGCACCTCGCACAGTTTGTGGCCGCCCAGGAGGAAGCCTTGGAGAGGACCATCACGGAGTTGGATCATGTCTATGAAGCCTTGCAGATAGCTGAAGAGAAGGTCGCCACTCTGCAAGAGATCCTCTACGACCAAGTTCCTGAAGAAGAGGAAGACCCCGAGGAGGACTCTGAAGAAGATCCAGAGGAAGGCCCGGTCGAGCCAGAAGAGGATGCAGAGCTAGAGGAGCCAGCTGAGCCAGTTGCACCGGGAACGCCCGTTCCTACTGCACCAGTTCGGGGCATCGGGATCGGTTGCCAAGATGCCGCTCACTTCAAGTCCATACACCGTCGAGCGCCGCGCGGTTGTGGAGGCTTTCTCGAGTAGTTGTCTTAGTCTCGGTCTTTCAAGCTTAGCCAGTGTCAGTTTAGTGAGTCACCCTTTAGGCGGTAGTTTTGTGTGCTTAGGTCGTTGTTCCTTTTTGTGTGCGAGTATGAGTGCAAAGGCCCTTAGGCATTTGTTGCGACCATGCTAAGACCCTAAGTAATAAAGGTATTTCATTTGAGTTTCTTGAGTGTGTTTTGTTGGGTTTAACTCGCCTGCTTAGTTCTCAACTTATCTTGTGCTTGCTACCTTATCTAACCCATGGAGCTTCGCGGATGGTCTCAACTCGTCAGGATCACGCTAGTGGTTCCGGCACCCAATACGAGGAGCAATGAGCAACCACCCAGGAGCGATTCGCGCAAGCACCCCAATTGACTTGCAAAACTTTGGAGCTTTCATGGCAGCACAGACTCAGCTGATGAACACCATGATGACTCAGATGCAAGCTATGAACAACCAGGACAACAACAACAATCAACAGTATGGAGCCCCAGCTGCTCATGGTCACCATGGACCCTCCAAACTTGCAGAATTTATGAGGACTCGTCCACCAACATTTTCCGGACACGTCTCTCCAGTGGAAGCAGATGATTGGCTCAGGGTTGTTGAAAGAAAGCTGCTGATCACCCAGTGCAGCGACCGTGAAAAGGTTCTGTATGCCACTCATCAGATGGAAGACACCGCTGCTGAATGGTGGGAGAACTTTGTGCCGCCATGAGGCGCCACAGATATCACCGGGATGAATTTTCTCGAGATTCGCCAAGATCATGTACCAGAAGGCATTATCGATCTGAAAAAGGATGAGTTCCGCGCTCTCAAGCAAGGAGCTATGTCAGTGTCTGACTACCTCAACAAGGATGTAGCCACGGACAAGGCTCGCCAGAGTCGCTTTTTGAAGGGACTAAACACTGGACTGCAAGTCAATTTGATCGCCCATACTTTTCTTGATTTCCAAGAGCTGGTCAACAAAACCTTTGTTCTAGAGGACAAACGCAAGGCGGAGGATAATCAGAACGCGGATGGCTCAAAGCAGGGAACCATCAATCACGGCAAAGGGCAAGAACGGTGCCACCACGTTCAACGGTTTCCACCCGGACTTCGCTTGAGCACTGCACCAACTTCATCCCGTCCACCGCCGTAACTTCCGCAACCCTGCACCCGTCAACCCCAATCCAGGAAGCAACCAGCAGAACACACCAAAGGTCTGTTACGCCTGTCGTCAGCCATGACATTTTGCCAACCAGTGTCCGCAAAGGGGAACAATCACTCCAGTACGCTTCAACCTTGGAACTACGCCATCCAAGACACCAGCGCCAAGCATCAACCAAGGAGCTTCACAAGTTGCCGGTCAAGCCGGAGGAGCACCACAGTCCGTGATCAGAGGTCGTGTCAACCACGCCACTGAAGGAGCCCAGAATCACCGGACATCGTGATGGGTAAGTTTCAGTTAACTCAAGACTGCATCGCTTTGTTTGATTACGAGCTTCGCATTCGCTTGTTCTGGAATTTTTGCAACCAAGAATAAATTGGAAGTTATGCAACTTAAGCATACTCGTTAGTCCAATACTGGAGCGAGCTAAGTACTAGAGTGGGATGTTTAGGAGCTAAGTTACTCATAGTCGAGTTGAGTTTCTAGCCAACTGATTGTCCTAGATACCCAAACCCTAGATGTCATTCTTGGCATGGATTGGTTATCCAAGCACAAAGCCGTGCTAGATTGTGGCCGAAGAGCCGTAACAGTCGAGGACGCCAAAGGAAACAAGGTAGAGTTTCTAGCCACCTCAGTTCGTGATGGGCATTTGCTAGTGAACAGTTTGAAGACCCTTTCCTTGGAAGAAGTACCAGTGGTCAGTGAATACCCAGATGTGTTTCCAGAGGAGTTACCAGGAATGCCACCGGATCGTGACATTGAGTTTGTCATCGACCTAGTGCCAGGGATAGCACCCATTTCGAAGAGACCTTATCGGATGCCAGCCGATGAATTGGTAGAGATGAAGAAGCAGATAGAAGAACTTCTTGAGAAATGTTTCGTGAGACCTAGTTCGTCGCCATGGGGAGCGCCAGTGTTGTTTGTCAAGAAGAAAGATGGAAGTATGAGGATGTGTATTGATTACCATTCGCTCAATGAAGTTACCATCAAGAACAAGTACCCACTACCCCGGATAGATGATCTGTTTGATCAGATGAAAGGAGCCGGAGTGTTCTCGAAGATCGACCTGCGATCAGGTTACCACCAGCTAAAGATTTGTCCTAAGGATATACCGAAGACCGCGTTCTCAACACGGTATGGGCATTATGAGTTCTTAGTCATGTCCTTTGGTCTGACTAATGCCCCTGCATACTTCATGAACATGATGAATAAAGTATTCATGGAATATTTGGACAAGTTCGTAGTCGTGTTCATTGATGATATTCTAGTGTACTCCAAGTCGGAGGAAGAACACGCTGAGCATTTAAGGATAATATTGGAAAAACTCCGAGAGCATCAGTTGTATGCCAAGTTCAGTAAGTGTGATTTTTGGAAGAAGGAAGTGGATTTCTTAGGTCATGTAATGACAGCCGAGGGAGTAGCAGTTGACCCCGGTAAAGTTAAGGCAGTGCTACATTGGGAGCAGCCCAAAATTGTAACTCAGATTCGCAGTTTCTTGGGAATGGCAGGTTATTACCGCTGTTTCATCGAAGGATTCTCATCGATTGCTAAGCCTCTTACGCAATTGTTGAAGAAGGAGAAAAAGTTCACTTGGACTCTAGCCTGTGAAGAAAGTTTTCAAGAGTTGAAGAAGCGTTTGACTTCAGCCCCAGTGCTGATTTTGCCAGATATTCACAAGGATTTCGATATCTATTGTGATGCTTCGCGTCAAGGGTTAGGATGCGTCCTGATGCAAGAAGGAAGAGCCGTTGCTTATGCGTCAAGGCAATTAAGACCTCACGAAGAGAATTACCCTACTCATGATCTGGAATTAGCTGCCGTAGTGCATGCTTTAAAGATTTGGCGTCACTACCTTATCGGTAATCGCTGTGAAGTCTACACAGATCATAAGAGTCTGAAGTACATCTTTACCTAGTCAGATTTGAACATGAGACAAAGAAGATGGCTAGAATTGATCAAGGATTATAATCTTGGGATCCACTACCATCCCGGAAAAGCCAACGTAGTTGCAGACGCTCTAAGTCGTAAGAGTTACTACAATGCTTTGGAAGTAAAGGAAAGTTGCCAGAACTTTATGAAGAATTTCAGAAGCTAAAGCTAGAAGTTGTGTCCGAAGGATTTGTAGCTAATTTGGAGGTGCAGTCTACCCTGGAGAAGCAGGTTCGTGAAGCACAACCAAAGGATCCTGTGTTGTCAGACATCAAGGTCAAAATGGCAGAAGGGAAATTCAAAGATTTCACCAAGGATGATCAAGACATACTCTGGATTAATGGTCGTATCTGTGTACCAGATATCGATGGTCTAAGACAGTTAATCTTAAAGGAAGCCCACGACTCAAAGTATTCTATTCACCCTGGAAGTACCAAGATGTACCAGGATGTTAAGACTAAATTTTGGTGGCCAAATTTGAAACGAGAAGTCGCAGAGTTCGTTGCCTTGTGCGACACCTGTCAGAAAGTAAAGGCAGAACACCAGAAACCAGCAGGTTTGCTGCAACCGTTGAAGATTCCAGAATGGAAGTGGGAAGAGATCGGAATGGATTTCATTACCGGTTTACCCAAGACCCAATCGGGTTACGATTCGATCTGGGTAATAGTCGATCGTCTAACTAAGGTCGCCCATTTCTTGCCAGTCAAAACCACATACTCAGGAGATCGCCTTGCGGAGTTGTACATGGCCAGAATTGTCAGTTTGCACGGTGTGCCCAAGAAGATAGTGTCAGATCGAGGATCCCAGTTCACCTCTCGTTTTTGGAAGAGCTTGCATGAAGCATTGGGTACCCATCTGAATTTCAGTACTGCGTATCATCCACAGACAGATGAACAGACAGAAAGAGTTAATCAGATATTGGAGGATATGCTGAGAGCTTGTGCTCTAGCTAATGCTACCCGTTGGGATAAAAGTTTACCGTATGCAGAATTTTCGTACAACAACAGTTATCAGGCTAGTCTGCAGATGTCACCATTTGAAGCTTTGTATGGCCGTGCCTGCCGAACCCCGTTGAATTGGTCAGAAACATCTGAACGTTCTGTATTCGCCCGAACATCATTCAAGAAGCAGAAGAGCAAGTGGCCATGATAAGAGAAAGATTGAAGATAGCTCAGTCCAGGCAGAAGAGCTATGCTGATAATCGTCGTCGTGATCTCAGTTTTGAACCCGAGGATTTCGTTTATCTTCGAGTGACCCCGCTCAGAGGTGTCAAAAGGTTTCATGCCAAAGGAAGCTTGCCCCTAGGTATGTTGGTCCGTTCAAGATTTTGGAACGTCGTGGAGAAGTTGCTTATCAGTTGGAGCTGCCGCAGTCGTTAGCAGGAGTACATGATGTCTTTCATGTCTCGTAATTGAAGAAGTGCCTTCGTGTGCAAGAAGAGCAAGCCCCGTTGGAATCAATTGAATTGAAGGAGGATCTTACCTACAAAGAGCAGCCGGTCAAGATTTTGGATGTCGCAGAGCGCCTCACCAGAAGCAAGACTGTTCATTTTTGCAAGGTCCAGTGGAGCAACCACTCAGAAGGAGAAGCAACGTGGGAACGTGAAGAAGAGCTGAAAATCGAGTTTCCTAGCCTTTTCTCTAGCTAGCCTGAATCTCGGGGTCGAGGTTCCTTTAAGGGGGGAGGTTTGTAACATCCCAATTTTCAGAGCTTAAAAATCTTTTAAATAGTTAGTAGGAGAAAATTCACCATTTGGATTTTATTTGAATTTAATTTCAAAAGCTTAATATTGGACTTTACAATCAAAAATATTTAATGTGAATAATCCCAACATGAATAATAGCCAAAACTATTTTATTTGGGTTCTATGTGCTCAGATATATTTTCTAGATTTTTCTAGAATTTTTCTGAGTTCATTTGCTATTTTCTATTGCTTATTTGAATTTCTGGTATTTTCGAAAATAGAAAAGCTATTAAAAATCTCGGAATTCCCTTCGGGACGAATTTCCAAAACCCCGGCCCAGTCCTGTCGCGGCCCAGCCCAATTCCCGCCGCAGCCCGCCTCCGCCTCTCTCTCCCCGCGCGCGAACCCCGGACCCACTCGTCAGCCTCACTCCGTTGCCGCCGCGCGCCGCTGAGCCGCTCCCGCTGCCTTGTGGGCCCCACTCGCCACGTCAGCGTCGTCTTCGCTCGGGACTTCTTCTTCGTGTCCGAGCCGGACTCTGCAGCGCCGCCGCCTTCCTCGCGGACTCTCCCTCCTCCGTGGCTATTTAAGGCCCGCGCCCGCGTCAAAATCTCCGCACCGCCTCTCTCCTCCAAAACCCTAGGGCTGCCTCTCGGTTTGCGCCGCCATCTGGGGGAATCGAGCTCTCCAAGCTTTGCGCCGCCGTAACCTTCTCCGCCATCTCGCACCGCCGTCGGTGAGCCTCAGCCTTCCTCGTCGTCAGATTCAAGGTCGCCGGGGTGTGTTCAACCTCGTGCGCGCTCAATCTTTGCCGGAGGAGCCCCGGGTCGCCTCGTCACCGTTCAACCGCGCCGCTCTGCCGCCAACCGTGAGCGCCGCCGCAGTTTTGGTGTGAGACCCCAATTTATTTGACTTGTAATGCTTAGCCTTCCCTTGACCCTAGCACCACAAATCGAATAAACCAAGCCTCGAGATATGTATACTTTCCAGAAATGCAGTATACACACCCCGTTACAAAATCAAGCATCAATTCCATACACAAGTGCTTACAAAAACAAAACTTCATATTTACAACATATTGAACTTACAAGGTTCGGTTTCATACAAAAGGGCCAACCGGCTAAATAACAAGATAAATATCAAGTACGCAGCGGAAAAATAGTAAATTAACTGAATTAAAACATGAATTAACCATAAAGGAAGTCCCAATGGCTTGCCATAACCCGCAGGGCAACCGACTGGGTTGAAACCAAAGCAAACTGACGTTCCTGCGCAAAACTTCCTTACCCAAATCGATCTCACCACCTGCTGTGCAGATTAGTAAATACAAGCAAACAGTGAGTACACGAATGTACTCGCAAGGCTTACGAGTAACAAACCTAGTTACTACTACATGCAGGCTTTAATCAAAGGAGAAGGCTCAAAGGTTATTTTCAGCATAAAGCAAGTTTTATTTGCAATAAGTAATAGTTTGAAGGCAGATTTGACAAACTGAATTTTAATTGCAGAAATAACGACGATACAAAAAGTAATAACATAAAGACAACCTGGAGATGACTAACCCAATCGCCATCACAACAATAGCACGAATTACCCATTCGTACCACCCATGTCAAGTTTTAATTCAAAAGGTTGTAGTCTAACTCTTGAAAAGCTTACCCAAGCGTGTCCATAACCTAGGACGAGGCTATTCGAATAGTTTTAACCCTGCAGGGGTGTACCAATGTACCCACACTTCAGACCGCCTTTTTGCCACTAGATGAAGCACACTTCCTTTGGTATGCCGGCACGGCTAAGTCCTACGAGACGCTTTCCAATGGAAAATGCTAATCAAGAGCCGCACGTATGGGGGTTAACCCTTAGTGATCTGCCGACGAAATATGGATCACAAGGACCCATACGTGGAGTAGGAGACACCGCCTCGCGGTGCTCCTCCCCACAAACACGCCCATGTTGCATATATTCCATATGCAACCCACCACGCGACTCATTAATTAACACCCTCCAAAGTACTTAGTCAAGAGAGGTCCCATTTCCCTGTAGTGTGGTTAGCACGCACAAATTGCCTGGATAACAGGTACTCACAAGATGTTCGGTCCTTAATTGACTCGGGCACCATTCTAGTCACACCCAAAAACACACCATCTTACCATTGTGCCCAAGTCCAAATCATTTTGTTTTCATTTTTAGTTTTCACAAATAAACATAGCACAGGGTGCTGAATCATAAGTAATAATAAGTTTTTATGTGATCAAGGTTATCGACAAGTCGATAACCGCCCAATTCTACCGGTAACTAAGCATTGCTAAGCATCATATCGTAAAGACAATAAAAGACCATAAATCATTCACCAGGCTCTAATTCACCAGTGAGGATAATAACCTATGGCAGTGGCAGGGGTGAACAATTTCAAGGCAACAATGCAATAGGCTTAGCTACCTCTAATCGACAAAATTACTTTGACACAAGAAGCATGCATACTTAGGTTTTGCAAACAAGATATTAGACTTTAAAAGTAATAGGAGCAATATGATCAAATGATGTTACATCTGCTTGCCTTTGCTTTGCTGGAACTCTGGACATTCTCACGATCATTTCGGTTGCACTCCCGAGCCATCGTCATCTAACGAAAAGAATCAACAAAGCAAAAATATCGAATAAACTCCAAAATTCAAAAAAAAGCATCCAAAACTGAGAACGAACACAGATGATAGATAATGATTTTAGATAAATTTAGGAACAAAATCATTGGATTTGGAGCTGGTTTGAATTGGTTATGAGTTATAGAAATGGAAATGAAGGCATAAGTTCTACTGTCGATTAGCTAAGTCAAATATTCAAATTTTTGACTCATGATAACCTTTACTACTTAGACTAGATGTGAAAGGCTAGAATTTATATTTTATAAACCATTTACTTTGGCATTCGAAATAGCTCCATTTTAAATTCTTGTTTTCTTTGAATTAATTGCTGGAGGCTAAATAATGATCTTGATGAATATTCCACTTCTGTTTTTATGCTTATTTGGCTGCTAAGGACTACTAAGTGATGCCCAACATTTTTAAGTACTAGACTTAACTAACACTAAGAGGTTAGAAATTTTGAACACTCCACTAACTCACGGCTTACTGCCAAAACAACCTGCCAACCAACACCTTCTCTACTAAAAAATGCAAATCAAGGATTGGGTTATCCTCTCAAGGTTTCAGACTATCCATCTCCTAATTATGTTTTCAAAGGGTTGGCTTCTAAAAGCATAGCCGGGTAGAAGACTAAAGAAAACAACAACCTTCCTAATCGCTAGATTAGGTCAAGATAATGACCTTCCTACAAACTCGACAATTTTCCAAACTATTAATCCTCAGAACCTACAACAACAGATCCCGTGACTTAGGAGCTATTAAATCAATTTTCCCAAACCACTAACTCAAAGGAGTGACCTAACTGACAAGCACAGGGTTTGAAAGCAAAAGATAGCAGGTTTTGTGAGGGCTATCCCAATACTTCAACTTTCCCCCTAACCAAGTTGTCTTCTCTGATCAACATTACAACAATAGCGATATGATTGCCCCTCTGCTAGTTTCTGAAGATTCACAATCCTCATGGTTTCTCATCTTAGGTTATTACTACTAGAATTAGTCATCTTGTGGACTTTTGAAAACCCCGACTTTTCGGACTTTCTCCTAAACATATACTTTTCTCTGTCTAACACTGACAAAACACTTGTTATCTCATCATCTCTATTCATAAGACATAATAGACAACTTTCTGAAAAATAGAGCTACTGGTTACTTCTTCCAACCATCTGACTTCAAATAGGTTAATGCATTTGAGTGGTTCCATTTTTAGTCACAAGGTTGTTTGCAATAACATTTGGCAGTCCCGATTCTCGAATATCAAACTTCTAAGCACAAAAATCAGAATTATCCACAACCCACTGCTACCAACCTACTGTCAATTCTTCTATTCCCAGATCACTGTTCAAACACCTACAACAGAACATCTTCTAGAATTAAGGTGCCAATCAAGCCATTTTCTTACTCGTAATCACTTAATCAAGTGTCAATTAGGTTTGAGTAATCCCAAAAGACTTTTACAGATGAGGTAACTAATCTTAGCACTAAATCAATCATTCAATTGTCATTTAAATTAGAGTGTCCAATTGCTATACACAAAATTGGGTAGTTCAAAAGAGTTGAGATTACAAATGGGTTCTACTTCCAGTTACAGAGCCAAGTTTTAAAGATGAAGCTACGGACAAGGTGGCACTCTGCGTGGCTTGGGACGGCGCATGTCGCCGGCGGTTGAGTGGTGGGGAGGTGGAAGGGACTAGCAAAATGGATAACCCGGAGTACAAGGAGGCTAGGGGTGGCGGCGGCGCGGCTCGAGAGGCTCTGTGGCGGCGCGGCCAAGGTGGGCGGCGGCCGGCCGTGGGGGTGAAAGGAGGGTAACGGCGCCGGGTGGAGTTGAAGCAAAAAAATAGAGGGAGCATGGGCATACCTAGGGTTCCAGGAGCACGATGGAGTGGTCGGAGGGAGATGAGGTGACCGGAGTTGGGCCGGCGGCGGCAACCGATGGTGGCACGGGGAGGTCCAACAGCGGCAGCGACCTGGGGAGAAATAGGGCACGAGTGAGTGATATGGGGAGGTAGAGGGAGTTCCAGAGATACTCATGGAGAGGGGAATCGGAGGGAGGTTCGTCGGAGAAGGTGCGGCGGTGAAAATGGCGGTTGCGGCCGGTGTTGATGAAGATGGTGATGCGCGAGGCTTCGGTGAGGTAAATCCCCAAATTGACCGAGGGGTTTTGCTCCTCGGGGTGGCAGGCGCGCCATGACGGGGTTGGCGGTGGCCGGAGATCGCCGGCGTAGCCGGAGGGCGTGGAGGCGCGCGCGGTCCGAGCGGCTTTGAGCGCCGCCGATTGGGCTCAGGGAAGAGGGGAAATGGAGGGTGAGTGGTAAGTGGAGAAAAAGGGCGTCGAGGGCAGCTCCTCGGGTCTACAAGGGCCGGCACGGAGGCGGCGATAATGGGAGCGACGGTATGGCGACGACGCTCCCCGGTCATGTCGCGGGGACAAAGGAGACGCTGAGGGGACGGCGAGGGAACAGGGACGAGGCAGCGACGGCGGGGCCATGGCGAGCTGGCGCTCGGGCGACAGGAAGGTGATGGTGAGGTGACCAAAAGCGGGCGGACGCGGAGGAAGCGGGCAACAGAGGGCGCGAGTGCGGGCGGGGCGACGTTCGCGCGGGGAAGGAGACAAGCAGGCCGGCGGGACCCATCTGTCGGTGGCACAAGGAGGGCTGGCGCGGTTTCTATAACGGGTGGAACGGCCAGACGATCCAGGCCTTTGATTCCAAAATGGACGGCTCAGATGAAGGGTTGCGCTCGGATGGTCCGAATGTTCCTCGCGAACGTGGGTCGTCCGATCAAGATCCGACGGTTAGAATGCGCGCGGGATTTGAGTGGCGCGGGCGCGAGTCAGGTGGTTCGATCGAGTCAAGTCGGCTCGGTCGGACCAGGGTTGGGTCCGGTCGAGGTTGGGTCCGAGCCCAAGGAATAGTGCAAGGAGGTTTGACTGTGTTTTTAATTCAACACCACTACTTTGACCGAGCTTCAAAATATAGCAAATAAATTTCAAAAATTCTGGAATTTTTCAGGGAGGTTCCTAGGGTTACCAAGTGACCAAATAAAATTTTAAACTTCACTGTTCACGAATTAATTGCTTATTTTGAATTCAAATTTATAAAAGGTTATAGAAGCAAGTTTGAATTTTCTGTGGATTGAATGTAGCTCCAAAAATTTGGGAAAAATTATATTTATTCATGAAAATTATTATAAGATTTAAATAAATTATTTCCATAGTTTTTATTGAAGTAAATTCTTCCCAAAATTATTTTAAGTGCTTGCTCTCGATGTTGACTTTCAAATTTCTACTTTGACTAATTGTTTTAGAATAGCAATTTATTTCTAGAATTTGTGAACTTTTGAAGGTGGGTTTATAAGGTGTTACAGAACCTAGGAAAAATACTTCCAGGCACTGCTCACAAGTTTTGTTTGTATTTTAAATTCAAACAAGCAAATCAAATGAAAAACCAATATTCTCCAAAACTCCAGAAAAATTCAAACAACCATAAGAGAGCGATGAAACCCAATCAAGGTATTCTCAGATTTGAGTTCCACTGTTTTCAAAAATAGAAATTTAGTTTGTAATTACGAACTCGAGGACGCATATTTTCAAGTTTGAATTGGAAAAAGGAGGATAGGATTTCCAAGGTTAATTGCTATTTCCCATAATCAAAAAGACTTTCGACAGAGGGTTTAACCCCACTCCGATCTAAGTTTCAAAATCTTGACAAACTTTTCTTTTGTTTGAAAATTTTCATTTCTAGGTTTTGAAAGACCAGGTTGTAACCTATTTGCTTAGCAACAAAAAGTTTTAAAAAGGTCCAAAATTTCATAAATACACAGTAGATGCATAGCTAATCCAACTTAAGGATTTTGGGCTGTTACATTTGGTCACCGCCGGGAGCCACCAGCCGTGTCACCAGGTTCGCGAGAGTGCGGGGAGTCCAGTGCTACCCTACGTTGCCGCCGCCGTGGCCGGAGTCACCGTTGTCATACACGGCCGGCAAAACTCGCCAGCAAACCACCGTGTCCCGCCAGCTCGGCTGCCACGTCGGCCTCTTTGCTCGCGTGTCGCCCACCACCACCGTCGGCTCGCGTGCCACCTCGCCAAACCCTAGACCCAAGCCCGTAGATCTGCTCCACCATGAGCCGAGCCACCGACTCGTGGGCCCCACGTGTCGTTGTCTTTATTCGTGGACTCGTGCGCCAGAGACCATGAACCATCTTCGTGGACACGGCCTATAGACCGAGGGTCCCATCACACCTCTTAACCATTTTCGGAATTTGTTTTAATTCCGGAAAACCCCTGCTGACGTCAGCATTGCGCAATAATCCAATTTTTCTTTAGAGAAATAATTCGGAAATTCCAGAAAATCCAAATTAGGGTTTCTTTTTAGATTTAAATTTCCAGAGCTCATAACTTTTGCATCCTAACTCCGATTGAGCCCATTCAAATTCCTAAATTTGTATAAATTCAAGCTCTATTTATCTGAGATTTTTATTTAATTTTTGGAGTTTCTTTTGCCTCTGTTATTTATTTGTTTTGTTTGTTTTTGTCTCGTTTGCGAGTAGACGTCGATTCGTCAGGGAATTTTGTGGAAGAAGGAGCACCCCAAGATCAAGACCAGTACATAGACCTTTTCCAAGGCAAGTCATACCTTTGATCATCTTGAAACCAGTTTTCAAATTACTTTGTGTTAAATTATTGCATTCTATTTTAATTATTTATTTAAATGCTTTGGGTATAGTTATTATCCAATTTGTTATCACACCTTGGCCTTTTATGTCATAATTCCTTGTCACCCTAGATTGGTTATTAGTTGGTATTATTGTAGCACCAACGTGGGTTGGTTAGATACGAGTATAATTGCTTAGCCATGCCACGAGTCATCATCTCATGTGAGTCGCAAGCATTAAATCTGACTAAGTGATTATGGAACTTTGTGTAAAACTGTGTGCTATGTGTTATTACTTCGTGATGGCATGTGTTGCACTAAAACCAACTGGGTGGTAAAGGATTTAGACTGAGGCAAGTGGTGGAGACTGTGTGACATGGTGGTCTATGTGATGGGAATGATAATCTTTGTGACTTAGTTAGAACTTGGAAGTCTTGCCTTGGTCAATTAAGGACTTAACTTTGTGCGCCATTGAATCGAGCCTTCATCAGACGACCACATGCCCGTATGGGACGGGCCTAACTTAGTAAGTTATGGATTCTCGCATTGATGTTCGGTGGATAGGTTAGGTCGTCGGCGGGGTGGAGGTGTGACTACTTGGTGGCTCAACGCGCGCGAATTAGACTCGGTGTCGCTTGGTTTTAAGTATGGTTCGGTCAAGTCAGTTCGCATGGGTCGGACTCGAGTCTGGTGCGGCCGGTTGGGTTAGGGTGGAGTCCAACAATTGACTGTGATTTTAAAATCAAACCTCTACTTTGACTGGCGTTCTAAAGATAGCAAATAAATTCCTGAAATCCTGAAATAATTCAGGGAGGTTCCTAGGAGGGTCTAGTACTCATATAAATTTTAAAACCTCAATGTTCATATTTTATTTGCTTAGTTCAAATTCCAACCTAGAATAGGTTGTTGAATTGAGTTCCAAAAATTTGGGAAAAATTATATTTATTTATGATAAATATTATAAGATTTAAATAAATTATTTCTAGATAATGATCACAAGTTTTTGTTTCTACTTTCTTTTGGGAGTTTCTTTTTGAGTTGTAAGTTTAATCTTTGAATGAGATTTTTCAAGTGCAATAAATAATGTAATTGTTTCAAAAATAGTATGCATGCTCATGAGATGCATAATAATTCCATTTATTAAAAATGAGGATGTGACAAATTACATTTCAAGTATGTGTCACTGACATGTGGGACCACGCACTATTCTCGGTTTTAAAACACATTTTAAAACCTGAGAGGCTCACATGTGGACCCTAACTGTCAGTGGGTTTAATCAAATCAGAAATTAATCATTTAGTTAAGTAAGTAGTGAGTCTACGACATGTGGGACCACCACTAGTTTATAAATAAAAATCAAGAAAATAAAACTATGGGTCACTCTGAGTTAATAAAATTCAGAAAAATAGAAAAATGGGAAAACCGCTTTTAGTTCGGTGGAAAATACGCTTTCCCTATTAGAAAGCGTAAATATCAGAAGAACTCAAAGAAAAATACATTTATCTCTGTTAGAAAGCGTAAACCTCGTAAAATACACTTTCTAGTGTCACTCATTTCTTATTTTCTAGAATTTTCAAACCGAAGCAAATTAAAACGTTAATAACTTTTGCATACGTACTCCAAATTGAATTGATCTTTTTTTTCTAAATTCATATAAAATCATGATCTATCTAAATATTCAAAAATATTTGGATTTTATTTCTTTTCAATTTTTCTATAATTAATTTGCTATCGATTCTTTTTGAATAAACGTCAATACTTCGAAGGAAATTTACGATGATCCTCCATCCTCATACTCTGAGATACCAGAGCAAGGCAAGCACCCCCTTTAACCATGTTGATCCTATTATTTCAATTATTGTACTTCTTTTTACAAAATCTATTTTGTATGCGTGTATGTTTGCTTAAAATTGCTATATTTTGGGATAACGGTAGTTATATTCCTATTCAATGCATGATCCACCTTGAAATATTGGTATCCTTACTGTTGTAGCTAATAGGTTGTGGTTTAGACAACAGATGATGTCAATTTGGGTATTTCGAGTGCGAATATCACTCGAATGCCTAGCTAGTCGGGCTCTAGATTTACTAAAATTGGAAAATGGATAAAATGTTGAATACGAATTGGGAGATTTTGAAAGGATGGTCTAGAGGGGTTTACCTCTATTATTTTGTATAAAAATAAAAATAAAAAACTTAGTTTATGACGCGGGCAAGTTATAATATAATATGAGGAGTGTGAGAGGTGTATCTCACAAGTAGATAGGGGGAGATCCTTGCGTAGGTTAATTAAGGACCGAACGCCGGTGAAACCAATCTAAGCCTAAGCATACAACCACATGTTCCGGTATGGCCTTAGCTAAGTAAGTGATTGAAGATTAGTCATGCATATTGGTAGGCCGCAGTAGTGCGAGCATGGCCGAGTATGCATGTTCGAAGGTGCTCCCTTCACCACGGTGTCGGGAATGAAGCTTGCCGACACAATGGTGACTCACTTTGATGGGGAGATACCTCGGATCGAAGTGAGAGCTGTCATTGCTGGGATAGTACAAGGCTAGGACTAGGTGATGTAAAGGCTTCGTTATGTGCTCTAGACTGCTTACTAAAAGATCATGATCGATGCTGGATAAACTAGAGAATTTTATATTGTGGGTAAGGTTGTACACCTTTACAGAGTGTAAATCTATTTAAATAGTTGTTCTCGTGGTCTTGAGCGTGCTTAGTACAGTCCATCGAGTGTATAGTCTCTACTTTTGCAAAAACAGTCTTATCGGGAAATGTTGGGATGGATATTTTTGGTGATATTTGAATTGAGTGCCATGGTATGGTTGAAAAGAAGATGTTGATCATAGCCAAGGAGGGTTGTGATTTGTTATTTATTAAATTACTTACTTATTGTTATTTATCTATTTAACTACTCTTCAAACTTCCATTGCAAAATACTATGTATTGATATTGCATATAAAATTTTGCGCTACACTACAAGTATGATGAGTACGCAATGTACTCAATCTTGCTTAAATTATTGTTCAAAGGATGAGGATGAAAGTATCTAGGCCCTCAGATTTGATTTTGGTAATTAATGTCAACATTATGTTAAGGGACTAACATGTGTGCTAAGATGTGTTAACGGCTAAATCTCAATGATTGAATGATGGCAAGGCTATTGACAATGCAGATGTGATGAAAGATCATCTTGGATCAAGACATAGGTATTGTAAAAACCTAATGACCTTTTTATAGTTTTACCAGTCTCGGTGTTTGGAGAAAAGACTAGATTTATAGGATAAACACCGTACTATAAAGTAGGATCATGGTTAGTAGTTTGAAAAACTAACTTTGTGCCATAATGATCAATTAGGATTCATGCATTGTTTTGATTTGAGCTTTTGCAAATTTGTTTTGAAAATCGGTACGACCGCAAGTGAACTACGGTACTACACAGGTCGGTAGTACCGATACTTAAGGCGGTACATTTTTCCTTAACCAAGTGGTCCGATCGGATGGTCCGAACGGGTGGTCCGATCGAGTGGACCGAACGGACGGTCAGATCTGTGGTCCAAACGTACAAGTATGATTGGAGGAACCGAATGGACGGTCAGATCTGGTGGTCCGAACATCTAGTCCGAACAGGTGACCCGAATGTGTAGTCCGATCGAGTAAACTGGTCGGGTCGGACCAATTGCTTTTGATTCTGTCTTAAAAATCGGGACAACCGCATTTGAACTGCGGTATTACCGCAAGTCGGTAGTACCAATATTTATATAGCGGTACATAAATCACAGAGTGTGTTTTTGGGAGCTTTGATCTCCTTTTGAGAATCGGTATGACTGCATGATATGAGCGGTACTACTGGAGATCGGTAGTATCGATTTTATAATAGTAGTACGTTTTTTCTAGAGAAGGTGTTTCTGTGAGATTTCTTGAACTCTGGAAAACAGTAGTTCTGTTCTAGCCGAGCAGTACTACCACGCTACGGCAGTACCGATTTCTAGTTGGCGGTAGTACCGCAATTACTTTTGTAACGGATAGTTCAGAGCATTAAATGCAACTGTTCTGACCGTTATACTAAAAATCGGTAGTACTGAGTTCCAATTGCGGTACTACCGCAAATCCTAATTTTTTAGGAAAATGGTTGTAATTGCTAGATTTATTGGTGAAGGGTATAAATACCCCCCCCCCACCTGCCTTCTAACGGTAACTCTTGAGATCTTTGAGCATTGTACACATACATTGAACTCTCTTGAGCTCATATACACTCTTCAACTACTCATTGGCATTGATTTCTCATTCTTGAGGTAGTTGAGAGCATTGAAGTGCATTGAATCATTAGTTGATCATTTAGGCACTTATACTTCCTCAAGCAAAACTCGTGGTTTATTACTCTTAGTACTTGTCGGCACCTAGACGGCTTGGAGGAAGAAGTTATGCGTGAGCTCTTCAAGAAATTATGAAGAGTCCCGGCAAGTTTGTGATTAGTGTTGTGCTCACCAACTCCAGAGCGGAGGAAGAGCAACTCTAGTGATCGAGAATTGAGGCTTAATTTGTGGAGCCGGCTTGATTCGTTCAAGCTTCCTCAACGTGGACTAGTGAAGACCGGTAAGTCTTCGATACCATGGGAAAAACATCATTGTCACCATTGTGGTTTACTCCTGTCTTTACTACTTTCGCATTTACATTTCTAGCTGTTTAATTGTGTAGAATTGCTAACCTAGAATTGTATCTAGTTTAGACATAGTTCTTTTCTTTCTTAAAATTGTTAGTTAGTCAAAAAGTTTTAAACCTTCTATTCACCCCCTCTCTAGTCGGTTATCCTTGATCCTACAAGTAGTATCAGAGCTTGGTCTCTCTAATTTTAGACTTAACCATGTAGGAGAGAAATAATGGCTAGTGAGAGAATGTCAATAGGCAATACATGCATCTTTATTTGATGGATCAAATTATGCTTATTGAAAAAATAGAATGTCCATTTATTTAAAGGCCATGAGCCCAAGCATATAGAGAATTGTTAGTGAAGGTTTCGTTATGGCTCTTGATCCATTACATCCCACGGAACATGAGGAACGAAACTCTCACCTCAATGCTCAAGCTACAAACGCTCTCTTTGGATCTTTAAACGCAAATGAGTTCAATCAAGTGAGTGTAACATCCCAATTTTCTGAGCTTAAAAATCTTTTAAATAGTTAGTAGGAGAAAATTCACCATTTGGATTTATTTGAATTTAAATTCAAAAGCTTAATATTGGACTTTATAATCAAAAACCTTTAATGTGAATAATCCCAAGTTGAACAATAACCAAAACTATTTTATTTGGGTTCTATGTGCTCAGATATATTTTCTAGATTTTGCTAGAATTTTTCTGAGTTCATTTGCTATTTTCTATTGCTTATTTGAATTTCTGGTAATTTATAAAATAGAAAAGCTATTTAAAATCTCAGAAATCCCTTCGGGCCGAATCTTCCTTCGATCCGGCCCATTCCCTCTCTGTTCCAGCCCATCTCCTGTGCCCTGCTGCGCTGCTGCGCTATGCGCCTCCGCTGACAAGTGGACCCCACCTGTCAGGCTCTCTGCTTCTCTCTCTCTCTTTCCTTTGGAGCGCCCCGATCATCCTCCACCGTTGGATCAAGCATGAACGGCTGGATACGCGTGTGTTAACCGGAGGTTCCGAACGTCACCTGGGTTGTGGGCCGTTCGATCAGATCTGAACGGTCGATCGTGAGTCCGCTTTCGCGGCCGCACCTTTTCGCACGCGCCGAGTCCGAGCCCTAGCCGACGCGTGTGGGTCCCGGCCTGCCACGCCGTCTTCGCTCCCGAATCCGTTAGGGATACGATCTCGCCGCCGCCGCCGCTTTGGGCGTTCGTGTGCCTGGACTCTCCCAGCCTCCGGTATAAAAGGAGGTAGCCCTCGGCCTCCGCATCCCAACCCTAGCCGCCGCTCGCGGCGAACCCTAGCCGCCGCAGACTCGAAGATCAATCTGCGCGCCGCCAACTCCGACGAGCTCAGACGCCGCCGTCGCCGCCGAGCGCCGTGGTCTACATCGCCGCATCGCACGGAGCAGACTACACCATGGTCACCCGTGTCACCGGAGCGCCGCCGTAGCCCCGCTTCCGCCGAGCCCGTGAGCCCTCCGCCGCTAACGCCGCCGCGGCCGCCACAGCCACCCCGAGCACCGTGAGCCCCTCGCTGCTCGCCGCACTTCGCCACAACGGTACCACTCACCGCCGGTGAATCGCCGCCGTCACGGGACCCTCGGTTCCTCGAAGCGCCGCCGCTCCTCGTAGCCACGTCGGCACCACCTCGCCGCCATGTCGCGATCGCCGCCACGTGTTGCGGCGTGGCGCCCGGCCGCCGCCCACGTGCATGCGTGCGTGGGCGATCCCGTGGTCCAGATTCAGCAGCTCTGTAGACTTAGTCTATCGTGAGCCATCTCACCGACATGTGGGTCCCACATGTCGTTTTTCTTTTATTTCTTTTATTCCCGAAATTCCTTCGCTGATGTCGCATTGCGCAATAATCCGATTTTTCTTGAGAAATAATTCGGAAATTCGGAAAATCAAAATTAGGGTTTCTTTTAGATTTCCAATCTTCCAAAGCCCATAACTTTTGCATCCTAACTCCGATTGAGCCCATTCAAATTTCTAAATTTATCTAAATTCAAGCTCTATTTATCTGAGATTTTTATTTAATTTTTGGAGTTAGTTTTGCCTCTGTTATTTATTTGTTTTGTTTGTTTTTGGTTTCGTTTGCGAGTAGATGTCGATTCGTCGGGGAATTTTGTGGAAGAAGGAGCACCCCAAGATCAAGACCAGTACATAGACCTTTTCCAAGGCAAGTCATACCTTTGATCATCTTGAACCCAGTTTTCAAATTACTTTGTTTCAAAGTCATCGCATTCTATTTTAATTATTTATTTAAATGCTTTGGGCATAGTTATTATCCAAACTTGTTATCACACCTTGGCCTTGTATGTCATATATCCTTGTCACCCTAGATTGGTTTATTAGTTGGTAATATTGTAGCACCAATGTGGGTTGGTTAGATGCGAGTACAATTGCTTAGCCATGCTACGAGTCTCACATTTCATGGAAGTTGCAATTATTTAAATATGACTAAGTGACTATGGAACTTTGTGTAAACTGTGTGCTATGTGTTATTACTTTGTGATGGCATGTGTTGCACTAAAACCAACCGGGTGGTAAAGGATTTAGACCGAGGCAAGTGGTGGAAGTGTGATATGGTGGACTATGTGATGGGAATGATAATCTTTGTGACTTAGTTAGAACATGGAAGTCTTGCCTTGGTCAATTAAGGACTTAACTTTGTGCGCCATTGAACTAAGCCTTCATCAGTGCGACCACATGCCCGTATGGGACGGGCCTAACTTAGTAAGTTATGGATTCTCGGCATTGATGTTCGGTGGATAGGTTAGGTGTGTGACAGGTGGAGGTGTGACTACTTGGTGGTTGCATCGCGGGACGATTCGTCTTCCCTGTCCAGCGGTGTGTGTTATACCAATTCTATGTGAGCTGGTATAGCGGTTTGTAAGCACACTGGGAATGTCAATGTTCGAGATGAAGTTTCCGAACTGTTTTGTTACGATTGGTGCTTGCTACACTAGTTGTATCTTGTGGGTAAAGTGTACAACCTCTGCAGAGTGTTAATCAATCTATTCGAATAGCCGCGTCCGCGGTCATGGACATGCTCGGGGATTTCACACGAGGGGTAGATTTTCATAAAATGTTGGGATGGGAGCTGTGTGACCTTAATCATATGGCTATGTGAAATAATATGTTTAGCTGTGTGTCTTTGTGGAAACAACTGTTAAATTAGTATTGTCTATTTGTTTTGAATTATGTTTTCAATCTATTATTCGTATTCAATTGCAAAAGTTGCTTTTATGCAAAAGAACCACAGAAGCCTTTCCTTTGGAATAAGCCTGCATCTATACATTGCATTTCTGTGGTATGATTTGCGAGTACGGTTGTGTACTCACGCTTGTTGTAAAACTTGCGCCCAAACCTACAGAAGAGGAGGAATCTACGCCTGCTTTCGAGGAGGAGTTCGCTGAAGGCTGATCGTTCGTTAAGGTCTGGATCCCAGTTGGTTGCCTGTGGTGAATTGGTGGGATCTACGCTGGAGTTATTTCCGTTCCGCTGCTGCTTTATTTTCTATTAGCCCTGCGTGGCTTAATAAGTGTAAACTCGACCATAAGGTTAAAACCCTTATTTGTTATTCAAACTAATCGTTTACTTTATTTATCGCTTGTGTGGATCGATATTTACCTATGTTAACCCTGTGTGCACTAGCGTGATCCTGGACTAGTGCAGTATACACAGAGGGTTCTAGAATCGTAATTCTGGGTCCCGATAGTGAGCAATCTTGAAACCGCTCATGAGATATGGACTACACTCTCAGAAATTCATCAGGGTGCGTTCACGATTAAAGAAGCCAAATTGCATAGGCTTCGGATCAAATATGAGATATTTACAATGTCGTCTCATGAAAACATCATCGAGATGTATTCTAGACTCAACAACATTGTGAATGAACTCAAAGGTCTTAACACTAACCTTCTTGATATTGATATTGTACACAAGATGCTTAGGGCTCTACCGAAGAAATACGAGACATTGGTGACTCTATTTCTCAATTCATTCGAATTGCCAAGAATGACACCAACCGATCTTTTGGAGAATCTTATTACCAATGGTGACAAGAAGGACAAGGAGGAGCTCATGGAGACTTCTCCCTCAAAGAAGAAGATTACCGCTTTTAAGGCAAAAGTGGAATCAAGTGATGAAGCGGAGAAAGAAGAAGAAGACTATGAAGAAGAATTTGCTCTCCTTGTGACACTACTACACACAGCCTCATCACAGACGGTTCCGAACAGTCATCACAGACGGTTCCGAACCGTCTGTGTTTTTGTACGTCTGTGATAAGCTGGCGGTTATCACAGACGGTTAAACATCCGTCTGTGATAAGTCACAACACAGACGGTTCTAATTATATAACCGTCTGTGATATCTAATTATCACAGACGGCTCTATTCAAGAACCGTCTGTTATAGACGCATATCACAGACGGCTCTATTTACGAACCGTCTGTGATATACACATATCCCAGACGGTTCGTAAATAGAACCGTCTGTGATAAAAAGGATATCCCAGACGGTTATATTTACGAACCGTCTGGGATATGTGTATATCACAGACGGTTATATAATAGAGCCGTCTGGGATTATACATATCACAGACGGTTTGATTGATAAACCGTCTGTGATAGTTATTTCAGCATAACTATTTTTTAAAAATTTTCGGCTAGCCTCAGGATTGCTAGCCATGCCCTCTGAAAATAAGCAGGCAGAAAATAGATACATCACAGATATCAATCGTTGACAACCCAAAGTGATCATTGTCATACAAACGAACATATATCAAATACAGGCAAACATTGTAATATCAACTCGTTCAGAAAATATTGTCATACAACCCAAAGTGACAACCCAAAGTTTACCATTGAATCACAACTATTCAAAGTGAATTACAACTATATCAAATATATTAATTGTTTCAAGGTCGTTCAGTAGTGAAACTCTCCGTTGGCCGCAATGATATCCGTCGTGATGAAGGTGCAGAGCCTCCCTCGAACATCCGAGATCTCTTTCGAGCGAGAGAATCTAAATCTATATTCAAAACCTACAAACAAGAGTAAAGTGTTACACATATATATTTAAATTTATAATTAGCAATTATTGCGAGATTGACCAACCTCGGGATCCGGCAACCTAGTACTCATGAGAATCGCATATGATGGCAAACATAGAATGCACATTCTTTCGCTTTTCTTTGGCGGCATTGAAAAAATAGAATTACATATATAGGTATAGTCGGTCGAGACGCATTATTACGAAGTATGATATAGGATTATTGTGTTGTAGCACGTCTGGAAATCGCGCCCGTGATTAAGTGTGGCGTTCGTTCCTTGTATAGCCCTCCTCGGCAATATAGGAGATGAACGACCTACATGTTTCAAAAAGTTAACCTCGGCCATTTCAAACGAAGGAAGACTACAATAGAGTTATGTATGGAGGAAATGAGCACACACATCGACTACTTCTTGCACAAGGGTGAAGTCGTGGCCTTTTCATTAGGGAATCAAGGTATAGTACCGATTCCTCTTTGGTATAATGACTAGAAGGATCGATGATGCCTACTCATGTATGTCGCTATAGTCATTAAACCTAAGTTCATCTGCGTATAAAGTACAAATGAAATTTGTATAGCAAGTAGTGAAGCACTTACTCGGTTGTAGGGCACCATTATGTAGTCCACGTAGTTTTGAGCAAGCAATCCCGCCGTTATGTATTTCTCGGCGAGGATGCGTCGCCAAGATGGTTTGCTCGAGACCACGTGTGGGTCGAGGAAACCCACCGGTTCTTTCAATCGCCGCGTTTTAATCATGTATCTATACATAAGCAATGAGTTGTTATATTACGTGAATGTACGTGAATGTAGAACTTGATTGTACACACTTACGATGTCCGAGATCGTAGAAGTGAGGCATCGAGGGCTTTGAGGTTGAATAGGTCGAACAAGTCGTGAAGCCCACGATGAAGGGCCGCTCGTGGAGGAAATAGTCCTCCGTGTATCGACGGTGATTCCATCGCGCACCCTTTTCTTTGGTCTTCTTCAAGTACCGGCTATGCAAACTCGACAACCTAATCCAGCGTAGGCTATCGTGCTCGCCGCCAGCGGACTTCAAAGAGTATTTCTTAGGGTTAGGAGGCGAAGCGCCTTAATGTTCTTCGATTTCGATTTGTCCGAACGACTTGCGCGCTACGCGCCTTCCTCTGCCGAGCGACTCGGAAGCGACACGGGCGGCACGCTTTTTTGTTCGTTCGGTGTCTTCTCCACGGGAACCGATGAGGCGGGCTTCAAGCGAAGGTTGAGGTGCGGTCATGGAGGTCTGTTGGAGAGACATGGTCGTGTCGAGGTGGTTGGGGTAGAGTCATCAAAGGTTGAGGCGATCGGCAGGTCCGGGACGATGTCCTTCAAAAGTTGAATTGGAGGGCATGGTCGTGTGGAGATGGTTGGGGTGGAGTCATCGAAGGTTGAGGCGACCGCAGGTCCAGGCGATGTCCTTCTTTGGCCACCGAATAAAACTGCATGCAGGGCATCCCTAGTGTTATGATTTCATCGTCGCGAATCTCAGCGGACGGCCCTAAAATTATAATGTACCATGTCCACCTGGACTGGCGTAACCTCGCGCCACCGGGCACCGTGGTCGCACTATCCCTTCATTGCATGGATACACCACCCCGCCACCTCAATAGACATCCCAACCATCCTCACTTGGAGTGTGCGGCGTCGGCTCCTACAAAACGATACGCAATTAGCTAAGGCGCCCTATAGGTCTATCTTTGGAGCATTCGGAGATGTACATTACCTTGATGTCGTCGATAGGTAATTGGACATCATCGTGTTCACAATTTTGCGTGGACGCGACGCTACTCCGATGTTGAGGAGGATCGCCTACCAAAACAACGGGGCGGCCGCGATCGGTTGTTGAGGAGTAGTAGTTGATTCACTTGGTCTGCAATCTTGCTATCTTTTCTTCAAATTTTGCAAGAAGCACCGTTCTCTTCCTTCAAATTTTGAAGTAAGCACATGTTCCAACAACGTGTGTCGCACTCGGCCTTGGATCTCTTCCCTGCTCCTATACGTGCGAGTCGTCTGGGAATCCATCCTCCAAGATACGTTAACCCCTTTGCCTCGCGTGCACCCGGTGCTCTTTGTTTCCTGTACGTAGTTAGTATATCCTTCTCCTCGCTCGCTTGGAAGGAGCCTTCTAACATGCGAAACTCAATTCTTGCTGCAAGAGGTCATCATGTTATTATATACATTATGAAGTTATAGACTTATTAACAACTAGGTAGTTCAAGACATTTACCACACGGTTGGCCACATCCCTGGCCTCGGGTTTGTGAAAGAGATTTCGCCGAAGACGTGAATCGATGCCCTCGCTCTTAACCGGGAGAGCGCGCTGTGCGTGATCTCAAAGAAATGGCCTTGTTTCGCTCAAGGCCCTCCGCGCCCATTGCGCGGTTTTACCCGCGCACCAGCGGTGCGAGTTTGTGAGGGTGAGTGTTAAGTGTTTGGAGAGCCTTGTGCGCCGTGACTTTCTCAAGAAATTCGGCGCCGTCTTCATTTGCACAAAGGCGCCCCATATATCCCGCGACAAGAATTTATACGCCGTGAAGGGCGCTCGACCCGTGTTCATGTACCTTGTGACAAGCACGCTCTTGAAGGTCCTCCACGCCTTCCGATCGAGAGCAACGCCTGTCGTTCCACGCGCGCCAGTCTGCGGGCCGAAAGTGAACGATTTTAAAACTCGCCCCCACACCGGCTTCTCGAACATCCGACCACGTTGTCCCACTGGATGTGGTGATGGGGACCCGTTCCTTCCAAGTATCCCGCACAAGGTTCGAATCGCGCGCGCTTTGGGGACTCACGAGATCCCATTGGCATTGACCTCGTGACGGCCATTATGCCCGAGGAATTCTCGATGTTCCTCTCGCCATCTCGCGACGTACCACTTTCCTCGGAGATCCGGGCGGCGAAGATGGTGCGGACGCCATGTCGCTTACTTGCTATCTATATATGCACGAAGCAATATGCGTAAGCTCTAATCGACCGATTCAAGCGATTTACTCAACTTAACCGAAAATGATGCACAAACGTATAATATATAAAGAAGGATTGATGGTAGTTTGTGCTCGGAAGAGAGTTGCAAAAGAACAAGTCTTTGCCATCTCAATCCTATTGTCTATACTCTTCATTAAATGAATATGATAGTATAAATTCAAACTATGAGCTCTAAACAATACTTTGCTTAATCACAAATGATCTCAATCGTTATCAAAATGATCTCTTAACTATCACATTCAATCTCAAGATAAGAGAAAAGTTCATCACAGAGCGAACTTAACAAAGCCCACTTGATCAATTTCAGTTCACATTATCAAAGACTATCAAAGTCACATCACGTAGGGTTCGTCAATACAATAGAGCTCATGAATGAACTAACAAGATATCAAATTGACGGATGCATTCAACCGTCTGTGACAACTAGCATTCAACCGAAAGTAACAAATTAACAAAGATATGAAATTGTGGTAGCAAGTAATTTGTACAATAGAGCTCAAGAATCAACTAACTATCACATTCAATCTCGGTATAAGATGAGTTCATCACAGAGCATGTCAACAAAGCCCACCGATCAATTTGCCGATCTTTAGGAATACTCACAGAGGATGCCGCACAACAACTCACTTGCAAGGAGGAGGCCGGTGCAGGGAGGAGGCCGACGCGGGAGGAGGGAGAGGCGCGGGAGGAGGCCGACACGGGAGGAGGACGGCGCGGGAGGAGGCCGGTGCAGAGGAGGAGGCCGACACGGGAGGAGGCCGGTGCAGAGGGAGGAGGCCGACACGGGAGGAGGCCGCGCGCCGAGGCGGAGGCAGCTGGCGCCGATGAAGGCGCGGCGCGGGTCTTACGGCCGGGGAGGTGAGCAGGCGAACCCTAGAGGAGCCGAGAGAGCGCGAGAGCCTAAGGGGCGCGGAGACGGCGACGAGTAAAGAGCAAAACCCTAGGTGCGCCTTTTAATAAAAAGGATATCACAGACGGCTCTATTAAAGAACCGCTCGAGATATCAGAATATCACAGACGGCTCTATTTAAGCACGTCGTGATAATATCACAGACGGTTTGTTTAAAGAACCGTCGAGATATCCTCAATATCTGCACGGTGCCATTCAAGAACCGTCGTGATATTGAGGATATCTCGACGGTTCTTTAAGAAAACTGTCGTGATATTATCACGCACGTGTGCTTAAATACAAATCTCGTGATATTGTGGATATCTCAGACGGTTCTTTAATAGAGCCGTCTGTGATAATATATCACAGACGGATCCATCATAGAGCCGTCTGTGCTATGGATCTCATTCCCTTCATCTCCCGCGCGAGTGTCTCTTCGTCTCTTGCTCCAGCTTTTATATAAATAGACAACCCTTATCAAAGGGATTTCTCACGAACCTCCTTGATCATCCCTCTCTCCACAAATTCCAAATGGCTTCTCTCGCCCCAATTATGCATCGCCTACATTTTGGTTGTGTACTCGCACCTCTCTGATCGCAACCTGGCCCAAGCTGCGAACAAGGCGTCCGTTCGCAATGCAATCCGTTGTAGACCCTCCCATCTACCGGAGACCATAACAGCGATCATCGGTCGATTGGAGCTCCTCCTCCAACAAACAAAGGCGAGGCTCTCAAAGATCCTACGAGTAAACCTCGTCGTGGAGATTGTCCTATGGAACTCTTTGGTCCGCACTGTGATGCGGCCAAAGAGTCGAGACGACATCGACATTGCAGGAGAGCGGGTCCGCCTAGCCGAGACTCGTGGAGACCAGGTTGATGGCCTCAGGCTATATGGGACTTGATTACTGAGTCCGAACATCTACAAGAGGAAATTGAGCGTGCAAGGTCACGGTGGAGGCGTTTGGTGAGACGATCGGTGATCCGCTCCACCAAGCCGGCGAGAATGCGTACGAAGATTTGAAGACTAAGATAGGATCGCTCATCCTTTTTTTATCCGTGATGTAAAATGATAAGGCCGCCTATTGTCCATGCGTGATGTAAATATGGTCTTTTTGTGCGTGATGATATGGTCTTTTTTATCGCTCGTGATGATATGGTCTTTTTATCATCTAATTATTATCGGGCAAATCAGATGCGCTATCACGAGCGGCTGAATAAAGAACCATCTGTGATAATATATCATCACAGACGGTTCTTCTCACTAACCGCTCAGTTGACCATCACAGACGGCTCCATGTGGAACCGTCTGCGATATCCTCCATAGCATGCACGGTTTGTGAATAGAACCGCTCGTGATGTTGAGTATATCACGCACGGTTTCACATGGAGCCGTCATGAAAGTTCAACATGACGGTTTGTGTAGAACCGCTCGTGATATACTCGTATCACGCACGGTTGGAAATAAGAACCGTCTGTGATATTTCACCCTATAAATATAAAGACTGCACCGAGGCCCCGCCTAGCGCTCGATCTCTTCTTTGGAATAGAGGGGCTTGAGAAGCTTTGCTCTGTGTTGGTATGAGGAGGCTTGTTTATTTGGCTTGCCTTGTTCTTGGTTGTGGGTTGCCCTAGCAACTTATGGTCATTTGGCTTGCATGCATGCTTGCTTTGTGAGGCTTTGGTGGTAGCTCTCGGTTTGGGTGTAGGTGAATGAGTGTTTTTGTGAGTGGGATAAGTGGTGTATTTCGATTGTGGCTCTCTTGCCTGCTCATTGGCCTCAAGGAGAAGGACAAAGTGAGGAATCTCGCGGGATATTAGGAATTTTCACGTGAGCTCCGAGGGTAACGATCTTTAACTCTTTATATTTGCTTAATAGGAGGAGTAACGATTTGCAGATTAATAGGAGGAGTAACGATTTGCAGTTTATTAATATAATTTAACACTACTAATTGTTACATGTGTAGCGAGATGCACCGAATCGATGTACGGTGCGAACCGTGAGTGAAGAGTACATTAATGGCGTGATTGCTTTTAAAAGAGCCGCGAACAGATATGCTGAATAAGGGGATAGAATTTATGTACCGTCCATGCATTGATTGCGATAATCAAGATTTTTAACAACCCGGCAGATCGTAGGGCACTTGATTGAAGGGGTTTCAAAAAGGGTATACATGTTGGACCAACACGGTGAAGAGCAGATTATACAGAAGTTAATAATGATGACATCGACAAGGAAGTCAACGATATGCCGGATGTGGATGTGTTTTTGATGACGATAGGTCGCACGATGACAACTGGATCGGATGCTACGCGATGCGTATGAAACTACGGTGAGAGAGAGTTTTGTAAATTCGAGCGCTTAATGGAGGACTCGGGAAACCTTTGTTCCTCGCGCAAGCCGAATACACAAGGTTGTCAATCGACTTGAACCGCTGAAATTGAAGGCGAGCAATGGTTGGTCCGACAAGAGTTTCACGGCGTTGTTAGGTCTCCTAGCGGACATTCTTCCGGAGGGAAACGTGTTGCTCGGCACCACCTACCAAGCCAAGAAGGTTCTTTGTCCATTGGGAATGGAAGTAGAAAGAATACATGCATGTCCGAACGATTGTATCTGTATCGTAAAGAGTATGCAGACTTGCATGTATGTCCGTGTGCAAAGCATCCCGATACAAGCGTAAGAATACTACTAAGGTGAAGCAAGGACCTCCTGCTAAGGTGTTGTGGTATCGCTCGTGATCCCACGCTTGAAGAGTTTATTTGCGAACCGAAAGGAGGCAAGATTGCTGCGCTGGCACTCGGAGGAGCGTAAGAAAGATGGAAAACTAAGACACCCTCGCGATTCTGCGCGGTGGAGAAACTTCGATCGGATCTTCAAAGAGTTCTGCGGAACCGAGGAACATAAGGTTAGGGTTGAGTACAGATGGAATGAATCCTTTCGGTAACATGAGCAGCAGACATAGCACATGGCCCGTGAACTCATGTATGTACAACCTTCCTCCTTGGTCGTATGAAGCGGAAGTACATTTTGATGTCACTACTTATCCAAGGGCCAAGCAACACAGGAACGATATTGATGTGTACCTAGCACCATTCTCGGATGATCTTGTGACACTCGTGGAACGAAGGGTACAAGTATGGGATGCGTATAAACGAGAACTTTCTTTACGCGTCATGTTGTTCTCGCACTATCAATGATTTTCTGCCCTTGGTAACTGTCGGGCTTGAGATTTAAAGGAGCCAAAGCCCTCCGCATCGCTTAGATGCTACGGAGAGTGTATGGCTGAACAACTCGCAAGAAATCGTGTATATGCGTCACCGAGGTTCCTTCCGTGAGTCACCCATACCGCAAGATGAAAAAACAATTCGACGGAAATAAGGAGGACGGTTCGGCTCAAGGGCTTTTAGAGGGAAAGAGGTCTATGATATGGTTAAGGATATCCATGTTGTGCTTGGGAAGGGATGTAAATTAAAACCCGCCGGAAGAACATCCGAAGAAGCGGTCAATTTTTGGGACTTGCCTTATTGGGAGCACTTTAGTTCGTCATCGCATCGACGTCATGCACGTGGAGAAGAATGTATGTGAAAGCTTGATTGGTCTCTCATCAACATTAGTGGCAAAACAAAGGATGGTGTTAACGCACGACGCGACTTGGTTGATATGAACATAAGGACCGAGTTAGCACCGAAAGAGACCGATAAAGGACGAACATACCTTCCACCGACTTGCTACACTATGTCCAAGGCCGAGAAATGAATTGTGCCAAAGCTTGCATGGTGTCAAAGTCCGCCCGGT
The DNA here is from genome assembly GCA_036346255.1 of Ampelocalamus luodianensis. Lineage (NCBI taxonomy): Eukaryota > Viridiplantae > Streptophyta > Magnoliopsida > Poales > Poaceae > Ampelocalamus > Ampelocalamus luodianensis. The sequence goes on along the minus strand of CM070635.1, from coordinate 30,968,070 downwards.
TACTCCGCTAACATTAAGAAACTTGTTTCTATGCAAGATTTGAAATTAATTGGTATGAAGTCTCATGATTGTCACGCGTCGATGACACAAATGCTTCTGTTGCAATTAGGGGTATCTTGCCGAACAAGGTCCGAGTGGCAATCTTGAGGCTGTGTTATTTCTTCAACTTAATTGCTCGAGAAGGTCATCGATCCCGGGACTAGATGCTCTGGTAGCCGAGGTGGTGACGACACTATGTCAACTTGAGATGTATTTCCCTCCGTCATTTTTCGATATTATGGTCCATCTCATTGTTCATCTTGTGAAAGAGATAAAGATATGCGGTCCCGTGTTCCTACGCCATATGTACCCGCTCGAGAGGTATATGGGAATTCTCAAGTCCTACGTGACGGAATCGATCTCGACCGGAGGGCAAGATCATCGAAGGTTATGCAACCAAGAGGTCATTGAGTTCTGCGTCGACTACATGGCTCGTGGAACCGATAGGTGTGCCTCTATCTCGCCATGAGGGAAGGCTGGATGGTATCGGGACCATCGGAAGGAAATCAATCACTCCCGATCCGATACGTATGCTCAAGCCCATTTCACGGTCTTGCAACACATGACCCAACTGTCCCCGCACATCGACGAGCACAAAGACATGGTACGCCAACGTAATCCGACGGTCGGAGGTTTGGATCACGAGAGCACAACCGCTCGGTTCAACGAATGGGTAAAGGTGCGAATCATGACTGGAGGTCATCAAGTGATGATACGCTGCTATGGTTGGCAAAGGGCCACAATTTACAATTGTCACATGGCAAGATACGACATAAATGGGTACACATTTTATACGGCATTCGGGATAGGAAGAGCATATCCCGAACAGTAATGTGTCCGCATAGATGCATTCAGCATCGATGGGCCGAGGAGCTCGTACTATGGGCAAATAGAGGAGATATGGGAGCTCGACTACGTGCTTTTCAAGATCCCCTATTTCGGTGCCGTTGGGTCCATCTCCCACATGTGAAGGTCGACAGCACGGCGTCACTACCGTGGACCTCGATCGTGTCGGATACAAAGACGAACCATTCGTCTTGGCAACCAAGTTGTTCAAGTCTTCTATGTAACCGACCCGCAAATAAGAAGCGCCACGTAGTTCTTCATGGAAAAGAAGGATTGTCGGAGTTGAGAATGTAGTGGACGAGGAAGAATACAATCAATTTGACGAGTTGCCTCCTTTCGGAGACGGCATCGAGGCTCGAGGAAGAACCCAATGAGGAAGCTAGCTATATGCGCGCACGATCATCGTGAAGGACTATATTTTAATTAAGAAATTACTCCATTGTAATTAATTTATTCCATAACATCATGTGTTATGAACTTGTAATATGTCGCACGATATTTTGATGTCAACGTGGAATTGTAATCGCTCCCGTCCTTGTGGACCGTATATTTTGGTGCATTAAAAATTCATTTCATTGGGAAAATAGTCCAATGCACCACCTTTCTAGAAACCTAAAAACTAAAATTTTATGGCAAATAGTCTAACACCTTTGCAAAGAAACGGTATACTCATGCCTAATCCTCGATGCGTCAACTGCGAAGACGCACGAGTCGCCCCACCCTTCCACACCGCACCAATGCTCGTGCACCGGTGGCCATCCTCCGACAGGCGCCCACACCCGCCCGGTGTCCCGCCTTCTTCCCCATGCCGCCGCTGGACCATGTCCGCGGCGAGCCTCGCACCGCCTACACTCCGGCTGGTCTTGGCCGCCTCGCACCCGCCGCCGGTCGGCTCGTCCTCGACTGGCTGATGTAGTGCTTCCCAACGTCGCGCGCCTCGTCGGCGTGTAGAGGAGGAGACCGAGCACGAGGCCGCGACCTTGTGGCCGCCACGCCGCCCGCTCAAGGAACATGAGGCCGCGACCGTATGTCTTGGGGCGCGAAGACAAGCCCGAGGCCGACGATGAAACAAGCCCGGGTTGCGGGCGGCGCCGGGTGGTTGACGACGGCGAGGTAGCGCCGTTGTCCCGCCACTTCATCGCCTCCTCGCGCTCGCCACGCGCCTCCCCACGGCGCGTTCTTTGACACCTTGTACAAGGCCTTGCAACTATCGTACATACATTCAAGATGTTAGAATAAATAGTAGTATGTATGTACGTATATTGTAGACATAAAGATGTACGACGTTAATCGTAGGTCGCATAGGTCCTCCATGGGTGAGGAGAGCTCGCGTCCACGGCCGACGATGTCGACGACGACATCGTGAGAAAGAGCGGCGATCACCGACCTCCTCGCCTTGGTGCTGGCCTGACTGCTCTGCATGCTAACCTTGGCGATTGACGTACTCAAAACCGTGAGACGAAGAGCGATGGGAGGAGTTTAATCTTCGGTGATTATTCCGTCTTATATCAAGAATTAGGAGTAACTGGCACGTGAGACGAAGAGACGCGTATGTATCGCCGTGCGGCGAGACGAAGAGACTAAGCAGCGATGGTGAAGAGACAGATCGCGACGGGATATCACAGACGGCTCTATGGGAACCGCTCGCGATAATACTATCACCGACGGTTATTTAATAGAGCCGTCTGTGATACTAGTATATTACAGACAGTTCTCAAATTGAACCGTCTGTGATATTTCACAGACGGTTTTATTTCCAAACCGTCTGTGATAAGGCGTCCTCCTCACAGACGGTTCATATTACCAACCGTCTGTGATACTTCACAGACGGTTCGAAATATGAACCGTCTGTGATATGTCCTCATCACAGACGGTTCATATTACGAACCGTCTGTGAAGTATCACGAACGGTTGGTAATAAGAACTGCCTCGGATGAGGACATATCACAGAGCAGTTCCCGACGTTCCAAAGGGAACCGTCAGAGAAAGAACAAGCGACGGCTCCTTTGGAACCGTGCTGTGATGAGGTGTCTGCTATTGCCTGCTTTGTAGTAGTTTGAGGAGAATGAAGAAATTAATGAGAAGATGCTCACATCAAAGTTTTAACTTTGACAAGAGCAAGAAAGGGCAATTCTCAAATGACAACAAGCGCTATAGCAATATTCGTTGCTACGAGTGCGAAGAGAAGGGGCACATTGCCTCTTATTGCCCTAACAAGAAGGATGACAAGGAAAAATCATTAAAGAAAAAAGAATACAATGGCAGGAAGAAGCTTTTCAAGAAGCTTCACAAAGATGGCAAGAATGAAGCTCACATTGGAGAATGTGACGCCGAGGAGGAATATTCGGATTCTGACTCCAATGATGAAGGATCCTCCAAGAAAAGAGGACTTGTCAGCATCACCATCAAGGAAGCACCGTTGCTATTCTCCACTCCTACTTGTCTCATGGCAAAAGGAGATAAGGCAAAATTCATGAATGATAATGAACATTCATATGATGGATTAATGGATATACTTGAAGAACTGAATAAATATCTTGGAAAAGAAAAGTCAAAATATAAAGTCTTGAGGAAAGGGTACATCTCTCTAAAGGACTCTTATGAGGAGCTAATGGAAGCTCATGACTCTCTTCTTTTAAAAGATATGAAAAAATCGAATTCAAATGTTGGAATTATTTGCAATTTAATGAATGAGATGTCTAGAGTAGAAGTTGCTTCAAATTCTATATTCATGTCTAGTGCTTCTACATCTTGTGATGATTTTTTATCCACGCCATGTTGCTCCAAAATAGATTCAAATGATAATATGGCTAATACATGTGATCCTTTGCTCATTGTTGAAAATCAAGAATTAAAAGAGCAAGTCACCAAGCTCAGTAAGAGCTTAGAAAGATACTTCAAAGGTAAAGCAACTCTTAACAAGCTATTGAGTGAGCAAAGGTGTTCATTTAACAAAAAGACTTGGGTTCATTCCCAAGAAAGGTAAGAAGCAAATTTACAAACCTGCAAGGTTTGTAAAAGATAATAGAAAATATTGAAATAAATGCCATAATATAGGACATTTGTCAAATGCATGCTCAATTGCTAGTACTAAGCCTTATGGCATTTATGATTCTTGTTACATGTTTAGAAAGTCTAAAGATGGCAAAGTAGTAGCAAAATTTATTGGCACTTCAATTTTAGGTATCAAAATGAATACTATTTGGGTACTCAAAACCTTGGTCACTAACCTCCAAGAATCCAAACAAATTTGGGTACCTAAAAGAACTTAATTCTTACTTTTAGGTGAACTACAAGACCGGTAGAGAACATTGGGTGCTTGATAGTACGTGCACTCAACATATGATCGCGTGGTAGAAAAATGTTCACCACATTTGAGAATAGAAGATGAGTTGACAAGATTACATTTGGTGATAATAGCAAAGGAAAGGTAATAGGATTGGGTCAAATTTCAATCTCAAATGACCTTTCCATTTCTAATGTATCTTTAGTTGAATCGCTAAGTTTCAATTTGTTATCCGTTGCTCAAATATGTGATTTTGGCTTAATTTTCTCATTCTCTATTCTCTAATGAAGGTGTTTCAATTTCAAATGAAAAAGATAATTCTTTAGTTTTCAAAGGCTTTAGATTTGAAAATCTTCATTTGGTTGATTTTTCTTCAACTGATTCATGCTTGAAAACTTGTTTGCAAAAACCTCTTAGGGTTGGCTTTGGCATAGAAGGCTAGGTTATGTTAGTATGATTCAACTTAAAAAGTTTTTCAAACATGATTTAGTTGTTGGCTAAATAGACTTTGTAGTGCTTGTCAAGCCAGTAAACAAATCGCTAAATCTCATCCTTCCAAAAGCATCATGTCAACTACTAGACTATTAGAACTCTTACATATGGATTTGTTTGGGCCAACAACCTATAAGAGTATGGGGGGGAATAGCTATTATTTTAGTTATCGTGGATGACTGCTCCAGATATACATGGGTATTCTTCCTAGATGATAAAGACGAAACCTCCGGTATTTTCAAAAGTTTTGCAAAAGGGATCAAAACGAATTTGATTTCAAAATTAAGAA